>CM053789.1:74295591-74895591 GCA_028749045.1 Cupressus sempervirens
AGTAGAAAAAATAGCTTGTCCTTTATTCCTAGCTATCCCAAAAGTGTTATTCTTTCCCTTATCAAATTCTAATGAT
The DNA here is from genome assembly GCA_028749045.1 of Cupressus sempervirens. Classification (NCBI taxonomy): domain Eukaryota; kingdom Viridiplantae; phylum Streptophyta; class Pinopsida; order Cupressales; family Cupressaceae; genus Cupressus; species Cupressus sempervirens. Next base: position 74,295,668 of record CM053789.1, read on the forward strand.
TGTGAAGAAGAAGTTGATAAATCACCTAATTATGTTGAAGGAAAATTGCTTTGATTATTCTTAAGAAGATGTTTCAACTTGTCAATTTGTTTGACATTATATTTATTACCATTGTGCCCTAGTTTAATGTAATATGTAAAAGTAAGAAACTCCTTAGATGATTCCTCCCTAGGGGATGATGAAGAAGGTTGTGATCTATCCTTTTATGGCTTTGGCATGGATAAATATTGGTTCTTTCCTTATGCTCCATTCATTTGATCCCTTGATGAGTTTGTTAGGAATAGGAATCAAATTCTCTTATTCAAGAAAATGATCAATTTCTCTTATTCAAGAATCAAATTTTCTATGAGTGCATCACAAGATGGTGTATTTTATGAACTAATATTGAATCCTTGGATCTAAAACTTAGAGGAAAAGGCTACATATTCTAGAATGCAATCTTTCCCGACAAATTAAAATTGATTTCTCATCTTAACTATAAATTCCATTACCTTTTAGCTATACTCTAAGATCACATTATTTTGTTGCATAGTCTAGGATAGTGTCAAAGATCTTAGGATCTAACCTTGTAAGATTATTGTCTAATATATATCCTCTAATATCATCAACAACTTTATATAAATGAGCACAATTTTGTAGGACATATTTCACTATCATAAACTTACAAATTTGAAAAATGGGATCAAGTGAAATATGTTTTCTCAATTTTCCAAGATCCATTTTATTTTTAGTCATTCTTTCAACTTGAGTATTTGGATCAATTTATTTATAGTGGTTCTATCATAGTAAAACCAATATAATGAGTTAACTCTTTTCCCATAAGTATCAACTCAAATAATGTATTTTAATTATTTATAATTATATCGATTGTCCATAATTTGTCATCCAAGTTTGAGCCTTAGTTGGACATGAGTATGGTGTGTTGATTCTTGCATGATGCAATAGGTTGGCACGCAAAAAGATCACACACTAAATATGACTTACAACACATGTCATTTCTCACATATGCACATACAAAATGACAAATTTTACATGTTAACATTTATAAATTGCCTTTCTCTCAGGTTCTTCTTCTATCTCTAGATATATCTCTTATCTTCCTCTCTCTCAATATATAGCATAGAATTAGCTTATATATATATATATATATATATATATATATATATATATATATATATATATATATCTAACTTATTTGCATTGTTAAATTATCCTTGTTTATTTTATATCTATCTAGCATATATCAGTGCATTTATTATTATCGTTTTTTTCAATAGTAAGGTATTTTTTCCCTTAAGTGAGGATCATGTTTACTACCCAAACAATATCTATCAAAGAAAATATTTCCTCTCTCAAGTTATCTTTGTTCATATTTTTTTCTTTTGTGTTGTATGGGTTTAACAAAGACAAACCTTTATATAGACCCAATACTTTTCCCTATTATTATGTGTATAGATGATGAACAAGTGCCTAATTCATATATTTTGGATAGTCTAAAGTAATCTATGGTTTTTATATTCTCTTGTGAATAGGACTATAGTATGAAATTAAAACATCCCTAAAATAAATTTTTATATGAGGAAGAGATCTTAAAACTCATCCAGTATATAGTTTGCATTTAATATTTCCTATTTACATGGCTAAAATACCCATAGAAATAAGAGTTTAATGAAACATTGGTTTCATTTTTGCATTTTTATTCATAATTATAAGATATTCATATTATTTTAATTAATTATACCTTATCTTTATTTATTTGGAGTTATTTTTCAACTTTTAATATCTAGATTAAAACCTCCCCCCATCTCTACATACTAGTAGAAGTGAGGTAGTGTAACAAAGGTTTTCTCTTGCAGAAAGTAGAAAATCCATTACTGTACACAACTTCAATCCCATAAAAGAACTAAATTAATAGAGGTGGTATAGAAGAAGTAATATCTTAGACCAGATTCTAGAAGGAACTAAGGACATGTAAATTGAACACATGTTAGAAGAGTTATTGCTAAGGAAGTCAACCATCATCTCTAATAGCGGGGAAGAGGAAGAAGGAGGAGCACTACCACAAGAAGAAAAAAAATTGACATCTTTAGAGCTACAATATATATTAACACAACTAAGGGCTTAAATCTAGAATATAGATAGCCCAAACTTCTACCAATGCCACACTAGAAGAAAGATTCAAGTAAACCATGAGTGCAAGATATGAGGAAATGACCACTTTGATGGGGGTTTATTAATAATTTCGGTAACACATACACACCTTAAAAATTCAATCTAAAGGGAGTTCATAGAAGTACAAAAAAAATTTATATCACCCAAATAAATAACTAAGGATTAAAGAATATGCCATCATAGGTGAGTTGCAGGCCACAATATTATACTACACTAGAAAAAGAAACCCACATTGAAATAAATCAAATGTTAGATGACCCTTGTATTATGAAGGGAGGCGAAAAAATATTTTGGAATGTTACAATACCTATATTTAAAAAAAATAAGGCTAGAATTAGCTTCTCAACTTTATATATATCATTAAAAAAAATTGTATAGAAGATAAAATATAGTAGAATGGGGTTGAGTTCTCAAAATTCAAAAAGTTGAGTCAATTTTCCAATTTTCCACTCAAAAGCCATATAGTTTGATAGGAATTTATAAGGTTGATCTACTATTAAATAATCCATAAATTTCTAACTTGGTCTTGGCCTTTATAGAAAACTCAATAGAGATAAATGTCTTAAATTAAAATCATCAATTTGTACAAAAATATCCTTATCATCTAATTTTTGATATAGATCTAACAATATCATCTGAGTAGAGATGGAACTATTAGAAATAGATAATACTAAACGAGTGGGGGATTTGGTATTGTACAAAATTTTTCCCACAACTAAATATTGTTAATTAATTTACAACATGCATAAGAAAGTGAACCAACAATTCTAAATAGTAAATGAAATTATACACACAAAGAACTCATAACACCATTATTTGTTAACTAGGGAAACCCTAGCCAAGGGACACCTGATGGGGATGGCACCCACAAAATTATCCACAAAACAAAATAATCATGTTAAGGATATTGACCCTGTTAGGAGTCTATGAATTACATATAGTGTCTTGGTCCTTGCTGGTGTTAGAAATGCTTTAAAATAACTGAGAGGGGGGGGGTGAATAAGTTATTCAAGGTCCAAATGTCCTATTTAAACATTTTTAGCAAGTAAAGTGTGCCCATTTAACCATTCATTTATCTAAGCTTTAACTTTCCTATTTAGCAAGTTACTATAAATCAACATGCAAGTAGAACACATGAAAAGATCAACACATAACACAGTGATTTACATAGAAACCCAATTTTAAAAAAACCACTAGTAACATGCTACTGAATTCTCACTCTTCTAAAGTGATGCCCTATGGAAAGCCTACCCTATTAAAGGATACAACACACTATTACATGTGACCTGGTTAAAGGATTTAACCACCCTATTAGAAGTGGACCTAGTTAGAGGACTTTAGTACATTCACTTGGAATGACACCCTATTAAAGGATTTACAAATGGCTATTAAACCAACCTAAGTCCATAGGATTTTCTTCTAATACAATTTCTATAAAGTATTAGAAAGTCTTTGACCTAATTACATAATACAACTCAACTTGTAGATTTCATATAACCATTTAGCTCTTCTTCATTTGCCTGGCTTTCAGTCTCTGCAACTCTTGATAGCTTGCCCTCCTTTCAAGCTTTGTCACCTTAAGTCTCCATGCTCAATGTACCAGTGCAATCATCTCTCTCTAACCACTTGTCAAAGTAGATTCTCTGTACTCTATCATTCCTTCTCCTAGATGTCATCACCTTGACACACTTCTGACCACTTCACAATTTGGCACTCCAGCAACTCTTGCTTCTTGGTTTGTGACTCCTTAAATAGAAGTCTAGAAATTCATTTTTGGCTCGATTCTTGTAATGCCCCACAAAGGGATCCAAAAGAATTAACCTCAAGTTTCACTATGTTTGGTAGCATTTTTTTTGAAACATAAAAGTTAAACCATTCACATCATACACACACTAGCAGAAGCAATAACAACAATTGAACTGAAAGTATACATAAACATCCATACCAAGTTACATTCCTTAATAATCCCTTAACATTGAAACACATTAAATAATATTGATTCCATATAATACCATATCCACATGAAATAATAATGAAAAGTCCAAAGTTCTTGAACTATATACTCTTGTTCCAAATGTCCCTTAATAAATTACATTTTAGAATGCTCAATCATCCACTGTACATGTCACAGGGTATGAAAGACATAAAAGAATATACATGTGTGAAAATAAAGTACATCATCCTATTCCAATCTATGATGCAAGTACAATAAAGTAATTGAAACCAGATTTCCATACATGATACATCATCATAGAGGATATAAAAATCCATCGTAAAGTATAGCCATACATCACAAACACAACTAACTAAGTGCACGGTTCCTCCCAATCGTAAATAGCATCATTAGACCATCATGGGTCCTAGCCATCCCTCCATACATAACATCTCAAGTCACAAAAGAGATCATCGGTAATATCATAGTAGGAATGTCACTCCTAAAACATACTACATCATATGCAGAAAGAAATAGAGCATGCTACAACATATGCATAAGAAATCTAATCAAGCAAAATAAAGCATAAGATAAGTAAACAAAATCATCTATCATACGCTAATCATCAATATAAGGATATGTGTCCATCATCATAATTCAAGAATAGAATGAACATAGATGCCAACAAGAATGCATCAGCCACGGTGCTTCAGATGGATCTCAAATGGTAAGAGTGAAAAAGCACTACCACCCAACTTTGTGGAACCTAAATGGCCCACTCCCACTGAACTGAGGAGATAATCTCAAGTCCCAAATAGGCTATCAAATCACATAGCACAAATACTCTCTAAGTCTAAGAATCCTAAGAGTATGCTAACTCAAAGGTTCCAACACAAACAAACATCTAATCCTAGAGGCACAACAAAGACATGTAGGAAACTTACTATGTAAGTGGGAAAGTTTCATCACACAGATCACACTAGAGTTACCCTGGTAGTGTCTCTATAGACCCTGGCCCCCTAGTGATCCCTATGCGGCCACTAGTATCCTCTTATACTAACGAGGCATACTACAGAATGCAAGGTTGCAACCAAGAGTTCTCTCTACTCCCATCCTAGTCTGTACTAGCACTCAAAGCATGGGAAAGAACAAAAAATTATCATATTAGGTTCATTTAAGTCAGTATTAGGTGTAATGTTTTCACTTATTAAACAACTTACAATGAGTTACCATGGTAGCCACTTAGGGCCCCGACCCACATTGCAAACAACTTTGCGACACTGCAAGTAGATAACCTACCCTAGGCTCATGGAATCATAAATCACAAAATCACAACAATAAGATCATCAAATCTCCATGAGCAACTAAAAAGCATCCATTGATAATCATGACCACAACAGTTCTCTATTGGCAACTAAAGGTATCAATGACAATCACAATATCCATTGGTTCTCTACAAGCAACCATATAGTATCTCAAAATAAATCACAATATCCATTGGTTCTCAACAAGCAACCAAAAAGAATCTCAAAGCAAATAATATTGATTGAAGACTACAAAATGGTCAAGTCAAAACATGTCACGACATGACATCATCAAGATCAAAACCAACACTTTAGTCCCATAAAGGCAATTGGAAATTAATCCAAATACAACTGATCGATAACTCATAAATGGTTACATAAATCACAGCTTACTCAAGAAGACTAGAAACAATATAAATCAATAAACCACACACACCATAGAGCATGCCATCTCATAACCATGGTTGGGTTTAAAAAGATCAAGATCAAAAGACATCAGCATGACATCACAAATCATAATTCCTCGAGCCTCTAATAGATGTCCTATAACTGGTCAACAATCTAGTCAACCCAAAAACCCAAAATAGATAGTATAGAGAAAACACAAGATGCAAGCACATGTTTTGGTTCATTAAAATAACTTCATTGAATTAAATATGGGGTTCTCAATTTTTCATTTCAGATTTAGATATCAAGTGGAGAAAATTGTATATTTTTCTCAACCCATGTTTTTTTTGTTTTGATAGATAAAAGTTTTCCCCCCCGTGACTCATTTAAAACAACTTTCCTAAGGTGCCCAAAGGACAAATACGTATTTGGACAATATGCCCCATCGAGTTCCATTTTAACATGAGCAACTACAATTTATCCTCATAATAATATATCCTTCACAATTGGATTCAATTAAACAATTAAATTAATTTATATTAATAATCCTACAATTAAATTTTTATGAGAAAATACTACATTAATAATTGATATCTATCATTAAAAAATTAATTAAAAATTATTAATATACAGTAATTAATATTTATAAATTGTTAATGTATAATAATTGAGAATTATTAATATATATAACAATTAACAATTAATAATTAATAATTGTTAATATTTATTAACAATAATTATTATTAACAAAAATAAAAACAACTTATTAACACATATTAATAAATACTCCATAATAAAAGGGCATACCTGCGTGGTATGTAGTACCTACTATCACAGGTCTGCGCTAATAGCGGGTACAAAGTACCCCTATCGTCATAGTCCCTATGATGACAGGTTCTCTGTGTACCCGTAGGGTAAAGGGGTACAAGTTCCGCCCTCCTTTATTGTTTTAAAAAAAAAAAAAAATTGTTTATTAATGTTTCTCAATAAATGTTTTTCCAAAATGTTTTCGAATAAAGTTTTTTTTTAAAAATAATTTTTCTTTCAAAAAGAACGTTTCCACATACCTTACAATGGTATTTTCTTAAACACTTTAAAAAAAAATGTTTATCAATAAACGTGTTTAGATTATATCTATATATATATATATATATATATATATATATATATATATATATATATATATATATATATATATATATATATGTTAAAGGATTGTTTTCTAATCCACATTTAGATTAATCCATTTAATTGTGAACTATTGAACCAAATCTATAGTAAGAGAGTTTTTCTTTTCCTGGCATATTCAAACCCTAGCTTGATAATTTCCTTCAATCCTCTGAGGAGAGTAATATCATATTATGGTTTCTCCATTTAGAAATTTAGACATCCACAACAGGAATGCATGCCAATGAACATTCATCACATGAAATCCTCAGAATGCATTCAAAAGACACGAAGAAGACAGGAAGTGCAAGAAGTGAAAATAACATATGCAAAATCACAAGTGTCTACCTGGACACTGATGCTAATTCACTTCTCCTCAGAATCTGTAGAGCAAGCTCCTTCCTTCTCCAACGCTAAGGGATCTACCCAAAAAAAGGCTCCTCGAGCTTCTAGGAGTGTATGAATATAAGGAACTCTCAAGAAACACCTAGAATGTCTCTAGAAGTAACCAGAAGATAAGATAAGTGTTGACAACTAAGCATGAGCCTATTCCAAGCTTCCAGATGAGTCACAAGGTTGTAGACACCATGTGCTTAATTTGTGCGCTAACTCCTATATTGTAGACACACGTGCATTCAAGAGGTGCACTTACTCTTAGGTAGACTTATGACTTTTATTTTAATTCTTTTATTATTATTATTATTTATTTATTATTATTATTATTATTAATTTTAATTTTTTAAATTTAATTCTTTTACTCAATTAATTTTCCATTTAATTAATTAAAATCAGAATATCAAAATATTTCATTAATTTTCCCCAAAATAATTAAATCATTAATTAAATCTTTTAATTTTAGACTTAATTAATAGAAAATTCACCATAGACTTCCAGAATAAAATATGAAAACCCTTCATAAAACAATCAATACAAAATTACTCTAAGGGGTTAAAATCACAAATTATGTCATCCGATGCATTCGAAAGGTAAAACATCTCAGATACTTGTCCTAGCTTTCCAGGACAAATGGTTTAAGGGTTTAGGATTTGGACTTGAAAATTTATCTCCCCTCTCTTACCATTGAGATAGTGCAATAGGGTACACTCATCCTGACAATTCAAGAAAGTCGATACCTAGTACCTGCAACCTACATAAAATCCATGCATGTACATACTATAAATATATATATGCTAAGCTAAACAAGCAATGGCAAGAAGTGGTGCATCATGTAGATCTCGACTAGTAGGTGACTATGACTCCCTTCCTTAACCATATCAAAAACACCATACATAAGAAAAAAAACACGCACACCATACACATGAAAGTATGGGGTAAGTATCCATAAGAAAACACATGTGATAATAAACCATCTAACTAATCATCGATAATTGAAAATAATGTAATAATCATCATGCATACATGAAATGTAGAGTCTAAGTAATCTCATCTATATCAACTAAATCCATAACACAATATTTGATAGTCTCAAAATAATGCTACTAATCATCAACATAAAATTGGTCTAATAGAGTTCGACAATGATAGCAACAATGTATCTAGAAAAAAGTAAATGAGGGCACGCACTACAATTCTTCCCTCCTTTAATTTCAATTCATATGGATTAGGTAGGATTCATTGAATCTAACCCATATATTGTTTCTTCTAGAAACATCATGAAGAATCCTCTAGAATTTATTCAAAAATAGTTTACATAGAATTTTGTGCCACCAGCTCATCATCCTTATCCTCCAAACAGTTCAAAAAATTCTAGGTAACAACTTTGTCAACTAAGATTTGGTGAATCTTTGACTTTTTAAATAATGCAACAACTCGACACTATTGAAATCCTAATGCTTGGCACATACTGTGTTACTCAGCATCAACTACATTTTTACTGATGGTTAGCACTTGAAGTTCACTTGACACCTACTAAGATTTTTTTGATGCTCGACACCTATTACTTTGCTTGGAACTTGAACTTCACTTGGCACCTAAAGATCACTCAGCACACACTAGATTTTCTATCTACTCGACTGTAACTAGCTTGCTCAGCACCCATCAATGAACTTAGTTTAAGCTTTGTAGTCAACTTTGTTCTAACTTATACTTCTAGTGTTTCTTAGTGTGACCAACCTCTATATCTTTAAGTATGTTACCAATACATCATTTAACCATTGTCTTAGTTGATCCTTGCACTTCACTACAATATCATAGCTCAACCTTTCTCTTAGGTGCTCTTGTTACAACTTGTTGATCAAACCAAATCCTCTTTATCAATCAACTAAGTGACAGTACTTGGATCTTGTAAGCAATTGTTATTCCTACAAATAGCAGATTTGACATCAATGACAAAATAATGATTGAAAACATTCTTTTAACAATAATCTCCCTCTTTGACAGTAAACCTTCTTCATCAATGATATTTTCAATCAGATTTCCAATAGTTAGAGGACTAGGCCTATTAAAAGCCTCGTCCCTATTAGGAGTTTCTTCAACCCTATTAGGAGTTGGCAATACAATTACAAGGTATGCAAGATGAGCCTACTGCCCAAACATGCAATATACAATTAAGTTTCTTCACAAGAGTAGATATACATACAATACTCTCTCACTGCTATACTTCACAATTTCTTTGATCATACACTAGATCTCACATTATACAAGACTCACATATCACATAAACATCCTTCAAAATAGTTCACACATCATACCACATCACAGTTAGCTATGCAAGATATTATCTTTACTTATACCTTTCTTATTAGCAAATATTATCTAGTCGACCTTAATGTTTCCAAAAGTTTGATAAATTAGCTCAAAGTTAACATCTTGGATGTCATCCCATCATAGTTAGGTAATTATTTTTTTACCAAAATAATTCCTTAAGCTAGACATATCATTTTACTGTTGGCTCTATTCTGCTCTATTAATTACCTGTACTAGTAATTCCTTTGTAACTAACTATGTACTATTCATACATATTTGCACACTGAAACACATCATCATGACAATGTTAGATATCTATTATCAACTGTGCATGTTTCAACTTTGACTCTATCATCCATACTCATAGAATCTATCTCTTTGCTACTTACAAGTGTGTAATACTTAGACTATTTCCTATCTCTAATTTCATAATGAAATACCAAAAATATATGTTGCCATAAATGACAACATTAACTTATCTTACCTAGCCATATTACCAACAATCTCCCCCTTTGGAATTGATGGAAACATATGCTAAAATTGGCTAATTCCCAAAATTTTAAACAAAACAAGAGTAAGTACCAAAGGAAACTACTCAAAACTAGCCTTCAAAACATGAAGATTTTATGCATGTCTTGATTGATCCTTACATATTTGTATCATATTTCCATCATTCCTTATCTTTCCTTTTACAATGATTTCCTATATACATATATGAGCTCCCCATTACATATATATGCATCTTTTACACTCCTTTACATATATAATCTATACAATCTATACAATTTTTTATACAATTTTCCTTTACATTCTTCTCCCCCTTTAACATCAATGATAAAGGTGTCCAAAATTATATATACAAAACAAAATTGTGTTACCTTTCTTTGTTCTAAATTCAGATTCTTGATATGCAATCTAAAAAACCAAGTTTTAGCTTCTCAAGCTCCTTCTAGTATTGTTTTACTATAGTTGATATAATGATAAGTGTACATAATGCATATGATGCAACTTCTACTATGCTCAAGTCTGTGTAGGCAAATTTGTCATAGGATGCCTTTGCTACAAGACACTCCTCTAATTGCATATGGAAAATGCTAACCTGAGGAGATGAATACTCTCTAAGGAATGATAATATTTTTATTACGATCTCCTTTTCAAATTCAATGTGTTTGATAGCATTATGAACTATCTCCATTTCTTCTTCAATGTCTTCAATGCTCGCATCTGGTTGCTGCATTCTAATGGTGAGTGTTTGAAGCTCACTCATTCTAACTTTTATCTTATCATCAAATTACTTTAAGTAATTCTATGACATAGCACAATGTCGATACAATTTATTTCCTTCATCTATAGCCTTTCTTAGCTCCTTTATGCAAGCATTCAAAGTCTGCAAATCATTTCTATTATTTGTGCATACTATATCAAACAGTGATACATCATGCTTAGTTTGAGCTTGCACTCAAGCAAATATTAAACAAAGTAGTGAACTCCACATCAAAGCTTCTCATCATTTCCTTATCCTTCTTCTAAATATTTGGCTCTGTAATAGTAGTCTTAACTATCTTTTGCATCCTTTCAAGAACTTTTACCAAAGTTCTCTCTAAAGTCTTGATAGACTTATTCTTTTCCAATAATTTATTCCATGAAGTTATTGGACCTCTTTGATCATCATCATCATAAGATACTATAGGAAATGTAGTAATTATTTCTACTAGTGTAACTGGTGCAACATAAGGTATGTTAGCCTCATGCTAAAATTTGGGCTTAGCATATTTTCCCTCTACATGTTTCAAATTAAGAAAAAATGTTGATTCTTGCAACACAATCTCGCATTTTCACCGTAGTTTAGCAATCTTCCTCTTTTCTCTCTTCCTCGTCTTCTTCTTTCCTTCTTTTTTCTTCCTTTCTCTTGTCTTCTTTCTTTCTTTCCTCTTTTTTTTTTTCTTCCTCTTTTCTCTTCTCATCTCCAATCCTCTTCATCTCTTTTTCTTGTTCTTTCCTTTTCTTTTCTTCTTCTTTGATCTTCCTCTTTTCTTCTTTCTTAATGTTTCTCTTCTCCTCTTCCTCATTATCCTCTTCATCAGAGCTAGAATAAGTAGTAATATTGCCAACAATTTTACTCCCATACTCCACAAAGGGATTTTCTTTATTGTCTACTATTATATGAGTACCATCCACTTGCATGGATTTAGTCCTAATAACTATCTGTAGAGGTGAGTCAATTTTTCAAGTTTTGTCAACCTCTTCTTTAGTAACAATAGGTGTGTTGGCCTCAATATAAATAAGGCCTGTTCCCTCTAAATGCAAACTCTACTTAGTGGCTTTAGGCATAAAAGTCATGTTACTAACTATGGCTTCTTCAATCTCCTTGTTTACCTCTTCATAGTTTACTCCCAAAAGAAGAATTGCTCCTCTTATTTCTCAACAAAGGCTCAATAACTTTCAAAATATTTTTTATATCATTGTCAGTATTTTATTCACACAATTTGTTAATTAGATTTCCTCTTAATTTCATGTCCTCCTCTACTACTCTTCTCTTCCTATTCAGTAGCCTATTATACAAGTTTTCAAGAATCTTATTATGAATTCTATCAAATCTTTTATTTCTCAAAATCATGTTTATGACAATTGCATTCTCTAATTTCCTTCTATCCATATTATTGTACAAACTATAATATTTATTTAATTGAACAAATTCATCATTCTCTATAATTTTCATATTTAGATTTTCAATTTTGGGTTTCCAGGATTTCTTACCAGTTGATGTTTTTCCCTCACCAACTACCTGTTCTACTGCCTTCTCCTCAGACCCTTCCTTAGACTCATCAAATTCATTGATTTGCATTGTTTTTCTTCTCTTCCCTAGACCATTGGTGGTCTGCTGGTCTTCTTCTTAAGAGAGGGTGTTGATTTTTTCTTAACCTTCACCAATCTCTCTAATTGTCTTTGCACAAATGATATAATTATCACGTCTTCATCAGATTTATTTTTTAGTCTAGATTTCTCTTTGATAGGTTGTTCTTATATAACTATCGCATAGGTTGCACTAGGAATTTGTGCTGATGATCCAACAATAGTAATTCCTTCATCAGGTCTGGCTACAACAAGAGGCTTAGCTACCAATTGTTCTATCTCTCTCCTAGCTCTCATTTCTTTGGCAATACCCAAGGCTTTATTGTATTCTTCTCTAGTTATACTAGTTTCTTTTAGAATGGCCTCTACCTTCTTTTGAACATTCTTCTTGATTTCTTGGATGTGAATTTTAGAGTAAACTTCCTTCATATTTTCTTCATATGTTCCCCATCTATGACTATTAGTGTCTCTTTTTGGCTTCAAAATTATTTTTTCATAACCTTCAATGAGTTATTCACTCATTTTATAACCCATAGGTTCTATGAATTTAACTTTAGGTTCCACTTCCTCCATACAAGTTGTATCAGTCTCTATGATAAAGCACATTTAATCTTTGTACTTCTATACCATAGTAGGAGGAATTTTGTATCTTTGTTTCATTTCCAACTAAAATTTATTCATCATTCTATCAATATCTTTATCTCTAACATCTTCAAGTTTGGTCTTGTAATACTAGGTGATCAACTTCATGGTGCATTCATTACTATCCCAACTTATCATTCTAAGGAATTTCTTGTTTGTATGGAAGAACAAATAGGTCAGTAAAGATTCAAATCTAAAAACGACATTCTTATATTTCTTAAGCTTTGCTATTTTCTCCAACTACTGTGCTCTAACAATCTCACACATGTTCGCCTTTTTCTTCTCAATAGTCATCACATATGTTGCATGTAAAAATGCTTCTAGCACATAATTTTCTCTTGAACTATGATTGAGTTTATATCCAATAATCTTTCTCAAAACTCTAACTCCAATATCCTTGATCAGGTCAACTCTCATATTTCTTCCATCAAATTTAGTCTTCATATTTGTTTCAACAATTTCCCAACATTTCTATCATTAACTGGGTTAAAATATTCATTTTTTAGTCTTGTGACCTTATGAATTGGGTCATTGTCAATTATAATAGGTATATCTCCTACCCAAAATGTCTCTTCATGAACTTTGGTCAAGATAATCCTACTCCATTTGTGAATATAAAAGTTTGTATAAAACATGTGCTTGATTAGGTTCAACTCATTCAAGTATGTCAACTTGGATTTCAAGGTTAGGTTCCCATTGCACATATTACCTAGATCCTTATGAATTTTCTCATCTCCAATTCTCTCAAATTTATAATGAATGTAGCTTCTAACATCTTCTACATGAAGTACATTAGGTGGGATTTGTGAAAATACTCCCAAACGATCATCAATTAAAGAAAAAAATGGGTGCTTCCTAAATTTCTACCTTGGTATCTCACTAACATCACATATATAATGGATTGTCATTATGCTAATTGATTATACTAAAAATTCCAACTAAAAGCTTCACAAAATACCTTAATTATCGTGCATTAGGGATTCTTCAACTTCATACTTTCAAATGCTTCAATTCGCTCTCAAATTGTTATCAAATCACTCACAAATTCCCTAAAACTCTTTACACAAAAAAATCAAACCCAAAATCTTGTTCACAATCCTTAAATCATTTCAAAATTAAGTTTACATTAAATGCACATCTACTTAATCCACAAAAGTTATTTCTGATTTCCAGTAAGATTTTTTTTTCTTCTGTATGGCTTACTTTGATCATAAAAATATTTGTGTACTTAACCATAACTTCCTTATTATGTCTTCTGTTAGAGTAAAGCATTAATATAATTTCATTTATTAAATTCACTTCATTTCCTTCTTAAGATTTCTCTTTATGCATCCCTTTTGCATCTCTATTTAATAATTAATTAGTAATCTCTATTTAGGTTACCCTTTCATGTTTTGGTCTCCTTTTATAAGGATTGATCTTTTGTAATCTTTCTTATCTCTTCTGTTTCTAAAAATACATTAGCATATTTTTCAGAGCAAAAGCCTTGCCTCCTCTCATCTTTTTCTTTTGTGACAAGTTTTTGCATGTAGGTATTCGAAGGCTTTGTGGATTTGTTTTGATCAAATCCTTCATGGTATCAAAGTCAGATTTGTTGTAGCTTGTTCTTTATTTGGAGAAAAAGGAGAATGATGGTTTGACAAAATAGATCTGGAGTTTTTTATGGTATTTTTTTGTAAAAAGAGGGGGATCACTAATTTTTGGAGTAGGTTAAGGCCAAATAGAAATCACAAATGGATCCGGAAGGTGTCAAAACCCTTGTTTCCATGTAAAGTTTGTCCAATTTGGACAATATTGATTTAGGAGGCAAATTTTTTTGCCCAGTAGGGCTATATGGCCTCTACACGAATTTTGAGGCAATTTTTTAATAAAAAAAGGTGCAAAAATTCATTTTTTGACTTGCAGGCCCTTTTTCAGTGCCGAAAAATCTTTATCTGGTATCGCTCCGATAGTGGCACTGAACTAGGATTCGGTGTTCTTTTTTTTGGGTCGTTGCTTGCCTGCGACCACCGTGCCTCCTTCGCCTGGGCTGTGCTCCACTTTGTCACTATGTCCAACCACTTGTGCTCTACTCCACCATTGCTCATCAGTGGTTATTTATTTTATTATTTTTTATTTAAAAAAAAAAAATTCTTTTGGGGGCCTTATCACTTTTTTTCTGATAACTCTCGCATATAGGGGTCTTTTTTTGATTTGAAAGAAGTGTTAGAAAGCTGGTTCCGAGACAAAGATGATGGAGAAGGAATTTTTGGGATTTTTTTCTAGATTGATACCTATTTTTGCATTTTAAGTTTGTTGATGACTTCTATCTTTCTAGGGACATAACCTTCTAAGAAAAGCACTAAAAAGCTCTTCTTGAGCACTTTCTAGATTCTCTCTTTTTTCATTAGTATTTGGTACTAGGTATTTTTTATTTGTATTTGAAGATTTTTTTCTCTTATCTCATTTACACAATCTATTTGTAAGTTGAGGTTTAGTTTATTGCATTGTGGGGGGCATTTTTGTATTATTTTCTATTATTATATCAGTATATCAGAAAAAAGAAATATAACCAGTCCTTTCTAAAATGTGACTGAAACCAGTTCTTCTCTAGAACTTTTGACCCCTCATAATTATCACACTTGGAAGACCTCTATGACTCAGCTTCCCTAGTCAAAAGGGCGGTGGTCATGTTTAGATGTAGTTTAGCCTGTTCTTCAGAGGCCTTTTGAGATCATGTAGCATCGAAATAAAATGGATGAGGCAATCAGATTGATTGCATTATAGGTATCAAATAGTTTATAGTTTCATCAAGATGAGTGTAATAGTCCTCTGGCTATGTGGACCAAGCTTGAGGGCTTGTTTGGTACTATAAATGAGTTTAGGGCACTTTAGATAGAGACAGAGCTTACATCACTTGCACTAGATTCCTTTTTGACTATTGATGACTTCTTGATGAAGTTTACTCAATAGAGATCCTTGTTGTAGAGTTGTGGAAAGATGGACTGATACTGAGTGCATCTATTTGATTCTCTCAAATCTTTGAGAGAATTTTTAGATATTTGCTTCCACATTCTATTCCACCAAAGATGCTTTGGGGAATTGATTTGTTATGCCTTCTTTTTAAAACTTATATGATCACTTGACTAGATAGCAGTCAACACTCACACAGTTGGATACTATGACTAGTTCTAAGACAAAGGCATTGGTAGCTTAGACATCTATAAGAAAGCTAAAGCAAAAATCAAAGCATACTTGGTACGGTACACCCAATGACACTGAACCAACTTTCTTCCTTTCAGAAGAGTACACAGGTCCCATGTGTGGTTTTTCGTCAAAGAAGAATACTCCTCATTGATAGCCCTATCCCACTCTGAGTGTCTTATCACCTATGAAAATTTTTGAGGATCATCAGAAATGACATGACTCAAAAGGCCACTACCAATAGTCTAAAAATGAGTATGATGAACATCTGTAGGATCACCTACCAGAGGTCTAGCTACATTAAGTTTTTTTAATTCTATATGACTTACTTTGAGCATAAAAATGTTTGTGCACTTAACCATAACTTCCTCATTATGTCTTCTATGTTCTACTAACTACGCAAGTTCTAATTTTCTCTATAACTTCAATTTTTATTAGTAGATACTTTGTCTCTACTGGAAATGCTTAATTCAAATAGGATGAGTCACAAATAATTGCTGGCTTCAATCTTCTATTAGGTCATTAAAATATTAGTCCTCTAAAATTGTATGAGAACATCCTAGGTCACTTGCTTTCACAATTACTTCCTTGAATTCATCAACATTCTCTTTAAGTGTTTCCTTTTGACTATTATTGTTGTCATTACCATTTCTTCTATCATTTTTATATTGTTCCTTTAGTAATTAGGATTACTATATAAATTCATTCTATCCATTCTACAAATATTTTTTGTGTGTCCAAATTTATTGCATAGCTGACATACAGGTGCATTCCTTTTTTGATTGGTTCCATTCTGACTACCAGGTGCTTTGCAATTCCTTGCAATGTGTCCAAGATTGTTACATTTGTAACATACAATCTAGTTCCTTACTCTATTAAGTCTTTCTACATCATGGGATCTACTTTCTAGTCTCCTTCTTTCATTGCCTATGGGATTAGTATCCCTAAACATTCTACTATTTCCATTACTACTATCAAACTTAGGTTTCTTACAATCTAGTGCTTTATGTCCAAAACCATGAAAATTATAACAATATAAATTAGTGATAGGTCTAAAAGAGACACCTATGCAATCTCTATTCATATGTACAACTTCATTTCATATGAAATATCTAGCTCTAAATTCATGTTAGCCTCCTTAGGTTATTCAACTTGATCTATTTTATTAGGTTCATCATGTTTCTTAGATAGATCAACTTGCTCAACTTTTTTAGATACTTCTATAGATGCTTGATTCAATCCTACTCTGATTAGTTTCTTTAGGCTTACAAGTTTCAATAACTGGATCTAGCTCCTTCCTATCTTCAATTTTATTGGCTGATTTCTCAATAAGATATCCAAGACTAGTCTTATCATAAGAATATCTTTGATAAAATATTTGTTAATCAATTTTATCACTGCTGGAATAAAGTTTCTCTAATTGTTGTTTAGCTTGTGTTGATTCCCCCCTTCACAATGGTATTGTACTTTTCTAATTCTATATGTTCTATTGTTATAGAATCTAATTTAGATGTTACTTGAGTTAGATGGATCTTACTCTCCATTCTCAGATTTCAGATCTTGTTCAATCTTACTGTCATCCTTCTTAAGACTCAACTTAAGTTCAACAATTTTCAACTCATGTTTCAAAATCTCATTTTCTTTCTTGAGGGTTTCTACTTTATCATTGTCACTAATCTTCTCCTTTTATTCCTTTCTAGATTTTAGGTGATCAATTTTGTCTTTCATTTTACCAATGTAATCTTTTGCATCTTCATAACTTTCTTTCAGATTATCTGTTTCCTCTATAAGAAGATCTATTTGCTCAAGGAGTTCTTCAAGATTTCTCTTTAACTATTTCACATTAATAGAGATCTTACTCAAGTTATTCAGCCTCTTCTAAGTAATTGAACTTTGATACCAATGGTTAGAAATAGATAATACTGAGAGTGGGGGGGTGGTGAATCAGTATCCTACAAACTTTTTCCTAGAACTAAATATTGTGAATTACTTTACAACATGAATACTAAAGTAAACTAACAATGATGAATAATAAATAAAACCATACACATATAGAACTTATAACACCATTATTTTGTAACTAGAGAAACCCTAGCCAAGGGAAAACCCCAGTGGGGATGGTACCCATAGAATGATCCACTAAACAAAAGAATCATGTTAAGGATATTTACCATGTTAGGAGTCTATGAATTACAAATAGTGTCTTGATCCTTGTTAAAGGACCAGGCCCTACTAAAATTCAACCCTATTAGGAGTTAGTAGTACAATTACAAGGTATGCAAGATGAACCCACTTCTCAAATATGCAATATACAATTAAGTTTATTCACAAGAGTAGATATACATACAATACTATGTCACTGTTGTACTTTACAATTTCTTTGATTATATACCAAATCTCACATTGTACAAGGTTTTCATATCACATAAAAATCCTTGACAATAGTTCACATGTCATACCACATCACACTTAGCTATGCAAGATATTATCTCTACTTATACCTCACTTTTAGAAAATTATGTCTAGTTGTCTTTATTGCTTCCACATGTTTGATAAATTAACTTAGGGTTAACATCTAGGATGTTATCCCATCATAGTTAAGTAATTATTTTCTTACCAAAATAATTCCTTAAGTTGTACATATCATTTTACTGTCGACTCTATTCTGGTATGTTAATTACCTCGACTGGTAATTCCTCTATAACTAATTCCATACTATTCATACAATTCTACGCACTAACACACATCATCATGAAAATGTTAGGTATCTATCCTCATTTGTGCATGTGTCAACTTAGAATTTATCATTGGTAGTCACATAATCTATGTTTGTGCTGACAACTATCTAATACTTAAATAATTTCCCATCCCTGATTTCATAACGAAATACCAAAAATATATGTTGCCATAAATGACAACATTAACACATCTTACATAGCTATATTTCCAATAGGAATCAACTAGATAGACAATGAGGTCATGTTCTATGAAACACATCCAAAAAGAAAGACTCTATTTTTAAAAAACCAAAGAAGGGGCCAAACATAGATAGATAAAAAAATTCCACCTCAAGAAAAATAGGAGAAGTAAAAGGGACCGTTTAGAATCTCCAAGAAAAAATGTTACCTTTCATAAACTAAAAACAAGAAGCCCATTTTCTTATAAAATTTTTGGTAGGAGAATCTTAGGTTTGCTTGCAATCTTGCATGTTTGGAGGGATTTCGATTAAGTGTTGTGGAGTTCAAAAGATACTAGTGTTTGCCATAAATTGGGAGCTTCGCATGGTCTAGGACCTCGACATGGTTTGGGAACTTAGCATGGTCTTTGGATGCTCCACATGGTCTGGAGCTTAGCATGGTTGTTGGAACTTGGCATGGTCTTTGGAGCTCAACAATGCTTATGAATTTACTAGTGCTTGGTTTTGGTCTTGGTTCTATTGGTGTCGAGTTGTTTGTGAGTTGACTTTTGGCATTTAATTTATGTATGAGTATTTAATTAGTGTTGTTGCCAATTTGTGGCTCAACCTATATTTAATGTAAGGGATTTAATTTAGGTTGTAATGAGTTGGGCCAACTTGTGGCTTAGTTGGGTATAAGCAAGAAGTTTTGTGGAGTCTTTAGGGGTAGTGATCATTCTAGCTTTGAGAAGGGTATGAAGGGTAGATGAGAAATTTAAAGAGCTAGAGCTATAGCATGAGAACCAGAGGATTGCTTGGTGGACCTGAGGGTACAAGTGTGGATTCTTCTTTGTGTTCTTATCTAGTTGTGTATTTGGACTAGCTGGGATTGTATTTGTAAGTGGATCTTGTTGGATCTTGTAAAGCTAATTTTGTAATTATTAATTGTGTTTGACTCTAATCCGAAAGGCCTTATATTTGAGCATATTACATGTAATCAGTTATTATATGAATAAAGAGTTGTGATTAGTATCAGAATTTGCACTATTTGTATATTGTTGTGTTATTTATATTGTGTGGTTATTTGCTAGGGGCTTGGAAATATCCTTTGGGGATTCTCCTACCTTCCACTATGTCAGGTGGCATCAAAACAAAGGTTTTCTTGAGTGTATAGATAGATCGCCAATGCTAAGGCAGTTCACGCTAGGACTTGCAGAGAAGGTTGATCTTGTGGTTGATTGATCTTCTAGATTGATGGATTTTTTTCTTAGGGTTTGCCAAAATTTTGGAAGATGCCTCCAAGAAGATTGGACCCTAGGGCAATCAATGATCTTAGTGGTGTTGTGGAAGAAAGGATCTCGGAGAAGATAAGAGAAAAGTTTAGATATGAGATTGCATTGATGAAGAGTGACATGATTGTTGAAATTATAAGTGCTTTAAGTGGTGTACCTAGGCATGTGGGTACTGAAGGTAGTTACAAGGAAGTTACTAAAGACTTTGAAGTTGTTGGATCTAGAAGTGGGGATAGAACTAATCATGTGGAGAGACTTATTGGAACTAGTGCTAGTCAATTTGCTAGACTTGGATCTTAGTTGAAATCGAAGCATAAGATGGAGGTTTCTAATTTCTCAAGTACTTTGACACTTGAAGACCTAATTAATTATATTGGTGAATTGGAAGACTGCTTTGAGCTTAAGGATATTGAGGATCCACTTAGAGTGAGGTTGGCACAAACTAAGTTGAAAGAACATGTTGCTCTTTGGTGGAAGGAACTACAAAGAGACAGAGAAGAGGAAGGTGAAATGAAGATCTCTAGATGGATATTGATCGTGACTAAGTTGAAGGGTAAGTTCATTCCAACTAATTATGAACTTGATTTTTTTAAGAGATTGTAGAATCAAAAATAGAAAGATATGACTGTGAATGTAATGGACACCCAGGAATGCCCAAAAGCTAAACCAAGGTTGAACTTATATTAATACTGAGAATGCTACAATAAATTACAAAGAGATGTATTCCAAAGGCCAAACCCTAAGGGAATGACATCTAGAATGTTATAACAGAGAATGAACGTCCTCTATTGCCAAAAGAAGGGAGTGTGATTCACACATCCAAGCTCTTATCAAATGCAAGTCATCATCATCTGATGCTCAGCAATGAGACTTTCAGCCCTATTCATCCTTTTCTTCATCCTTCTAGAAGGAACTAAAACATTAATTAATTGCAAGAGCTAGAAGCTTCCTCCTTCCAATAATTAATGCATACCCTAGAAATTCCTCCCTGACAATAATTATTTAAATCACGAGAGGCTTCCATCCTTCCAATAATTAATTCATACCCTAGACGCTACTCCCTTGTAAAAAATTAAATTAATTAAATACAAAGTCACCTTTAATTTTTAATTGAATGACTTTATAAGAAATTAATTTAATTTCTTCTTATCCTCCACTTAGACTTTGGATAATGTGAGGGCCAAAAGATGGGATCATTACAAATCTGCCCTCCTTGAATTTGCTTGTCCTCAAGGAATTAAGTAACATAATGGACTCCAACCTCCACCTGGATCCCAATATGTGATATCCATATGGAAGTTAAACCAACTGCAAACCCGCATCATCAGGACCAACACCTGTAGCCTAGCATTCAAAACTTGTGCTAATGAAGTCAAAATGTCACCATAAGGCAACTCTATAGAAGATCTATGAAATGTCTTCTTCCTTGTATCTATCCACATAATATATATTGGACTGGAATGCATATTATCAACATCATGCATTGAAAAAGATGTAGCTACAGGTGAACCATATGTACTCACGCAGACTGTATCAACAATAGATGTTGCCACATCAAAATATATGGACATAGGAACAACATTAACTGCTGCAATAGAAAACTGAACCGAATTCGTAGTTGATGAAAACTCATAATCATCAACATATGTGGCTTCATTCGAAAATGCATCAAACACTGCATTTATACCATTAAAATCCTCATTGGATGGTTCAATTGACACAGAAGTGGCTACTGATATGATAGTATCCTCATGTTCTTCTAATCCCACTATTACTACAACACCATCTCCCGACAAAGCTTCATATGTGGTCTCTTGACTCTGCACGCATGTCTCTATTGATTTTGCTGGAATGCCCACATCACCAACATCATAGTTGGTTGGCTCTATATGTGTCTCAATCCCACCTGAGGAATCAACTACCTTCTGCTTTGAAGCAACATACAAATCGTCAATGTTGATGCCCATCTTTTTAACCATAAGATGCAACATCATATCCATTCACCTATTCTGCTCCTGTTGCATATGTCACCCCTTTCTCTAATGTACCCACCTAGTAATCTAAATATTACATTTTCTTGGTCGGGTGAATGCACAAAGTTGGGTCACAATTCTGCAGAAGTCAAATCCATGAAATGAGACCTCTTAGAAACGGGTACCCGATTTTAAAAAACGGGCACCCGTTATTTTTAAAAATTAGGTACCTATTTTTTATTTTCAAAAAATGGGTACCTGTTTCTAAAAAAATTAAAAATTTAAATATTTAAGAAATAGGCACCCATTTTTTAAAAATTGGGTACCCATTTTCTAAAAGTAAAAAATGGGTACCCGTTTCTTAAAAATTCAATTTCTTAAGTTTTCAACGGATTTTACATGTCGCTTTTAGCTTTTCAAAACGGGTACCCATTTTTTGAAATTCAAATAATGGGTGTCCATTTCTTACAACATGAGGCGGGAATTTTTTTTCCTACCTCGGATTTTGGTTTGGGATAGGTTTGGTGAGACCAAGCCTATGCCTTGGCCTCTCAAGATTTGGCTAAGGCATTTCACTGACAAATTCATGCCTTGCCATAATTTTTAGAGGGTCTTCCCGATCAATTTTTTTTACGAAATAAAAACCCATTAGAGCTCTCACTGTCCTGATTTTAGAAATATAAATTTTATATAGTTATGATTTTATTTACTATTTTTTTTTAATTTTTTAATCAAAGGTGGTACCTAAATGTAAAATAGCAATGTTCACTAAAACTTTAATAACTTTTTTATTTTATATTTTTGCTTAAATTAATTTATATGTCATCAATCTACATTCAATTCTTTTGAAGTTAAAAAAAACAAAAATTGAAAAAAGTGAAATTTTGATAAAATTATGGTGTTCGTACATGAGAGGTTTTAAAATTTTGTTTTATAGCCAATTAAAAATTAATTAAAAAAAATATATTCATTAAAAAATTCAAGAAAAATATTCTCATCAATCTTTGGTGTGTCAGGTAACTCCATTTAAAAAGATTTGCAAAATTCATTCATTTGTGTCAAATTATGGTGTCCATACATGAGCATGGTATGGTCGTGAAATAGGCATTTTGAAAAAGTGGTTTTTAAAGATCCATACCAAAAAAAAAATCTATCATATGGGTATAGAAATAAATTACGTATTCAAAAAGAAGATTCCAGGCACTACAATTTTTATTTCTGAAGTTTTTTTAATATTTAATCTCTAAATGGCTCAAATTTTGGCATCAATTGACAAAATATTTCAAAAATAGGAAAAACACTTCCACTTTTTGGCCAAAAGTGAGACCCAACTTCTTGCACTGACCTGGTCGAAACTAATATTTCTATCATCTCGATCACCCATGCTGCTATCTTGTTCAAAGAATGTCTCCTCTGTGTCTATATGACTAGATTAAATGCTTAAGATCTTCATAGGATGGCAGGACTTATAGCTTTGATACCACTGTAATGGACACCCAGAAATGCCCAAAAGCTAAACCAAGGCTAAACTTATATTAATGTTGAGAATACTATAATCAATTACAAAGAGATGTATTCCAAAGGCCAAACCCTAAGGGAATGACGTCTAGAATGTTACAATAGAGAATGAACATCCTCTATTGCCAAAAGAAGGGAGTGTGATTCACACATCCAAGCTCTTATCAAATGCAAGTCATCATCATCCGATGCTCATCAATGAGACTTTTGGCCCTATTTATCCTTTTCTTCATCCTTCTGGAAGGAACTAAAATATTAATTAATTGCAAGAGCTAGAAGCTTCCTCCTTCCAATAATTAATGCATACCCTAGAAATTCCTCCCTAAAAATAATTAATTAAATCATGAGAGGCTTCCATCCTTCAAATAATTAATTCATACCCTAGACGCTACTTCCTTGTAAATAATTAAATTAATTAAATACAAAGTCACCTTTAATTTTTAATTGAATAACTTTATAAGAAATTAATTTAATTTCTTCTTATCCTCCACTTAGACTTTGGAGAATGTGAGGGCCAAAAGATGGGATCATTATAGTGAAAGATTATACTGAGGAGTTCTACAAGTTGACTATTCGATTTGGTCATAAGGAATTGTCAAAGGAAAAGGTAGCTCTATAAATTAATGGGTTGAGATTCAATATTTAGGATGAGGGTGGTATGTTGGATATTTCTTTATCTAAGGATGCTTATTAGTATTCCCTCAAGGTAGAGGATAAGTTGAAAAAGAAAAGTCAAGGTAATGCTAGAGGGAAGGAGAAGTAGGATAGCTTGGAAGAAGCTAAACTAAGTGTAGAGGTTGAACCAAAACCTATTGATTAGAAAAGGAAAATAGGTTGAGATTACTTTAGAGGTAATTGTTTTAGATGTGGGAAAGAAGGACATGGATATTTTGAATGTCCACTTGGTAGGAGAATTACTATTGTGAATGAGGTTGTAGTTCAAGACAGTCAGCCTAAGAAAGGATAAAGGTTGTTGGCTTGGTGAGTACTGGTTGGTGAGAGGACATTGGATTTTTGTTAGAGGACTAGTTTGTTCAAAACTTGTTGTAAGTCTCATGGTAAAGTTTGCAAGGTGATTGTGAATGGTGATAGTACTAATAACCTTGTTGCTGAGGAGATAGTTCAAAAACTTGGTATGAAGAGAGTAAGACATAATTATCCTTATAGGATTGGCTAGTTACAAGGTGAGCATGCTTTGGAAGTGAGGGAGCAATGGATTTTTGATTTCCAGATTGGGAAGTATAAGGATCAAGTGTTGTGTGATATTGTGGGCATGAATAGTTGTCATGTGTTTCTTTGTAGACCTTGGTAGTATGATTCTAGGGCTATGCATGATTGTTTTAAGAATGTCTTTACTATTGAGAAAGGTGTCGAGAAGTTTTCCTTGATTCCTTTGCAAAATGAAGAAATGGGTAGGAGGAACCTGATTATTGGCAGGCAAGTTGTGTTGGCAAATTCTAGGAAGGTTGGATATCAGTATGGAAATCAAACCTATAGCAAACCTAAGATGGATTTGAAGATGTAGAAGAAGAACAAGGGAAAAACTGTACAAGTTACAGACTTGGTAGATATGTATTTGAAGAATTAGTTTGAGATTTATGTGTTAAATCCTAGAAGATATTCTTCTAGCTATTGAGAACATCTTTTTGAACTTGGGGTGTCTAATGTAGGAGTATCTTGGGTTTGCTTGTAATCCTACCTATTTGAGGGATTTTGGTTAAGTGTTGTGAATCTCGATAGATACTGGTGTTTGGCATACACTGGGGCTCGACATGGTCTAGGAACTCAACATGGTCTAGGAACTCAGCATGGTCTTTGGTTGCTGGGCATGGTCTGGAGCTTAGCATGGTCTAGGAACTTGGTATGGTCTCAGAACTTGACATGGTATTTGGTTGTTCAGCATGTTCTTGGAACTCACCATGGTCTAGGAACTTGGCATGGTTGCTAGAACTCAACATGGTCCTTGGAGCTCAAAAATGTTTGGGAATTTACTGGTGCTTAGTTTGGTCTTGGTTCTATTGGTGTTGAGTTGTTTGTGAGCTAACTTTTGGCATTTGATTTATGTATGGGTATTTAATTTAGTGTTTTAGCCAACTTGTGACTCTACCTATATTTAATGTAAGCGATTTAATTTAGTTTGTAATGAGTTGAGCCAACTTGTGGCTTAGTTGGGTATAAGTAAGGGGTTTTGTGGAGTTTTTAGGGGTAGTGATCATTCTAGTTTTTAGAAGGGGATGAAGGGTAGACGCAAAATTTAAAGAGCTAGGGTTCCAACATGAGAACCAAACGATTGCTTGGTGGACCTAAGAGTACAAGTATTGATTCTTATTAGTGTTCTTATCCAGTTGTGTATCTAGACTAGCTAGGATTGGATTTGTAAGTGGATCTTGTTGGATCTTGCAAAACTGATTTTGTAATTGTTGTTTGTATTTGGCCTTGAGCCAAATGTAGTTACAGCTGGGCATATTGCATGTAATCAGTTATTATATGAATAAAGAGTTGTGATTGGTATCAAATCTTACATAGTTCTTGTATTGTTGTCTTGTTTCTATTGTGTGGTTGTTTGCTGGAAGCTTGGACATCTCCTTGGGGATTCTCCTACCTTACACTATGTCAAAAATAGTATTGAGTTGCCTACCAATAAGATTCCAAACAAGACATTTTGATATTTTGGCTAAATTTTTTTCTACAGAGTACTATTTTCTTTTAATAGTTTATCCCTCCTTGAAATGCACAAAGTAGATGTCATCCAAAGGTTTAAAATGGAAACCTTTAAATATTTCTTTCTAGATAAGTTAAGGTTAGATGCTTAGAAACATTGGTTTTGAGTTATATTTGAGGATCTAGCATCATTTTTTTGCATCCTTCTCATTAATACACCCTAAAAGAAAATAATTTCACATCATTAGCTCAATGAGTCCCTACACTATAAGATAAGGAGAACTTCACACTTGTGTACAAACCACTTTTAATCACTATTACACCTTCCAAGCAAGCATTGTCATCATCACAAACTCAAGCGATCTGTAATACACCATTTCAAAACACACTTTCATGTGTTCAAAATATAATATTCCACACACCATTCACATTTCTCATTTAATTTTTTTTTTCCATGTAAAACACTAGGTTATAAAATCTTATGTTTGAATGTTTATAATCTATTATAACTATATATCAAATTTATAACCACATTATTTCCTCTAATAGATTTGTGGTAGAAATATCATTAATTTAAAAATATCTTTCCTTTCACTAATACAAGTCAAGTAACTTATCATTAGGTTAGGGACACATATCCTTTATCTCCTTCAGGGTAAGGGTTGTGAAGTTTTTTTTTTCTTTTTGTATAGTAGTACTATTATTTTGTCCTTATGGCTCCATTATTATGTCTCACAACAACCTTATTCTAGAACAATGTATTGTAACTTATGCTATAAGATAAATAAAATTATCATATTTTTTTCATCATCACATATTCTCTTAGTCAACAAGAATTCAAAATTCTAATTCTCAATTTTATTAATGTAAAAGAATCGCTTCTAGGGATGTCATTATATTTCCCACCATTATCTTGCAATCACCATTTTCTTAATCTTATCTATTAATTTTTTTTAAAATAAATTTTAATTGTAGTTTCTTTTATTTTAAGTTATTCATCAATTTATTTATTTTTTCTCTATTTTAAGCATCGTTTGTCATCTTGAAAGTAGCCAATTTTTTTTTGAAAAAAATAAAAATAAAAAATAGTATAAATAAGACACAATAAAATGAATTTAGATTTAACGATCATCTTAGGAGAAGGCTGACTCCAACATTATCCTAATCAAACACTAGCTGGAGAGATGGAGATACATACCTCTTCTCAGTGGGATCCTAGGGTAGAGCTCCTACCTGCTAACATCTACAAATCAGGTGTATTTTGAAGCGCCGAAGTCAATTTTTTACCTGCCGTGTATACCTAGTGGGGGTTGGTAGATTCGGTAAACAAATCTTGAAAATCCTGTGAACAACTAATCATTGATTACCTAGTAGTGGATGCCTCTTTGAAATACTAGTTAGAGATACACTGAATCAGATCAGTAGTATGTCCCTTCAGTCAAATGTCTATATCTGTAGCCACTTTATATTTTAATGGAAAGAAAAATGATAGATGAAATTAAATTTGAACCCATTTTCATCATGCAGCTAAACTATTCAAAATCTGTGGAATACATATTTGAACCATGATTAATTGATTATTTAGGTCACCACTTGAGACAAAGTGAAAATATATAAACTATTTCAGGTGCAACGTGCATGTTTAGAATTAAAAGAAGCAACACAGTCCCTCCTTAGTGGATTTTGTGAAAATTTAACTATTGCAGTCACTAATTATTAATCTCCTATCATAAACGATTATTAAACTGCTGAAAATAAATTTCTAGCTAATATCAAAAAATAACACTACTGCAACTTCACTTATAAAATATGGAAAGAAATGTGCAATACAATGAACACAATATTTTTGGACAAATTGTCACTGGAAAAACCCCTAAGGGAAAACCAATTCTACAGATGAGGAATTATATTAAACTTCAGCAAATCAAGAGATACAAAAATTCCTTGCCTCTCACTAGCAGAACTTCGACAACCTCCTAATTTCTCCTACTGATATTCCCCACTGCTATTCCCACGCTAACACTACACCCTTGCTAACACTACAAGACTGTTTGCTAACACTGCAAACATTTCTCCAAACTTCATTTTTCTCCAAATGCCCTCTAGACCCCCTTTTATACTACTATCGTTGGTAAACCAATGGCCAAGATTGATTTACAATCGACGGTGGAGATATAAAACAACTTACCAACCCCAACAAAATTGGTTTCTAGTTGCTTCTAAAAGAAGTCAATTATTTAATAAATAATTGTCCTTGCTCTAACCAATTTGTTAGCAAAAATAATTAGATACTAAATAATAGCATATGGACAAACAACTATCCAAGCTAACAAAACTAACACTCCCTCTTAGCGAGGAAGCTGTTTTGTAGGACACCTAACTTATCTCTAAAGAAGATAAATTTTGCCTTCCCCAATGCCTTAGTCAGAATGTCTGCTACCTGCTCCTTTGTAGGTATGTATTATAGCTGAACAACTCCCCTTTGTACACAATCTCTGATGAAGTGATATCTGATATCTATATGTTTAGACCTATCATGAAACACTGGATTCTCAGACAACTTGATGCAACTCTGATTGTCACAATGTATCACAGTAGTCTCAACCTTCTAACCAAACAAGGTTACTAACAACTTTTGAAGCCATATAGCTTCACATGTTTCCATGCTAGTTGCTATGTATTCTACTTCTGCTGAACTTAGAGCCACAAACTTTTGATCCCTGTCGAACCAAGATACAACTCCTGATCCCAAGCTAAAACAACACCCTGAAGTGCTCCTTTTGTCTATTGTACTTCCTGCCCAATCTGCATCAGTGTAGCCTATCAACCTGATACCTTCACCTCGAACATATCTGATCCCATACTCAACTGTACCATGCAAGTAATGTAGTACATGCTTAGCTGCTATCCAATGCATTCTCTTTGGTTCAACCATGAACTGACTAAGAGAGTTTATTGAAAATGCTATATCTGGTCTAGTGTTGACCAAATACATAAGCAAACCAATCAAATGTCTATATAAAGTGGGATCTACATCCTTCTCCTTAGATGTATCTACCTTCCTCCAATTCGTAATCATGGGTGTAGACATGGCTTTGCAATCCTCCATCCCGAATTTCTTCAAGATTTCAATGCAATATTTCCCTTGACCATGAAAAATCTCCCCATCTGTCTGCCACACTTCCATGCTTAGAAAGTAGTGCATAAGTCCTAAATCCTTCATCTCGAACTCTTCTGCAAGGTTCCTCTTGCAATCCACTAGGAGCCCTAGTGAACTTGTAAGAAATAGGTTGTCCACATAAAGAAAAAGAATGAGAATCTCACCTCCAACCATTAAGTAGTAGAGGTTAGCATCTGCTTCACTCTTCACAAAGCCTATTTTTTGCAAGTATGTATCAATGCGCTCATACCATGCTCTAAGAGCTTGCTTGATTTTGTACAATGCTTTCTTCAATCTGCATACGTGGGTCTCTTTGCTATGTGCTACAAAGCCTTCTGGTTGTTCTATGTATACCTCCTCCTTCAACTCACCATTAAGGAATGCTGTCTTGACATCCATTTGATGGATTTTCCATCCCATCTATGCTACAAGTTAGATTATAGCTCGTATAGAAGTATACTTGGCAACTGGAGCAAATGTCTCCTCATAGTCTATTCCCTCCTTTTGAGAGAACCCCTTTGCCACAAACCTCGCCTTGTATTTCTCGATGATACCATCTGCATCGTGCTTTATCT
This sequence comes from Cupressus sempervirens, assembly GCA_028749045.1. Classification (NCBI taxonomy): domain Eukaryota; kingdom Viridiplantae; phylum Streptophyta; class Pinopsida; order Cupressales; family Cupressaceae; genus Cupressus; species Cupressus sempervirens. The sequence goes on from CM053789.1 coordinate 74,326,090, forward strand.
TATAAATCCAGCGTGATCCAACTACAACCCTATCTGTTGGTTTAGGTACTACCTCCCACACATCATTCTACATTATTGAAGAATATTTCTCAACCATGGCATCTTGCCATACCTGATGTTCTACATCGTCCTAATAGCTAGAAGGCTCACTATCTACCAACTAACTAACGAATGCCACATAGTCATTGAACTTGGTTGGTTGTCTTCATTGTCTAGTACTCTTCCTAGGAGCTCGCACAAACTCCTGAGTATCCCTTTGTGTATCTGGAACCACTTGGTTCCTGCTACCAACTGTAGAGGATGAAATGTCAACCTCTAAGTCTTCTACATGCATTTCCTATTGCACTTGATGCTCCATTCTCTATGAATCTTCACTAACTGAGTCTACACTCGTACTGGTAACTGTACTTGAGCTTTGTTGCTCTTGACTTGGTTTTGGAGCTTCTATTGGCTGCTCACTCTGATCATCTGCTAGCAAATCTCTAGATCTCCTGAATGTCTTGTCCTCCATGAACTTGACATCTTGTCTAACAATAATTCTTTTAGTCCCCAGAATGAAAATCCTGTATGCCTTTGAGGTCTCACTGTACCCAACAAAGTACCCCCTCTCTGCAGTCTAATCTAACTTTGTACATGTATCTCCAAGAATATGGCAATATATGCCAAATTTCCAAATATCCTGAAGTGACTAACATCTGGCTTCTTCCCTGTGAAAGCCTCCTCTGGTGTCATCTTTCCTAACACCTTGTGTGGAACTCTATTATGAATGTAGACTGTTGTATTACATGCCTCTACCCATAAGTAATGGGGCATGTCCTAGTCATGTAGCATAGCTCTTGCTGCCTCCAATATAGAATGGTTCTTCCTCTTAGCAAATCCATTCTGCTGTGGATTGTAAGGAACAATCCATTCTCTCTTGATTCCTTCTCTGGTGCAGAACTCCTGGAAGACATTTTCTTTGTACTCGCCTCCATTGTCTGACCAAAGAACCTTTATCTTCTTTCCTGTCGAGTTCTCCACAAGAGCCTTGAACTCTTGGAATCGACTGAAAACCTCATCCTTAGTCTTCAAGAAGTATATCCAGGTCTTTCTAGAGAAATCATCAATAAAAGTAACATAGTACTCATATCCTCTGAGAGATTTTATCGACATCGGTCCACAAACATCTGAATGTACTAGATCAAGAACACCCTTAGATCTGGTGTCACTCCTTGGAAAAGATGCTTTCGCAAACTTCCCCAACACACATCCCTTACATACATTGTCATGCTCTGTGCTCACCTCTGGAACACTTGTCACTGTCTCACGAAGCAATCTAAGTGCTCCATGATGAATATGGCCCATCCTCCTATGCCATAGCTCTCCAAGATCTCTAGAATTACTGTTGGTCATAAGTGCCTTAGGAGTATCAAACTGCAATCTATAAACTCCAATAGTTATGGGTGATTTCCAATCCTTGTGCTTAATCAACACATTTGTCCCTCTAAAGAGTACATTATACCCCCTATCCTGAAGAATAGATACAGAAATCAAATTCATACCTGAGCCTGGCACATATAACACATCATGAAGTGGGATTATCTTTCCATTCTCCCTCTAAAACTGAATAGTCCCTTTCCTAACAAGGCAAGAGTTTGGACAAGTTTCCCATAGAAATCTGGATGTTGGTGTCCTCCTCCTTGTAACTGGAGAAGTACTCTCTAACTCCTGTCATATGAAATGATGCCCCACTATCTATATACCAAACACATTGTGAGGTTGAGCTAATCATACAAGCTATGAGTGCAAACTCATCTTCGATTCTACTGGAGAGTTCTTCCGCACTTGCTGAAGCTGCCACCTGCTTCTTACCCTTCTTCCTCTCTCGGCAATCACTGACATAGTGGCCAAACTCATGAAATCTAAAGCACTTGATCTTAGAAAGGTCCTTCTTCTTCTTTTCACTTTGTGAATTCGATCCTTTGCTAGATCCCTTCTTTGCTTTCCCTTTACCCACTAGGGCAACGATCTCTTGTTCCACCTCATTTTTCTGACTCTTGTTGGCCCCATTGACAAGACTTAGTCTAAACTCCTCCTAAGTGAAATCAGTCCATAGTCAATCCCAACTCGGTAAAGTATCTCGTCCACTGACAACTTGAACAAAGACACTCCATTGTTTAGTAAACCCATTTAGGGCTATTCTCACTAGCTCGTCATCACTAGGGCTATCTCCAATAGCTGCTAACTCATCTTTGATGAGTTTGAGCCTGGTGAGGTAACTTGTGACGTCTTCTCCCTGATTCATTCAGGTATTCTTTAGCTTCTCTTTGAGAATCAACTTCCTATTGGTGGTAGCATTCTCGTATAGATTCAGAATGGTGTCCCACATCTTCTTCGCTGTATCTAGCTCTGTGATATGTGGAACAATATGATCTTTGACACCATCAAGGATTATCCTCCTCACTTGGCATCATCCTTCCTATATGCTGTAGGCTATGTTGCATCCGTTGGTACAGGTACAACACTAGTAGCATAATCCTTGATACCATTCTCTTCTAACAATAAAGAAATACTAGCCTTCCAGACACCAAAATTTGAGGCACCATCCAATCTATCTTGATCTCTCAAACCAGCTAAAGCCATCTCAAGGGTTTAAATCAATAATAAATTTAAAGAGATCAAAATTTCTTTCCTAGGGCAAAACTCTTCTACCCTTAACAATGCTCTGATACCATGTGAAAAATTTAACTATTGCAGTCACTGATTATTAATCTCCTATCATAAATGATTATTAAACTGCTGAAAATAAATTTCCAGCTAATATCAAAAAATAACACAACTGCAACTTCACTTATAAAATACGAAAAAAAATGCGCAACACAATGAACACAATATTTTTGGACAAATTGTCACTGGAAAAACCCTTAAGGGAAAACCAGTTCTACAGATGAGGAATTATATTAAACTTCAGCAAATCAAGAGATAGAAAAATTCTTTGCCTCTCACTAGCAAAACTCCGACAACCTCCTAATTTCTCCTGTTGATATTCCCCACTGCTATTCCCATGCTAACACTGCGCCCTTGCTAACACTGCAAGACTGTTTGCTAACACTGCAAACGTTTCTCCAAACTTCATTGTTCTCCAAATGCCCTCTAGACCCCCTTTTATACTACTCTCGTTGGTAAACCAATGGCTAAGATTGATTTACAATCGATGGTGGAGATATAAAACAACTTACCAACCCTAACAAAATTGGTTTCTAGTTGCTTCTAAAAGAAGTCAATTATTTAATAAATAATTGTCCTTGCTCTAACCAATTTGTTAGCAAAAACAATTAGATACTAAATAATAGCATATGGACAAACAGCTGTCCAAGCTAACAAAACTAACAAATTCTTCAATCAATTTTCCCTGCTCCGCAGTTCCAAAGATACCTTGTTTGTTTCTATTGGCTCATTTGATTGATAATCGGAGTCCCATCTGACTACCGTATTTCAAATGGTAGTATATTATTGTGAACAAACTTCTGGAGTATCTGCATACAAGAGTATTGTAATTTGTTTTCTAAAACATAGGAAAACATATTGCGTTTTCAGGAAGGGACATTCAGAGTATGATGGTCAGCTACTGATCAAAATTCTATGAAAATTTGTTATATATTTTGTAGGTTTTAGAAAGTGTATGAAGTACCATTTTAAATTGAGTCTGTCTGCGTCCCTTCTTATTTGATTGGTTCTACGTCTTTGGTAGATACAGTAGCGGGCAGCCCTTATACCTACCAGTTCAATCTCTATCGGCATATTGTAGTCCGGGCGCGGGATTCTGCCAGTCTCATTTCCTTTTCTAAATATTTGCAACCTTGTAAATTCTCTTGTTCGGAAGAACAATCTAAAACAATTATTATAAATTTTTTAGGTCCTTCATGAAATCTGTTTAGTTAGATATATTAATCAAGACTTGATTTCTAGTAGATTTTGTATTGATGGACCAAAGATCTATTGACAACTCTATCTAATTTTATTTTTAATTTTAATTGTCAAATTTGAATAAATTATTTACAATATATAAAGAAAAAAAAAGTAAGAAAAAAATGTGAACATTAGATTGACTCTCTAAAGAGAGAAGAGAGATTAATCAGCACTTAACATAAATGAAAGAATCCTCCACTCTATCTCTAGGCAAGATGCAAGAGAGGATTTTAAGGGGAGGTCAGTTCAGTTAAACAATTTGATTGACAAGTGTTGGACTTTACCTTTGATCAAATTATGAAAAAATAACTATGCATCTTGGATTTTTAAAATCAGTTTCTTCCCCATTTTCTTTGTTCTTATTGAGAAGTGGGGATATTGTCATTGAAATTGAACATTTATAAATATGCTAGAATCATAATTGATTTATTGATAATTCCGAGGCAAGCTCAGTCCTTTATGTCTGGTTTAACTTTTCAGGTCTAACTTTTCATTGATACCTATTTACCTTGTGGCCTAACCCATATTGGTGATTGACTATTGCCCTAGGAAACTCATCTAGACTAATTTAGACTTTACCTAGTCCTAATTCATTGTTATTTGCATGGTGTACTCATGAACTTAAAAAACATCAACATGTACATGGTGGCATGCTATTGTATAAGGTGAAAATGTATTTTCTAAGATTTTGTAACAATGTAAAGAAAGAGGAATTATTAATGTTGTGCACTATTTTTTTCTAGATATCTTGAACCAATGGAGATTGCATAAACAAGAGAATGGCAAGGCTTATGGAAGAAAAAAGGCACGAGCATTCCCCAAGCACCAACCAAATATATTGTACATGAGTAATGTATCATATGAATGAAATTAATGTGTCTCTTATAATTTAATTTAATTCTCTTTTTGTACTAGATTAGAATAGCTCAGAAGAAAAAAGTTCCTTTTAATATATATTGCCCTGACATATCTTCCTATCGGTGTTACCATTGCACCTTGTTGGGTATAACTGCTAGTTTATTTAGTGGGTCACAACATACAATGAAAATTTTTTTTATAAATAAATTGATAAGAGGAATAGATAAGTATGAAATTTGAGACAAATTCATTAAATCCAAAATTTCTAAGACATAGTTTTGTTCTAATATGGTAGACACTATCACAAAGTTTGTGAACTAAATTTTTTTATAATTGGAACTCTTTACCATTTAATAAGAGATAAGATCAGTTTGTGTGTAAATACTTATTTCATTATGTTTATCATCATATTTCATGAATTTTAATTGACATTTTGATAAAAGAAATGAAACTTAAAAATGAGAAGAGATAATTAAAAAGATGTTAGGAGGAAGGGGGTATTAATTCAAGATTTAAGGGTAAGGTAAAAAAAATTAAAGAAATATTTTGTAAAAAATATAAAATATAGAGAAGGTAGAGTAGCTGCCCCCCCCCCGTTCCCACTTTTATTTTGATATATATACTAGGGCCAAGATGGTGTAGGGGCCCTAGGTCATAAATAAGGTGGTCAAACACCAAGGAGGAGAGTAATGGAGGTCAATAAGTGTTCATGATGACACAAGATAGTTTCAAAATTCTTATCATGCATTTAGGCAAGTGGTTTTCATGTTCTAATAGGGTTAGAAGCAAAGTCAAAGGGTGGTCAACAATTGGTCAAACATTGGGAGTTGACCAAAAATCACCATTTTCAAGTCTCATAATTTTGTTACATGTTTTGGGAGACATTTTGAACTTTTTATGTCAGGATTGTGAAAAAAATGTAAAATTGCAAAAATTGCAATAAAAAGTTGTGATGCAATCTTTTTGCAATTTTCTTGCAAACTAGAAGTCCAACAGTTATAACTCTGTTTGGATCGAACATGAGTAGATGAAGTTGTAAGGTCAAGGGTGATTTCATAAAAGGTTTTTATCTTCCACCCAGTGAAGGGTTGATATGATATGTACGGATTTGGAATGAAAAATATACATCTTTTAGACGAAAAATTATACATAGTCAGCAAGCATCTTTCTAAATTTGGTTGCAGTGTGACAGTAAGTGATTAGTTTCATTTTTTTAAAGTTCTATCTTTGTTTTTTGATGAAGGAACTATTTTTTTTTTTGGAATAGGAGAAAGCACTTGTTGGATTTGGATTTTTGATGACCTGTTGTTTACCCTAGTCTGTAATAAGGGTTTGATAGAAAGTAATGCATTTCTTTTAATTTCCTCAGTAAAACCTTTTGGTGTTTGGTGAATATAAAGGTTTTAGCGTGTGGAAAATATCCATGGTGTGTTCTTTTTTTTCCTTCACTTGACTGTGATACCATAACAACATTTGGGTCTACCAGTATTGTTGTTCAACATGCTGGTGGATTGAGAATACATCACATAGGGTAGATATGAAGTTTTGAAAAATGGAGCTTTTGTGGATAGCAAAGGAGAATGGTGCCAATTTTTATGGAAGGATAAAATCTATCATGGGTTTTATTGTGGGGAGTTTAAAAGACCAAACTCTGGTTTTGAGCCTTAAAGCCTAGAAAGTAGGGCTCAAGAGAAAAGGAATTAAGTGTTGAGACCCAGAACCTATCTTGAGGTTCTAGACATGTTTTTTTTGTGATAAAATGGAATTTTCAATTTATTTGGGAATTTTTTTGTAAGTTTTTGAAGTTTAGTGCTAGTTTGGGTGAAGCAAGGATATTAGGATTGAGCTCCTATTAGGCCTCCAAGTGTAACTTGTGTTTTTGGTTTAGGGAGAAGCCCAAGACCTGTCAGTTGTCCAAGAATCTAGGTGGAATAGTGAAGAAGGATGTATTAGGGTGTATGGAAGCTTAAGATCCTAGGGGATATAGGGGAAGTGAGGTGTGTGTGAGAATTTGTGCCTTGTTGAAGGTTTTGGACTACTTGAAAGATAGGGAAAGTTTGAGAGGGTGAAGTTGGTGTGTGGAAAAGACCATTTCACCTCTACCCTAGTCTTGAGTTGGTTATAAGATAGGATAGTAGGATATCCTTTGGATTCTACACCTCTTAAGTTTGCATCATAATTGGTATTAGAGCTCAGCTTGGAGTTCGCAGTTTGGATGTTTGCACCTAATTAATATTCTACATTAAGGATAGATAAAATGGTGACAAATGTGGAATTGGCCAAGGAACTTCAAGAGTAGAAAGATGTGAATTAGAAGTTGAAAGATAGGTTATTGTAATTGGAAAGCAATATAGTAATAGTGGAGACAGCTACTGAGAAGATTAAGGAAGACCTCAATAAAGGTGAACAAGAGACAGATGAAGAAGAAGAATAATATGTTGATGATGAGTATAACAACATGCCTATAGACCAAGCAATAATTATAAAGTTTCTAGAGACCTTTGGGAGTAAATCTATTGAAACTTCTATTTTTGGAGGGAACATGGACCCTGATGCTATTATGGATTGGATGGAGGCTCTTGAGAGTCACTTTGTATGTCATGGAATATTGTAAGAGAAGAAGGTAAGGCTATCTCAATCAAGGATGAAAGGGGCAACACTTACATGGTGGAATTTTATTTAGGAGGAGAGAGTCAAAGAAAGAAAGAACATAATTATCTCTTGGAAGGTAATGTCTAACATAATCATAGATACCTATATTCTAGAGGACTATGAAGTCTAATTGCACATGAGAAGGAAAAACCCACGGCAAAGGGAGTTAACTATAAGTGTATGCGTAGAGGAGTTTCATAGGCTCTACATCAAGTTAAGAATGGTGGAGCCAGATAGTGTGAAGGTGGCTAGATATCTGACTAGTTTGAGGTATAACATACAAGAGGGAATCAAGGATTCAGAGGGTAGAGGAGGCCATTTAACAAAGGAAGAGGTTATGAAGGTAGACAAGGTAGAGGACATGGAACCATCAAGTGTTACTTATGTGGGCAGCCAAGGCATACAATGGCTCAATGTCCACTCAAGAATGCAAATTACTCGAATTAGAATAGAGATAGAAGAAATCAAGTAGCAAGGGTCGATGAATCTTGTTGCAGCAGTAGTTCCATAGAAGTTGGGAGTGCATCACCAGTGTTTGATGCAGAAAATATGATGTTGAAAGTACCTTTGAGGAAATAGCTACCACAAAGAAAATCTTTCTTCAAAACTCAACGTAAGGCATATGGAAAATTTTGCAAAATAATTGTTGACTCTGGATCAACAGATAATGTTGTTGTTGGATACAATTAAATAATTGTGTATTGTCTTTGATGTTACAAAAATGTCATATCAGTTATCAGACAGAGTCTACCGAGTTCTATCAACCAGGAAAACAGTTTACAAAGTCTACCGAGCTCAGTCGGTCAGTAAAAGCCTTTTGCAGTGTATACCGAGTGTTCCTGTATGTCACACGGTAAGCTAAGGAAAGTTTAGTTCTTATCGAGATCACTCGGGTATCAAAGGATTTTGTAGCGAACGGTTAGTGTTAACTGAGTTCACTCGGTAAGCTAAGGAAAGTTTAGTTCTTACCGAGATCACTCGGGTATCAAAGGATTTTGTAGCGAATGGTTAGTGTTAACCGAGTTCGCACGGTAAGCTAAGGAAAGCCGAGTTTTCACCGAGCTCACTCGGTAGTCAAAGATAGCTTTTACCGAGTCCAGTAAGTTTCCAAAGGAAGTGGCAGGTTTACCGAATTCCTCGGTAATTGTAGTTTTTACCGAGTTCTGCCGGTTAACACAGGAAGGAAGTTTTTGTTCTGTATTGAACAAGCAGCGTCGGCCAGTGAAGAATTTTGTTTTTTAGTTCAAGCCGACTTTGGAATATGTTTCGTCAAGTTGGTTGGGCTGACCTGGTATTATGAATAATATATAAAGAGGTGCTCAAGATGAAAAAAAATATGGAGGAAAAAGAGGATATACGAAAAGTGCAAGGAAGTGCAAGGAAGAAACTTGCGTGTGCCTAAGCAGAATTAAGCAGAGGGAAATCTTGGAGCTGCAGAGATATATTTGATCAGTAAGGATCTTGTGGAGCAAAACTGAGATCTGTATTTAGCAAGATAAGTTGCATGTATTTTCAGATCATTCATTGTTGCTTTCTAACCATTGTAACAGTGATTCCAAAATCTCCTAACAGAGTTGGTTTAACAGCCATTTCATAAATCCTTTAACAGGGTGGCAATTCAGTTGAATTGTTCAAAAGACCTCTTACAAGGCCACTCCTAACAGGGTGATTAAATCCTCTAACAGGGTCACACCTAACAGTGTGTTTTGTAACCTTTAACAGGGTTGGCTCCTAACAGGGCTCACTTCAGAAGAGTGAAAATTGGTGACTAGTTGCTGGTGGTTTTTCCCATATTGGGTTTCCACGTAAATCTGGTGTCTAGTGTGTTAATGATTACTTTCTTTTGCATAGTCGCTTATTTCAGTAAATGCGTCATAAATTAACTAAACACCTATCAAGTTTTAAGCAGTGATTTTTGTAGTAGCAGCAACTAAGTTTAAGGCATCTTTGGGACTTTTGAAAATGTTTTTGTGGTAACTGATTCACCCCTCCCCTCTCAGTTACACCATCTTCATTTTCCAACAATTGGTATCAAAGCTTTTGGTGCTTGCAGGAGAAGATTTCAAAGATCTAAGCCAAAGATCAAGATGTCTTATAAGAGGGAAATCCCAAGGCTTAACCGGAACAACTTCTTAGCATGACAGGGATTAATGAGACTTCATCTAGCTTCCATTGGTTACACTGGTCTGAAATATCTTGATGAGAAATATGTAGAACCATCAGGTACATTATCAGTCAATGACATTGCTATAAAGAAGACTCATAACATTATGATGATTGATATTGCATCTGCCTTGAGTTATGAAGAGTTTGATGATATCAAGGACTGCACTACTGCCTATGAAATGTGGGAAAGACTGAAAGAGATTTATGGTGGAGATGACAATGTCAGAAGAGCCAAAGCTGAAAGTCTGAGAGGACAGTTCGATCAGATGAAAATGAAAGAAGATGAAAATATTGCCAAATATGTTGAAAGAATTAAAGCATGTGTCAGTGCTATCAAAGCTTCTGGAGGAAGTATCAGTGAAGAGATAGTCATAAGTAAAGTTCTTAGAACTCTACTTCCAGTTTATGCCATCAGGGTATCAGCCATTCAAGAAAGAAGGTGTGAGGCCAATCGCAAGATAAACCTAGAGGCCATAGTTGGAAGATTGACAGCATTTGAATTAGATAATTTTGATAATTATGTTCCAGCTGCAAAGAACATTGAGTCTGCATTTGAAGCCAAGCTTTCACTCAAGGAAAAAGGCAAAAAGAAGAAGGAATCTCAGTCAGAGAGTGAAGATCAATCAGATCAGAGCTCTGACAGCGACCTTGAAGTAATTGAAGCCCTACTTGCAAAGAAATATTCAAGAGGAAGAGGTAAATACAGAGGTAAAGTACCCCTAATATGCTTTTCATGTGAAGAAGTCGGTCATATTGCTGCAAGGTGTCCAAACAAGAAAGATAAAGATGAAAAGAAAGATAATAAATGGAACAGTAAGAAAGATTTCAAATCATTTAAGGATAAAAGTAAGAAATCATGTTTTATGGCTAAAGATTCTAATGATTCTAATGATGAAGAAGAGGATGAGATTGTTTACATTGCTATAAAAGATGAATCTGACAATGAAGAAATGGCACTCATCTCTCACATAAGTAAGAATGATACATGGATCATTGATAGTGGCTGCTCACATCATATGACTGGAGATAAAACAAAATTTGATCAATTTGAAGAGTATGATGGTGGCAGTGTAAGATTTGGAAACAATGAACCTTGTTGCATCAAAGGAAAAGGAAGAATCGCTCTAACCCAGGAACTTGTATGTGATAATGCTTATTGGGTAGAAGGACTAAGGCACAATTTATTGAGTGTGGCACAGTTACTCAACAATGGACTCAAAGTAGAATTCATCCAAGGCAAAGCAAGACTGCTGAACGGTAAAGGAAAGCTGATTGGATCTGGTATTCAAACTAAAGGTAACTTGTTCTATCTTGAACTTGATGAACATTCATGTTTTATTGTTCAAATAGAAGAGAGTTGGTTATGGCATAAAAGATTATGTCATGTGAATTTTGATAATCTGGTAAAGATAAGCAAATTCAAGAAAGTGAGAGGCATTCCTGATTTAAAGAAACCAGAGGTCGGTTTATGCAAGAATTGTCAAATTGGAAAGATGGGTAAGTCTAGTTTCAAAAGAAAAAATTATTAGTCTGAAGATTTATTAGAAATTGTGCAAACTGACTTATGTGGACCTATTGAAACCGAAAGCTATACTGGTGAAAAATATTTTATTCTTTTTGTTGATGATTATTCAAGAATGATGACCATCATGTACCTAAGGAACAAATCAGAAGCATTTGAAAAGTTCAAATGGTATTTGGCAAGAGTAGAAAAAGAAACAGGGAAAATATTGAAATGCCTAAGGTCAGACAGAGGTGGTGAATTTATTTCACATGAATTTAACAACTTTTGTATTGAAAGAGGAATCAAAAGACAGGTTTCAGCACTAGGTACACCTGAACAAAATGGCATAGCTGAAAGAAGGAACAGATCCATCATGGATTGTGCAAGAACCTTGATGATAGAATAAAATGTTGCTATCAAATACTGGAAGGAGGCTATCAGTACAGTAGTTCATACCTTAAACCGAGTACAGTTAAAAAAGGACTCATTCAAAACTCCCTATGAAATATGGTATGGCTATAAACCCAATGTAAGTTATCTGAAAGTATTTGGAAGAAAATGTTATATCTTGAAAGAATCTAGAAAAGGTAAATTTGATATAAAAGGTGATGAAGGTATATTTCTTGGATACTCATGCAAGAGTAAAGCATATAGATGCTTGAACTTATCTACTCACAAAGTCATAGAAAGTATACATGTGAAAGTTGATGAATTTGCAGAAAAGACTGAAGAAGAAAGCAGAAAAGAACCAGAAGATTACAAAAGATTCATCTTCAGTGATTCAGATATAATATCAACTGCATCTGAGAATCAGAAATCTTCTTCTACCGAGTCATCACTAACCGAGTTGCAGGAAACATCTACCGAGTCACAAAATACTGAGTTAGAGATTACCGAGCCTGAGGTAACCGAGCAGGTACATACCGTGCCAGTTGATACCGAGCCAGACCAAACCGACAAGGAGGAGAAATGCAAGAAGATAACGACAAAATTCATCCAAAAGAAAAAGAACCCGTTCTAGCCAAATATGTCAAGAGACATCATTCAGCAGATCAGATCATTGGAAATAAATCTGATGGAACCATCACAAGAAGTAAGTTGAAAGGTACTTGTTTACTTACTGATTTTGAACCTAGAACTGTCAAAGATGCATTATAAAACAATAATTGGATTGAAGCAATGAATGAAGAAATAGAGCAGATAGAGAAAAACAAAACATGGACTCTTATACCCAGGCCTAAAGACAAAAATGTAATTGGTACAAAGTGGGTTTTCAGAAATAAGTTGGATGAAAATGGTAAAGTATCAAGAAACAAAGCTAGATTAGTATGCAAAGGATATTCTCAAGAAGAAGGCATAGATTATGGAGAAACTTTTGCTCCTGTTGCTAGATTGGAAGGTGTTAGAACCTTATTAGCATATGCTGCCTACAAAGGATTTAAAGTTTATCAGATAGATGTCAAGTCAGCATTTCTGAATGGTATACTGGATGAAGAGGTCTACATTGAACAACCTGAAGGTTTTATTGATCCAGATAAAAAGAACATGGTTTGCAAATTGCACAAAGCATTGTATGGTCTGAAATAAGCCCCTAGAGCATGGTATGAAAGATTGCATAGCTATCTTATTCAAATTGGATTTCAAAGAAATAATGATAATAGTAGTTTGTATATCAAGGAAGGACCAGAAAATAAGATTGTCCTGGCAGAAATATTTGTAGATGATACTATTTTTAAAGGGAATGATGATCTTTGCAAAGAATTTTTAGAACAAATGAGCAAGGAATTTGAAATGTCAATGTTCAGTGAAATCAAATTCTTTGTGGGACTTCAAATTCAGTAGAACAAGAATGGCATCTACATCACTCAAGAAAAATATATCAAAGAGATAGTGAAAAAGTTTGGTATGGAAGACTGTAAACCAGTTGGAACTCCCATGTGTACTGGACTAAAACTTACCAAAGAAGATGATTCAAAGGAAATAGATCAGACATTGTACAGATCTATGATTGGAAAGTTGCAATATGTAGTTCATACTAGGCCAGATATTGCTCTTGCAGTTGGAATTGTGGCAAGATTTTCAGCCAAACTAAGAGAAAATCACATGATGGCAATCAAGAGAATAATGAGATATCTGAAAGGAACTGAAGATTATGGATTATGGTATAAACTTGGAGGAAACCTAGACTTAAAAGTGTTTACTGATGCTGATTGGGCAGGAAACCTTGACGACAGAAAAAGCACAAGTGGAGGTGCATTCTTTCTTGGAAAGAGGTTGGTTTCTTGGGTAAGCAAAAAGCAAAACTGTACAGCTCAATCAACAGCAGAGGCAGAGTATGTTGCTACAGCAGTAAACTGTTCTAATATTGTTTGGTTCAAGCAATTGCTACAAGGCATGAAGATGGAAATCAAGGAACCAGTCGTCATGTTTTGTGATAACACAAGTGCAATCAATATATCTAAAAATCCAGTAATGCATTCTAAGACTAAGCACATTGTAATCAAGTATCACTTTGTCAGAGAATTGGTGCAGGACAAGGAAATCAGATTGGAATATGTACATACAAAGGAATAGATTGCTGACATATTCACAAAGCCTTTACCTAAGGATGCATTTTTGTATCTTAGAGGTAAGTTAGGGGTTATTCCCCTATCTGAAGTTCACTAAAATAAGTTTTAGTGATGCATCAGCTCTTACAAAATTGAAAAATCATCAGTTGATGCTACAAATCAAGGAAATATTGCATATGAATCAGTACTAAAGGTACAATGAAATTCATTTGAAATTAGATGGTCTTTGGCATGTGTTGTCAAAGAGGGAGAGTTTTACTGTCATATCTTTTTCGAAATCCGAAATTTGATTAAGTAATTTCTTCATAGAGGGAGATTACTGTAAGAGGGAGAGTTCTCTATCTTAGAGGGAGAATTGTTAATTGTGTTGTGTTGTAGTAGACTTGCTTTCAAATTTCATTTCTGCTATGACATGTTGTGTTGCCATCAATGCCAAAGAGGGAGATTGTTGGATACAATTAAATAATTGTGTATTGTCTTTGATGTTACACAAATGTCATATCAGTTATCAGACAGAGTCTACCGAGTTCTATCAACCAGGAAAATAGTTTACAAAGTCTACCGAGATCAGTCGGTCAGTAAAAGCCTTTTGCAGTGTATACCGAGCGTTCCTGTATGTCACACAGTAAGCTAAGGAAAGTTTAGTTCTTACCGAGATCACTCGGGTATCAAAGGATTTTGTAGCGAACGGTTAGTGTTAACTGAGTTCACTCGGTAAGCTAAGGAAAGTTTAGTTCTTACCGAGATCACTCGGGTATCAAAGGATTTTGTAGCGAACGGTTAGTGTTAACCGAGTTTGCACGGTAAGCTAAGGAAAGCCGAGTTTTCACCGAGCTCACTCAGTAGTCGAAGACAGCTTTTACCGAGTCCAGTCGATTTCCAAAGGAAGTGGCAGGTTTACCGAATTCCCCGGTAATTGTAGTTTTTACCAAGTTCTGTCGGTTAACACAGGAAGGAAGTTTTTGTTCTGTATTGACCGAGCAGCGTCGGCCAGTGAAGAATTTTGTTTTTTAGTTCAAGCCGACTTTGGAATATATTTTGTCAAGTTGGTTGGGCCGACCTGGTATTATGAATAATATATAAAGAGGTGCTCAAGATGAAAAAAAATATGGAGGAAAAAGAGGATATAGGAAAAGTGCAAGGAAGTGCAAGGAAGAAACTTGCGTGTGCCTAAGCAGAATTAAGCAGAGGGAAATCTTGGAGCTGCAGAGATATATTTGATCAGTAAGGATCTTGTGGAGCAAAACTGAGATCTGTATTCAGCAAGATAAGTTGCATGTATTTTCAGATCATTCATTGTTGCTTTCTAACCATTGTAACAGTGATTCCAAAATCTCCTAACGGAGTTGGTTTAACAGCCATTTCATAAATCCTTTAACAGGGTGGCAATTCAGTTGAATTGTTCAAAAGACCTCTTACAAGGCCACTCCTAACAGGGTGATTAAATCCTCTAACAGGGTCACACCTAACAGTGTGTTTTGTAACCTTTAACAGGGTTGGCTCCTAACAGGGCTCACTTCAGAAGAGTGAAAATTGGTGACTAGTTGCTGGTGGTTTTTCCCATATTGGGTTTCCACGTAAATATGGTGTCTACTGTGTTAATGATTAATTTCTTTTGCATAGTCGCTTATTTCAGTAAATGCTTCATAAATTAACTAAACACCTATCAAGTTTTAAGCAGTGATTTTTGTAGTAGCAGCAACTAAGTTTAAGGCATCTTTGGGACTTTTGAAAATGTTTTTGTGGTAACTGATTCACCCCTCCCCTCTCAGTTACACCATCTTCATTTTCCAACATGTTGTATCCTTAGAGATGGCTAAAAAGTGTAAACCTAAAAGGTTACCTTATGTGGCTACTCATAAAATTTCATTTTTTGAGAAAGAACCATAGCTTTACAGTTGAGGAACAAGCATGGGTAGATTTTGAACTTGGAGAGTGTAAGGATAAGGTGTTATGTGAGATCATTCCTATGGATCCCTGTCATTTGATCCTAGGAAGACCATGGTAGTTTGATGTAAAGGTACAACATAATGGTGAAAATAACACATATCTAATAGAGAAGAATGGGAGATAGTTCAAGATGGAACCTTTTCCTGATCATATGGCGAAAGACCAAGATGATAGTGCAGTCAACCTAATCAAAGGTAAAGAGTTCCTGCAATTGACTAAAGAAGAGTATTTTCAAGGACATGCTTTATTTTCTAAGCTAAAAGAGGAAGTTAGAATTAAAGAACCAATACCTAAAGAGGTGGAAGAATTATTAAAATAATATCCTTCCATAGTTGTAGAGGAGAAACCAGAATCTTTACCACTAGTTAGAAGCATAATTCATCAGATTGATTTAGTGCCTAGTGTAACCTTCCCCAACAAGCCTGCCTACGAGCTCACACCATAATAGAATGTAGAGGTAAGTAGACAAGTTGTAGATTTTCTAAATAAAGGGTGGGTGAGGAAAATTTAAAGTCCATGTGCATGTCCATCAGTTGTAGCACTGAAGAAGGATGGAAAATGGAGGATTTGTGTAGATTCATGGGAAATTAACAAGATCACTATCAGGTATAGGTTTCCCATTCCTAAGATTGAAGATCTAATGGATTATCTAGAAGAATCATGTGTTTACTCTAAATTGGATTTGAGATTAGGATATCACCAAATTAGGATCAGACAAGGGGATGAGTGGAAAAAAAAATTAAGACTAATGAAGGACTATATGAGTGGCTAGTGATGCCATTTGGCTTGAGAAATGCACGTAGCACATTCACGAGATTAATGAATGAAGTTTTGGTACAATTCATTGAAAAATTTGTAATAGTATATTTAGATGATATTTTGATATCTAGTAGGAATAGGGAAGCACACTTGGAGCATCTTGAAATGGTGATGAAAAGGTTGCATGAGGAGAAGCTACATATCAATTTGGAAAAATGTGAGTTCTTTATGTTTGAATTAGATAATCTTGGTTTTGTGATTTCCAAAGGATGCCTAAAAATGGATCCTAGCAAGGTAGAAACTATTCTAAATTGGCCAAGTCCTAAGGCAGTAGGGGATGTTAGGAGTTTTCATGGCCTAGCTACCTTCTATAGGAAATTCATGGAGGTTTCAATGGGATAATAGCTCCCAAACTTGATACCATAAAAGGAGGGATCAAATGTAAGTTTAGGTGGACTAAAATAGAAGAAAATAGTTTCTAGTTTTTGAAGAAGAAAGTGGTAAGATTACCCACCCTAATGTTACCATGTTTTGACAAGGTCTTTACTGTAGAGTGTGATGCTAGCAAGTATGTGTAATACCCCAAAATTGGCTCATTGCCATGATCATTAATTCTAGTTTATTTTTTATCAACCCTAAAGACCTATCTCACTAGGCAATTCTTATTCTACTACTTGCTACTTGACTTAATTGTCAAATACAAAAAACCTATATCTACATTAATCATACTCTCTATTTAATTCTCAATGTATTGACTCGTATTAGTCACATTAAACCTACTAATTAAGATTTAATTTAATTTAAAGTATTTATACTTTAGTTAAATTAAATTATATCCTAAGGCTAATGTAATAGGGAATTAAAATGTTTAATTTAATAATGATGTCCACTTTAATTAATTGAATGTGATTATTCAATTAAATGAAAAAGGCATTTATGAGCTCATATCTCACTTATTAAATTAAATAATCTCTTCAAATCTAAATGGAAACTCTGAGTGGACCATCTCTTGAAATAGAAACAAGTTTAGGGGTAAAGGCACAGATTTGTGTCACCGTTTATGATACAAAAACTTGTTTTGGTCAAATCTCATTTATCTATCAAAACTCAATTTTTTTCAAAAACTAAAAATACCCTTTTATAGATCTTAGATTCAATATCATCATTATATAAATTTTTGAGTGTTTTTATTAGTTATAATAAGTTATAATCTCAAAATATTATAAGTCGATATTTCAACATTTCATAAGATGCTTCCTCAAAAAAGGAAAAAAAATAGTAAATAATATAAAAAAAATTAAAAAAATTATATTTATCTCTAGAGGAGAGAATCCCCTTCATGAATATGTAATTTTTTTCAAGAAGGTGTAGATTTGGTAGGGAAGTTTTGACGGGAGGAAAAAATTGTTGGATTTTGATAAGGTCGAACTTGAGTACTTATAACAAAGAAAATGTACATAAAAAAAATTATTTCTTTTTTTGTGCACTAGCTATACGTGTCATCTATAGGATATTTTCAAATCAATACAAAAAAAGATGATTTACATATACTTGTTTGACGGGAACTACACCCTATATTTTTTATAATTAGAAGAGGGACTTTAAAATAAAATAAAATGAATAAATTCTTACTCAAAAAAATTATAAAAATTATAGGCATAAAATTCATCCAATTCTACACATTTCATCAGTTTACATCATCTTGATATTTTAAACACAAATACCATTTTTTTTTTCATTAATGTTGAACTATCACATTCTGATATCACGTTTCTTTATAAAAGGTGACATAGGTTTGTGCTTTTACCCTTAGATAACTACTCATCACACTCAGATTTGAATCAATTCACTTCACCTACACAAGGAAGTTTCCATCTTAACTGAATCTTTGCTTCAATCCTAACCGTCGATCCAAATTCATCTCACCCACTGATGGATTCCAGGAATTCTATTTAAGGGACTCATAATTCCTCATTATAGAGGTTGAATTGAATTGCTATCAAATTGTTGCTAAATTGCATACTCATCTAAGCTTATTTTATTTATATAGACTTTCATTTCTTAGCTTAATATCATTTAGAGTTAATAGTGCATACATTTAATTAATCTTATTTCATATGCTTATAGTTTAATCGCATAATCGTTTAGATTACTTGCATGTGAATATAGATTAATCATTTTAAAACCTTGGTTCTAGATGGTATGATTACCTGTACCTCAAATCTGAGAGCATAAGCAAGTAAAATCCACCTATATAGAAGGCAACAAGTCATCTTGCAAGACTCTTCTTGGGTGAACAAGCTCATGTTCATTCTAGGATGAATTTGCATATAAGGAACATGTTGAAGTGTGTGTGTTAAATAGAGGCCACATTTACACATATACATTGAGCTATAGGAGCCATCCTTAGTCAAGAGAATCATCCCATTACATTTTTTTCGAAAAAATTGAATGAAGGAAAGAAAAAATATTCTACCTATGACCTTGAGTTGTACTCCATGGTTCAAGCACTAAAGAAATGAAAATACTATCTCATGCTCAAGGAGTTCATAGTATATACTGATAATCATGCTCTTAGTTTCATAAATAGGCAACATAAACTTAACCATAGACATGTTAAGTGGGTGGGGAAAATTTGAGCATTTACATTTTCAATCAAACACAAAAAGGGAATAACCAACAAGGTGGTAGGTGCTTCAAGCAGGAGGGTACTAGCAGTCCAATAGGTCAAACTAAAAAGTGTGGGATTGGACCAAATCAAGGATCTGTATAAAGAAGACTCTGATTTCAGAGAGGCATATAAAACTTGTTTGGAGTATGCTAACAGTTTTCATGGTGAATTTGTTGATTATGTTTTGCAGGATAATTTATTGTTTAAGGGTAGAAGGTTATGTATACCTACATCATCAATGAGAGAAAATATCATCAAGGAAAAAAACAATGGGGCTCTTGGAGGACATTTTGGAGTAGACAAGATACTAGAACAAGTTGCAAGGTTCTACTATTGGCCTGGACTGTATAATGAAGTTAGGAGATATGTGGAGAGTTGTCTAATTTTCCAAAGAGATGGAAAGGTACATCATCTAATGGAAGTTTATATCAGCCTTTTCCAATACCTACAAAACCATGGGACAACATAAGCATGGACTTTGTCCTTGGGTTACCTAAAACTGCTAGAGGAGTAGATAGGGTCTTTTTAGTAGTTGATAGTTTCACAAAAATGGCTCATTTTATACCCTGCAAGAGAAAGCATGATGCATCTCAGATTGCAAACTTTTTCTTCAAAGAAGTAGTTAGAACTCATAGACTTCCTTTGACAATAATGACTGATAGAGACACCAAATTTATTGAGCATTTTTGGAGAACCTTGTGGAATAAAATTGGCACATAGTTGGCTTTTTCATCAAGTTATCACCCTCAAACTGATGGCCAATGTGAGTTGGTGAATAGGTCCTTGGGAAATCTACTTAGGTGTCTCATGAAACAAAATCGTTTGGTTTGGGATCAAGTGATCAATCAAGCTAAATATGCATACAATGACTCTATCAATAGGTCTACTAGTTGAACACCTTTTGAAGCAATATATGGATTTCATCCAAGAGGACCCTTGGAATTAAGGGATTTGCAAAACATGAAGTCTAGAAGTGCCATAGGGGAGATACTTGTTGAATTGATGAAGACAATACATGATCAAGTCAAGGATCATTTGGAGAAATTCGTATCTAAATAAAAGGACAAGGCAAATCAGAAGAAGGAGATTCATTTTAAGGTAGATGACCTAGTGATGGCCTTTCTAAACAAGGATAGGTTACCTAAAGGACCAGGTGTGAGTGCTAAATGTGGGCCTCTATGATTCATACACACTTCAACATGATCATTATCTAAGGAATCATCTTAGAATGAACATGGGATTGTTCATTCGAAATAACCAATAGGTCTATCTATTGCCTCCTAACTAGAATGATTATGCTATTTTCTCTCAAATTGAGAAGCTAGCAACCAAACATCTAGAATGAAGGATTTTTAAAGCTAAATTATGTGCAAGATTAAGCTATATGAGATGCAAGATTAATCTAAGAAAAGGAAAGAACAATTAATCAATATGATATGAAAGCATCAAGCTAAAAATGCAAGAACAATGAGTCAACAATTCAACATAAGTTTGATACTGTAAGAATTTGGTATAGCTTTAATACCATGTAAGAATTTTTCTTAAGGAAAGAGTCACCCAAGATCATAGAACTCAAACACAAGCACAACTGTAGACCAAAAACTAATATGATCAATAAATCAAAGTATGTCCTCATACATTTCTCTGTATTGTATGTGATGAATGTACACACTAAGAGTGCCTATATATAAAGGCCTCTCAGGAAGCAACTAAAATGTCTCTAGAAAGGACTAGGAGATCAGATAAGCATGACAACTAAGCACACATCTTATCCATCATTATAGATGATAGGATAAGAATGACAAGGTGTATCTCAAGTGGAGATGTTGTAGACACCATGTGCTTAATTAGTGTGCTAACTTCTGTGTTGTAGACACCATATGCATAAAAGAGGTGCAAACTTGTGTGTTGTCAATATGAAAACTCACAAGAGTGCACATACTCCTAGTTGACTAATAAATAAATATTAAAAAGATTCATTAACCTAAGTAAACTTAAGTAAGTGTAAATAGTGAATAATTATTTACACCAACACCCCCCCTTGAGTGCAACTTAGGGGAATGTACTTAAGCTCACAAGAACTAGGATGAAATGATTAATGGGTCTCAACTACGAGGCCATGTTAGGTACTCATGTACATAATGAAATGCAATCTCTTATAAAGTGGAGAAAGAGGGAAAACCTCATGGGAAAAACCCTCCCCGAAAAAGAGAGATAAAAAGACAAGATGCACAGATGGATGTAGTAATCAAGACCCCCCCATTATGACATACATCAAGTATATACAAGAGAGAAATGGGAGAAGGAAAAAACCCCCTAAGAGGAAAAAGTCCCCCTAAAAAAGGAGAAGAAGGAGATGAGGTAGTACCTCCCGCTTAAAAAGTAGTGTGTTGATTAGTGAGAAATGCTCCAATGTAGAAGCTGATCCATGAATGTTAAATGATGTTCCTCCCCTTTGGAAGAAAAAATGGCAAGGGTACCTATGAGATGCTTCCCATGTATGTAGAAAGAATCTCTATGATGAACAGTGTCTCTAAAACTTGCTCAAAGGTCCCTGTATCGATGCTGATAGTGGCTCTTTCTGAAATTGCTGAGAAGAAGTGTAGATCAAGCAAGGATCCATGTAGAACCTATTTCAAGAAACCAAAAGTCTTCTAAAATGACAAAGAGACCTCCTATAGATGTTGTACATAAGTATCCACAATCACATTAGCCTGTAAAGACTGATCATGTAGAAAATGGACATGAGGGTTAGAGTGAGGCCTCACAACAACTGTAGAAGGATCATCTTCAATAAAGAGAAGTGAAATATCATCAAAGAAGTTTCCCAAGTCTATTGTGTGTGACTCCACAAACAAACCTAAAATGTTAATCAAGAAGTCATCACCATAGGCTAGTCCTAGAAGACAAGGTGTTCCCTGCTGTGCTGAAGTACATGAATTAGTCACTGTGGAAATGAATGACAAATTCACCTCAAAAAGAAGATGAATATCATTTTGGATGTCTCCCACATCTTCAATGTGAGACTCCACAAATAGTTGTGCAATGTTAAGAAGGAAGTTGTTGCATGAAGGTAAAGTAGGAATACATAAAAGAACCTATTGCACTAAATCCAAAGCATTTGTCACTGAAATAGGATCACTAGGAGAAACAAGAGTATCTGGAGGTGTGATAGAATCTAGAGAGGATGTAGCTACAACTAGAGATATAAGTTCTTTTGGGAATGGAGGAATTTGTGGATCTCCATACGTCTCCCAAAGATACATCCAACTATTATAATGATTAGTTACCTTAAGATCAATAAGTGAATCCAAAATTTCCATATCCGTATGCAGAAGGAGAATAGTACCAATGAGGGCAGAAGTCTCAACATCATATGTAAGTCCTCTCACATATGGTAGTGCATTGTGCTGACTAAGATATTTGATAGCCAATTGACTCTATTCTTGATAGTTGTCTGGTGTCAAGTAAATCAAATCTTCCTCTTCCATGATGGAATAATCAATGTAACCTCCAAAATGCAAAAAAACAATCAAAGAAACCACCCCTAATGTATGATTTAGGCACTTGGTAGCCACTTGCCAATTTAAGGCCTATTTCTTAAAGTAGTATTTCTATTTATAGAACTTATAATATGATTATAGATTTGGAAAGTAGTTTAAAAAAATGCATTTTCAAAAAAAAAGAACCTAATTTGGAGTCTAGATGAGTCCATACTAAGCATTTTAAGTGGCAAAAATTGAGATTTGCGAGTTGCAAAAAAAATCAAGAATAGAGATCTCAAACCATCTGCACCAATTTGTAAATCATAAAATTCTACCCCAAAACAAAAAAATATTGCTCGCAAAAAGGAGTTTGTATGAGGGATATATCACTGTTTGAAAATCATTACCACTATTATTTTTTCTGAATCGCTGTCGTCGCACCCCAAAAATCAAATGGCTCTAGATTTTTCCGTAGATGTCTGATTTGGATGAAACAAAATCCAATTTGGAGTTTTTTTGACCTTCTAAATGTGATGCAAATATCTAATTTGCACCAGCAAGCACCAATCTTCACTTGCAAAAAATCTCTCCTATGGCTCGATGGCCAAATTTTTAAAGGAAAATAACCAATTTTTTTTTGGAAAATAATGCAATCCAAAAAAATAGTAGAGCTGTAGATGAAAATAATATAGATCAAAAAATTAAATGTACAGATCTGAAATGATCATAACAAAATTACAAATTAGGCCTTCAGGTGCTGGTTTCCAAAAAGAATTTGCCTCATGATTGACTTTGGCCTAGGGTAGGTAACTTTATAGCATATTTTCACCAAATTGACATTTTAGATGCAATGACAAGGTCAAATCTGGCTCTAGACACTCCCAATGATTGCGATACTCTAGATTCAGGCCAAGGTGATGAAGTAGCAAGATGGTCTCATATGGCTATGTGAAAAGAAATTCTCCAAGAGCTCTAATACCATGTAAGAATTTTGTATAGCTCTGATACCATGTAAGAATTTTCCTTAGGGAAAGATTCACCCAAGATTGTAGAACTCAAACACAAGCACAACTATAGACCAAAAAATGATATGATCAATATATCAGAGTATGTCCTCATACATTTTTCTGTATTGTATGTGATGAATGTACACACTAGGAGTGTCTGCATGTAAAGGCCTCTTAGGAAGCACCTAGAATGTCTCTAGAAAAGACTAGGAGATAAGATAAGCATTACAACTAAGCACATGTCTTATCCATCATTCTAGATGATAGGATAAGAATGACAAGGTGTATCTCAAGAGGAGATGTTGTAGACACCATGAGCTTAATTAGTGTGCTAACTCCTATGTTGTAGACACCATGATCATAAAAGAGGTACAAACTCCTATTTTGTCAACATGACAACTCACAAGAGTACACATACTTCTAGGTGACAAATAAATAAATATTAAAAAGATGCATTAACTTAAGTAAACTTAAGTAAGTGTAAATAGTGAATACCTATTTACACCAATAGATACTATTCAATTTGCAACCTCTGAAATGAGAAATTGATGGCTTCTTAAATAGAATTCAAGAATTTGATCAATGGTCAAGATTAGAAATGAGATTCAGTTAGAATGGAAACTTCCTTATGAAAAGGAAGTTAACTGATTTCTTTTGAGTGGAATAAGGAGTTAACTAATTCAATTCCTTTTCTAATTTTAGTCAACTCAATGTTTCCAATTCTAAACTAAAGAGACTATTGCAGAAGATATTTGATTTAAGGAAATTAAATATGACCTCATAATTGAATATTCTAATTAATTGAATAATTAAATTCAATAATTAGAATGAGGATATTTAATTAAATCAAATATATTTAATTCATCATGTATATTAGCTAAAAGGGTAAATTTAATTAAATTAAAGTACTAGGACTTTTAATTAAATTAATAGGTTAATTTAGCCAATCCAATGAATATTCAGGAATTAATTAAAGTAAGTGATTAATACATATTAATGATTTTCTTCATTTGACATTTAGGTTGAGTAGAGATTATTAGAATTAGGATTGCCTAGTAAAATAGGACTTTTAGTAAGATTGATAGACTAAAATTGGTTTAGCATGGCAATGTACCAATTTTGGGGTGTTACATTTGCCCCTCTTTGAATGAATGTGCAAGTAGCACGTTTATTCAAAGAAATCAGAAGTTTGAGAATATAGACCGAGAAGTGAGATTGGCTCTAAGATTGATGACATAGAGACCAATTAATGAGATTTTTAAAATTATCTCTAGAATGAAGCTTAACCTTAAGGAATCCAGATAGAACACCTAGATACCAAAATTGATAAGCTTTTTAAGGCTATCTCTAGAATGAATTTTAACCTTAGGGAATCTAGATAGAACACCTAGATACTAAAATTGATAAGCTTTTTAAAGTTATCTTTAGAACGAAGTTCAACTTTAGGGAATCTAGATAGAACACCTAGATACTGAAATTATAAGCTTTTTAAAGTTATCTCTAGAACAAAGCTTAACTTTAGGGAATCTAGATAGAACACCTAGATACCAAAATTGATAAGCTTTTTAATGTTATCTCTAGAATTAAGCTTAACCTTAGTGAATCTAGATAGAACACCTCGATACCAAGATTGATAGAACAAAGATTATAAAACTTCATAGAATTATTTCTAGAATGAGACTCAATTCTCAAGAGTCGAGATTAGACTATCCCAATACCTGTCCATTTGAAGATGACAAGATTAACCACAATTCATAGAATTATCCCTAGAATGAGGCTTAAACCTAAAGAATTAGGGTTAGTTTTCCTTGATACCTATCTATTAAATAGTGATCAAAAGAAAGAGCTTAGAATTGTCCCTAGAATGAGGCTTAATTCTCGGCAAGAGTTAGGATTATCTCTAGAATAGAGCTTAAGCCTTAGTAAAAAATTGGAGTTATCTCCAGAACAAAGCTTAATCCTCTAGAGTCTAGATAGAACACCTGAATACTAGTCCATGAAAGAGATAACAAGACCTATCACGAGTCATAGAATCATCCCCAGAATGAGGCTAGATCCTTAGGAGTCAGGTTAGACTATCTCAATACCTATCCATCAAACTCTGACAAGGACAGTTATAAGATTGATCAACTGATCAAAAGATAAGATAAATGACATATGATGCCAGATAGAGGGGAACAAGATGCCTTGATTGATGAGATGCCCCTAGCGATCAAGACATAAGATTCAGATTGAGTTGAAGCAACTTTTGAAAGATTCAATGATGTAATCATCCTGCCCCCTTCAGAAGTGAAATTGAAACGTGACACACTAGAATAGTGATGTAAAGCAACATATTGAGAGATACTAAAGAGATCTAAGGTTCAGAAGAATATAGAAGGGATTTGAAGGATCTGAAGAAAATTTGGAGTCAATTCAAAGTGATTTTGAGGTCCAAAAGGCCAAGTTTGACTGAAGTTGACCAAATTTGACTTTTTCTAGAAATTTTGGAGAATTTGAAGAAAATGTGATTTGAAAAGATTCCAATAGTTCGCAAAGTGTCAAAAAAAAAAACTGCACAAGCATTCGATTGTGTCGGTCCCAAAATTTTAAAATATGATTTTGAGCTAATTAACTGTGTCAGAGTTTGAATTTGATCCCAAAAATGAGTTCAAAGAAATCAAAGTAGCCAAGAGTGTGATTAATCAATCATTTGTGTAGTTAAGATGAAAATTTGATGCATATGAGAAGTTTTATGCCTCTCAAGTCAAGAAATGCAATCAAATGAATTACTAAAATTATGCCATAATGTAAGTCTAATATGAAATGTAGTCCTATGCTACATGCAATCCCTAGGACTTGGTTACTAAACCCATAAGATAGTGTATCATCATAGAGCATTTAGCTAAACCCAAAAATGTCATACTATTCTCACTGACATTGCAATCACGTGAATATGAATATGACATTGCCTTAGTTTTGTCAGGAGTAAATGTAAGCATTAAGGGACCAGAAGCTAGAATGACTAGAATATTTTTCCTTTTAATGTGGCAAGCAAGCATAAGCATCAAAGCATGAAGACTAGGATGACCATAATTTTTCTTCCATGAAAATAGACCAGCCACATGAGAGATCCTTCTCATGCTAAGTAATTAGTAGGTATTCAATTTGCAATGACCCTTGTGTTCATAACCTAAGACAAAAGTGTGCTAAGTATTACCACAGTGACCCATATGTTCACTTAGTAGGATGAGTATTGGTATTTTACTATAGCATAGAGAGTTCAGTCAAAATAGTAAGTAGAAGAACCAACCTTACTAAATTTTCCATATAAAATGGGTCAAGGTACACATGGCCATCCAACATGAGATAGAGGCTCTTAAAGTGGACACCCCTTTTATATGGATTCCTTAGATCATCGGAACTAGACCATCAAGCAAAAAGAAAAGAAAAGATCATGCCCCCAGTCCTCATGTCTCTAGTCAAAATAGACATCCTCAAGTTGTTCAAAGGCAAATAATAAAGAAAAAGAAAAAGAAACAAAGAAAAGCTCAACATAATGCAAATAGTTTCAATATTTTTATTTTAGTTTCAGTGTTATTGGATTGATGTCAAATGTCAATGTTCAAAACACATGTGTAAGAAATATCTTCAGTAGGAGGGTCATAGTAGATAGACTCAGTTAGGACAACTGGTGATTGACATCAAAGAGGAATCTTCATTGAGAAGAATCTTAGTGAGAAACTAAGCGACAATAGATAGACATAGTTAGAACAACTGGTGACTAATGCTTAAGATATCTTCTATGAGATGAATCTCTGAAGTGACACAAGTGATGGTAGGTGGACATAGTTATAAAAATTGGTGATGAAAGCTTAAGAGATATTTTGTGAGAGGAATCTCTATAGTGACACAAGCAATCATAGGAAGATGAAGTTAGAACAACTGGTGACTGACGTGAAAGAGATCCTCTATGACACTATATGGTGTTTCCCCTAAGACTATGACTAGATTCAATCCATAAATACATAAGTGAAAGAAGCAAATCAAATATTTAAGAGCCAAAAGATATGCTGCAAGATGTAGCATTTGAAACAAGAGATACCTATTTACCAGGTTTTCACCTTCTTAGTAGAGATTCTAATTTTGCTACCAGGATGCCTATTTGCTAGGTTTTCATCAATGAAACTTTTCTTGTTTTTGATCTTTTTGGTATTACCAAGGTGCCTATTTCTAGGTTTTGACCAGGATAATATATTTTTTTCAAGACTTTTGCAATTTTTAGACTTTTTAAGGATATTTTCAAAATTTTAGAACTATTTTAGAGATTACTAGCTCTCAAGTGGGATCATATCATTTTGTTCTAGTTTCTAGCAAGGTTTAGGACAAGATGTAGTAGCAAGTTGGTGGATAAGTAGAGATGGATAGGTGAGGAGTATGAAGTAGTTAATGTTACCCTCAGGGAAAGTCTTCACAACATTACTCAAGCTCGGGAAAAAAAGATATACCAATATAGGATCATTGTGTAGTGAAGGATATTACGTAAATAATCCAAGAAAATGACCATGTCGAGAGATTGCTAAGAACTGAGTTTTCTTCTTTCTTTCAATTATCAAGACCAAAGGGTTAATTGAATAGGATATCAAAGTTTTTTATGGAGGTTATGAGTGAATGACTTTGGGAATGAGGACATCTAAAGGATAAGAAAGATCATGATAAGATGTCATGGATGGAAGAATTATGCATGACACATGTTTACTAGGTTTTCGTCATGGTATTTATCCAAGGTGCCATAAGAAGTGGTTTTCACCATAGTATGGATTTATTTTTCTTTTACTTTTGCTACCAATGTGCTAGAGGAAGTGGTTTTCACCAAGGAACTTTTTTATTTTTAAATTTTTTTTTCTTTAAAAAAAAAAAATTCAGAAAGAGCTCAACCTTTCTCAAGTTAGATAGCATGCTTATAAGAAAGATAAGTTATGATAAGCCAAGGCCATAACAAGGTATGCTCAAAGATGCTGATAAGGTAATGGAAGGGAAATGATAAGAAAATGAGAGGTAGATGGAGGATAAGGTTGTTGGGTTTGGAGGATTGAAACAAGCAAGGATGGCAAGTAGGCATAAGATTTAGAGGATTTCATGAGGGTGGATGAGATATTAGGAAAGATCAACATTGACACACACCTTGAAGGGTGATGGAATGATGGGGAAAACATGGACAATATAGATTGAGGTTTAGATATATGAGGCAATAGAGCCATTTTGGAGGAAGGTGGAGTAGAAGGTTTTGGAACCTTTTTTGGAAGATGTTGGGAAGAAGATGGAGGGGAAGCCTTTGGAAGCTTGAATTCTCTTTGATTTGTTTTCAATATTCAAGTCCTTCAAAATAGACTTGGGAATCCATATAGCTTTTGATTTTTCATTAGATGCTTTGGAATGCATTTCTTCAATAACAGATTAAAGAACCCACACTTTCTTTAGTTGAGCTCTTTGAATAGTGGATCTCTGTGGTCTCTTTTGCACATTTTCCTTCTTAACATTCATGTGTAAATTAGAGAAGATAGAGTGAAATTTTGAAGATGGATTCATGCACTTGTCTTTGAGTTGATCATCCAAATTTCTTCCAAAGGACTTGGGACTTGTGGATGAATGAGGCCAATATGACTGGTTTAGATGGAAAGGTGAATGTGAAGAGTTCAAGTATGTGTATCTTTCTTGATCTTGAGGTAGGGTTTGAGGTAGGGTAGGAGGAATGTGTAATGAGATGAGAGTGGAAGTAGGAGATAGAGGAACATAAGGTCCCAATATGGATGGAAGACTTGAATGTTTTAGCTTAGATGGATAGGGACCAAGGATAGATTTAGAAGATGTGAATAGACCATGAGTAGGGATATCAACATCTTTAGAGTGAGAAACATGACCAAAGCCATCAATAGATTTATGAGTGACTATTATAGAAGAAATACCTTTGAAAAGAGTATTTAAAGCTTGAGCATAGTTTTGAAGTGAATTTACCGAGGTAGAACAAGAGGGTGAGGGAACACTTTTCTCATCAAAAGGAATTTTAGGTAGCATAGAAAAAGTATCCTTCTCTTGGTCTTTAATAATCTCCTTAGGGATGGTGGAAGGAATATCATGTCCTTGCATAGTAGAGAGGCATGATATGGGAGATGGAGGACTATGTGGCTCTTGAGATGGAGGGATGACATCTTGAAGCATATGAGACGGTTCTTGATCTTGATCTTTAGATTTTTTAAAATCCTCTTGACATGGATCCACTTCTAAGGAAAAGGTAGAATGTGGAGTTTGCATGGTAGACTTTCAAAGAGATAGTGAAGGGCTAGTTGAATTAGGAATAATAGGAGCATCAATGCATGAAGGTTTTGGATCTTTAGTTTGATTAGTATGGGAGAGGTTTGCAGCTAAGTCAAGATTAGCTTGGGTTTTTTTTAGAGGAAGCCCTTGAGAGTACACATAGTCAATAGTGAAAGTAGTGGGTGCTTTGGTTGGTGGAGGTATGTTAGAAAGTTTAGACACTTTAGAAGGTGAATGCATGTTGGAAGAAGTAGAGGTTGCATTTGAACCATTACTAGACATGGTTTTATGATGTTGACCAAGCTTAAGAGTAGCATCTTTGATAGATGAGTTCTTAAGATTTTGAATTATACGAACATCAGATAGATCTTGGATTTTATTTTTCAACTCCATGCAATGTGAAGTTTTATGTAGATTATGTCTATTATAGGAACAATAATTACTCATGAAGAAGACTACAACCAAAGTGACTTTAGGTAACACAATGTGTTTCTTTTGAAGAAGTTCTTCCAAAGTTGATTCATAAGATCTTCCCAAAGGGGTGAAATCAAGCTTTGGTTTAGGTTCCCAAGGTTTTTTCTTCAAAGATATTTCTAGATTTCTTGGGTGTTTGTGGATTTTTTTGAGATGACTTGGCCAAAACATTATAGTAAGGTAAATAATCTTGCAAGGAGAATTTTTTCGATGATGTGTCATCTTCCTCCTTCAGTCTTTGAAGTTGAGTGCTTATTGATTGGATTTGTTTCTTCATGTTTGCAATAGTATCTTTTCTTCCTCACTAGGAATATTGGATTTAGTGCATTTTTTGTTGGCCATTGTGATGTCCTAGGTTTATGTGAACAACTGGACATGAAAGGTTTGATAGGTTTAGACTAAGACCATACCTAAAACATTGTCTGAAAGTAGGTGCAAGTTACAACAAGAGTGATGTTCTCCAAGATACTAATAGTCAAAAGAGTGACTAGAACAACCGAGAGATTGACTATCATGAAAACAATGGAGAACAACACAATAGAACAAGTAGAATATGTAAAGGGACTAGTTCAGATGTGGGTCAAAAGTGTTTAATCGAGATAGTTTAGTTTCAGATAGTTGCAAATAGATTTGTGTAGGGAGTCTTAGACTAGTGAAGATTCAAGAAGATGGTGTAGTCATCATTTTCAAGCAGTTTCTCATCAGATGTTTAACTCACCATTTCACTAGTTTTTACTTGTTTGATGTTTATGAAGATTTTGGACTTTGAATACTCAAGCATGCCAAACACATCAACAATCCTATGAAGGCTTTCAACTAGGATATACAAAGATATACTATAGGGTGTCCTCGATATACACATGGTACGTGAGGCCCAAATTTGTAGATGAAAGAAAATAATGTCACACAGCCGAGAGGAGACAGTAACCCAAATCTCCATCTTCACTTCCCTAAGGTATAAATTTCTTTGGGGCTTAGCCAAGAGTGACAAGATTATACTTTCAAGAGAGGTGTCTTTGATTAACCTCTCGATAGTTATACTTTGCTAGAACACGAGAGTTGAGGTCATCCCAAGGGGTGATGAAATCCCCAAGAAAACTTCCTAAATTAAAAAGTTTCCACTTGTTTTTTATGCACTCAAGATCACCCAAAGGCGCAAGAGGAGTGAATACATAAGTGGCCTTGGAGTTTGAAAGACACTTGTTCTTTCTCAATGAATCTTTAGATTTTGTAATCTATTCTTGAAGACACTTGTGTTTAGCGTGCAAGCTTCTTTCCAACTTACAACGTGGTCAACATAAGAAATTGAGAGTTCATCAACAAAAGTAAATCATGCTTTGTCAACATAAAAAAATTTATAGGGAAAAGAGCCAATTCCTTTATGCATTCAAGATTGAATGAGTGTTCTTTTTCAAGAACCAAACTTGATTGTTAAAAATTCATTCCAATGAAAGAATATAATTTTCCTTTAAGAATTCAAGATTGTGTTTTAGCATGTATTCAAATGAAAAATTTAGATTTTAGTTCATGGAATTTAAGATTGGTTTAAGCAACATTAATTCAATGAAAGATTTTTCAATTTATTAAGACACTCAAGATTGAATTTGATTGTTTTAAGTTTGAAGGCATTCAAGAGTGTGTTTGGATTTTGAATTTAATTGAAACATTCATTCAAAGACAAATGATTAATCATTCAAGTTCATTACTTCCTAATTTAAATTCCTCCCATGTCTTCTTACTTGCCGCTTTCCACAAACTTGCAATAATTTTTTCTTTTGATTAAAACTCAAAGATTTGCATCATGAATTTTTGTTTTAAAATTTATGAAAATACATTAAAGATATTATTAAATATATAATTTGGAACAAACCAATTTAAATGTTTAACTATGAGCTCCTGATAGCATCAAGTTAAAATTTTGTGATTTGTGTCATAAATTAATTTTTTTAATGAAACATCATAAAAGAAAATTTTAAAAATAGATGTTTGATCATAAAAATCAGAAACTTTTACTGGAAGCTCTTGAAAGTGTCAGAAATCTTCAATAAAATTTATAGATCAAAATTCCATGATTTCAGTGATAAATAATTTTTTTACAGAAAATCATAACAAAATTATTAAAAAAACATTTTTCTTCAAAAAAATCAGATTTTTTTTTTTTGTGAGCTGCATATATCCATATAAATCAAAAAAAAAAAAAATCATTATTCAGTTTGATGATTTGTGCCCAAAATGGTTTTTTTTAATGAAAAATAACATTAAATTTTTTCAAAATGAAAAATAAACCCAAAAAATCTGTTTTTTTTTTTTTTTTGGTTTTGAACTATGCATGTGCATATAAATCTATAGAAAAAAAAATCATTTCAAAATTTGGTAATTTGAACCCAAAATGATTTTTGTAATGAAAAAATCATTAAAATAATAAAATAAAAAATGAATCCAACAAAATTTGAATTTCTACTTTTATTTCTAAAAACATCAAGACAAACTTGCAAAACAAATTTCATTACTAATTTCCATGTCTTTTAGGAGATATGAAAAAATCTTTAAAAACTTGTATATAAAAGTTAATTAGCATATGAAAAGTGAGAATTTAAGGCTAAATGTCATGTTCAGCCCCACAATGGGTGCTAGAAATGTGTATGCTAAAATTTGTTAGACACACACTTCAATATGATCATTATCTGAAGAATCATCTTGGAATGAACATGGGATTGTTCATCTGGAATAACCAACAGGTCGATTTGTTGCTTCCGAACTAGAATGATTATGCTATTTGCTCTTAGATTGAGAGGCTAGTAGCTAGACATCTAGAATGAAGGTTTTTTAAAGCTAAATGATGTGCAAGATTAAGATATATGAGATGCAATATTAATATAAGAAAAGGAAAGAACAAATAATCTAAATCAACGCATGATTAATCTATATGATATGAGAGTATTAAGCTAAGAATGCAAGAGCAACAAGTCAAGAATTTAGCATAAGTTCAATTCTATTCATTTTGCAATCTTTGAAATGAGGAATTGGAGGCTTCTTAAATAGAATCCAAGAATTTGATCAACAATCGAGATTAGAAATGAGATTCAGTTAGAATGGAAAATACCTTATGAAAAGGAAGTTAACTGGTTGCTTTTGAGTGGAATACGGAGTTAACTGATTTATTTCCCTTTCTAATTTCAGTCAACTCAATGTTTCCAATTATGAACTGAAGAGAGAATATTGGAGAAGATATTTAATTTAAGGAAATTAAATATGACATCATAATTGAATATTCTAATTAATTCAATAATTAGAATGAGTATATTTAATTAAATCAAATATATTTAATTCGTCATGTATATTAGCTAAAGGGGTAAATTTAATTTAATTAAAACACTAGGACTTATAATTAAATTAATTCAATTAATAGGTTAATTTAGCTAATTCAATGAATATTCAGGA
This sequence comes from Cupressus sempervirens, assembly GCA_028749045.1. Lineage (NCBI taxonomy): Eukaryota > Viridiplantae > Streptophyta > Pinopsida > Cupressales > Cupressaceae > Cupressus > Cupressus sempervirens. The sequence goes on from CM053789.1 coordinate 74,359,869, forward strand.
ATTAATTAAAGTAAGTGATTAATATAGATTAATGATTTTTTTCATTTGACACTTAGATTGAGTAGAGATTATCAAAATCGGGATTGCCTTATAAAATAAGACTTTCTGTAAGATTGATAGACTGAAACTGGTTTAGTATGGCAATGTGCCAATTTCGGGGTATCACACCAGGCAAAAAACTACAGATGAAAATGATAGGCCCCTATAAAAATTTTACATAAACATGGGAACAATTCTTATGAATTGGAACTACCACAAGGGATTGGCATATCACTAAAATTTTAATATTGTAGACCTAAAATTATACAAAGGGGACAAGAACAATGTGGATTCTAGCAGTAGCAACAAGATAGATGTTGAAGTAGAATGGATAAAGAATCTCCCATCTGAAAAACCATTATAGTTGGAGTGCATTTTGGATACTAAGACAGTAAAAAAGACTAGGAACAAGACATACGAGGAATATCTAGTGAAATGGCAGGGCCTACTTGAGGTGGAAGCAATATAGATGACTAATAAAGATATTATTAAGCATGACACAACTCTTTAGCATTTGATAACTCAAGGGACTTAAGTTTCTCAAACGAGGAGAGTATAGTGCAAGGGGACTAGGTCCTAAATAAGGTGGTCAAACACCAATGAGGAGAGTAATGCAGGTCAATAAGTGTCCATGATGACACAATATAGTTTAAACATTCGTATCATGCATTTAGGCAAGTGGTTTTCATGTTCTAATAGGGTTAGAAGAAAAGTCAAAGGGTGGTCAATGATTGGTCAAAGATTGGGAGTTGACCAAAAGTCATCATTTTTAGGTCTCATAATCTTGTTACATTTTTTGGGGTAGTTTGGTACACATTTTGAAATTTTTATGTAAAGATTGTGAAAAAATTGTAAAATTGCAAAAATTGCAATAAAAAATTGTCATGCAACTTTTTTGCAATTTTCTTGCAAGCTAGAAGTCCAACAGTCAAAAATCTATTTCGATCGAACATGAGTAGATGAATTTGTAAGGTCAAGGGTGATGTTATATAATTTTTTTATCTTCCACCTAGTGAACGGTTGGTATGATATGTACGGATTTGGAATGAAAAATATACATCTTTTAGAGGGAAAACTATACATAGTTAGCAAGCATCTTTCTAAATTCAGTTGTAGGGTGATAGTAAGTGATTAGTTTTATTTTTAGAAAGTTGCATCTTTCTTATTTGATGAAGGAAATAATTTTTTCTTCGAATAGGAGAAAGCACTTGTTGGATTTGGATTTTTCATGACCTGTTGTTTACCCTAGTTTGTAATAAGGGTTTGATAGAATATAATGCATTTCTTTTAATTTCCTTGGTAAAACCTTCTGGTGTTTCATGAAAAGAAAGGTTTTAGGGTGTGTAAAATATCCATGGTGTGTTCTTTTTTGTCCTTCGCCTGATGGTGATACCATAGCAACATTTGGGTCTGCAAGTACTATTGTTCAACATGCTAATGGACTGAGAATACATCACATAGGACATATAAGAAGTTTTGGAGATTGGAGCTTTATTGGATAGCAAGGGGAATGATGCCAATGTTGATGGAAGGAGAAAATAAATCATGGGTTTCACTGTGGGGAGTTTAAAAGACTAAACTTTGGTTTTGAGCCTTAAAGCCTAGAAACTAGGGCTTGAGAGAAAATGAATTAAGAATTGAGACCTAGAAGCCATCTTGGGGATTTAGACGTAGCTTTTTGTGATATAATGGATTATTCAATTTATGTTGGAAGTTTTTGAAGTTTAGTGCTAGTTTGGGTGAGGCAGGGTTACTAGGATTGAGCTCCTATTAGGCCTCCTAGTGTAACTTGTGTTTTTGGTTTAGGGAGAAGCCCAAGACCTATCAGTGGGTCAAGAATCTTGGTGGAATAGTGGAGAAGGATGTATTAGGGTGTATGGAAGCTTAAGATCCTAGGGGATGCAGGGGAAGCGAGGTGTGTGTGAGAATTTGTGCCTTGTGGAAGGTTTTAAACTACTTGGAAGATAGGGAAAGTTTTAGAGGGTGAAGTTGGTGTGTGGAAAAGACCATTTCACCTCTACCCTAGTCTTGAATTGGTTATATGAAAGGATAGTATGATATCCTTTGGATTCTACACCTCTTTCTTGCATCACAAGAGAACATGCTCAATGGTTTTTACTTGACTCATCCTCTATCCTTTGATACCTTTGGTATTTTTGGTGATTTCAATATTTCTCATTTCCTATTAAGCTACACTAGAGTTGTGCATGCTACTGAAGGGGATCTCCATTATGTTTGGCGTGTCCTCCTTCCCAGAACAACCCTAGCCCATACTTAAATGATTCTTATCAACATATTCCCTTCTTGGAAGTCACGCACATTAGTAATCCTCTTCATGGTGCTCATGAAAAAGAAAATCAACTTTCCCAGTGCCATCTCTAGTGTCCCTTTCCATAGACCCCTCTCTTCTCAATGAATTATTGTTAGCTCTATTTCCAATTGTTGTAACTCATTTTCCTACATTTTACTTCACATAAAAATTGTCTGTGCATTTCAAAGATTTAGGTTGAGGGTTTTATACTTGAAATATATGAATTAAATTACAAGATCAATTTCAAATATATTGACTTTTCAAATTGTACAACATCTAATTGGAAAGACAATTAGGATGAAAGATTACCATTTTGTTTATGCATATGCATTTTTCATACTTGTGTTGAAATCATTATATATAAAGAAATGGTGCTATAATATTATCCTTGGGTTTTTAATAGAAATATATTTCGCATGAAGCCTTGCTAACCATTTGACCCATTCATAGAGATATTCACTTCTATTTTTATCTAGATTGATTCACCTTAACTCCTTTTTCAATTCTATAAATTAGAGAGTTCAGAAAACATTGAAAATAGTATTGAAATATGTTTTTGTAGATGAGAGGAGATGACTAACTATGCAAGCCCATCACCATAGCATGTATTTATCTAAAGATGGTCCTCTCCAATAGTCTCTAGAAGAGATATTGGAAATACAAAAAAATTAGTGGAAACATGTTAATTATGAAAAGATCAATTCCAAATGCAATTTTTCGTCACTATATAAAATTCCTCCTTACAATATCTAAAAGAAATACAATAAAATGAATATCATGCTATTTGAAAATCTTGCATGGTGGGAGATATGCATTATTAAATGACACTCAATACACTTAATTATAAATCTAAGTAAATTCTCATAAATAGATAAAGTATTGTAATTCGACAAATCTGCATGGAAAATATTGAGTTGAACGAGTTTGGAAGGGTTGACTTCAATATCTTCACTTTTTTTGTTGGTGGTCGAATGATGGTCATATGTATCTAATGCAAAGAAGAAAAAAAAACAAATAAAGAAATTAGACAAGCAGATAAGATTCCACGATATTTTCACATCATGCGATCAATGTTGCTTTATTTTCCATTTATTTACTTGATAATTTCTCCATCATCTTCAACAAGATAAACTTGTTGTAACATAATAGCTTTCCTTCTGAGAAAGAATATGAGGTAGGCCCATATCACTATCACCATTTGTTAACGCAAAAACTATAACTGGTATTGTCAACTATAAAAGCCCCTTCCCTTTTTTCGTTATCTATTCACCCCTAATTGACATTCTCTCTCTTCAATTATTTTTCATAACTTTTGTATGGTCTTCTTGTGAATTTTATATGGTTGATGTGTGTATTCCCTACTTCCAACTTCTATTCCTTATCACAAGTATTTAAGGGAGAAGATGCCATGGATGGGAGTTTTGAAAAACAAAAAAAATTGTCACCCTTTTTAGGATTGACATTTTATGTGAAGGTTTTGCAAATAGGGTTGCAAGATTTGGGTTTAACCATGGAGGAAACTCCATAGTTAAGTATGCTCAGGCTGGAGTAGTACAAGGATGGGTGACCTCCCAGGAAGTCTCGGTGCTTCACCCCTGTGAGCATCACCTAGATCCAATGAGTGCTAAGTGTTCCATTTATTCTCATGAGAGATGGATTCATGTTGAATCACTACTTATAAAGATTCATGTTGAATCACTACTCATGAAACATGGGTCAATGAGTTTGAGTCAAAATCACACAGTTAAATCTTGATAGCAATATCACAATTTGACTTGCTATGGAAATTATCTCATAATTATCAATTGATGAGCTTAAGGGTCTTTCTAATGAATGGTTCATAAGGCACAACACTTGGTGAAGGTTTTGCAAATGGGGTTGCAAGCTTTGCGTTTAAACATGGAGGACACTTTGTAGTTAAGCGTGCTTAGGCTGGAGTAGTATTGGGATAGGTGACCTCCCGGGAAGTTCCGGTGCTTCACCCCTATGAGCATCACCTAGATCCATGTTGAATCATTACTCATGAAACATGGGTCAATGAATTTGACTCAAAATCACATAGCTAAATCCTAATAGCAATATCACAAGTTTTAGTTTATGTTTTAGATGTTTTCGTTCCTCATTGCTTTCGACCATTATTTGCAGGAACGTGTTCTTTCTATTCCTAGTTGTTTCTAGGAACATTCGTTGACATAGTCTATTTATATGTACGCTCTACTTGACTTCAATTCAGTCCTCCTTTCCCCAAACCTAACGGCCTATCTTGTTTTAACTAGGGTTTCTAACCCAATTATCTTATTTCACATTCATGGCATCTTCTTCCTCACCTCCGAGAGAAGATGCTTTTTCTAGGATGGCTACTTCCTCGTCCCACAAACAAGGTAAAAATAGTGCAGCTTTCTTTGGAATCGAACCTCCATATAAGAGGATGAGGGTTTCTGAATCTTCAAGAATATATGATGTCTTCATCAACCACAGAGGCCCTGATGTGAAAAGTACTCTGGCTCTTTAGCTTTACAAATCTTTAGAGAAGGTAAAATATAAGGGCATTTCTCAATTTGGAAGAGAAAGAACTTGGAGTTTCCTTTCCATCCACCATTGAGACAGCCATCCGTTTTGCTGCAGTTCACATTGCTATCTTCTCCAAAGGATATGCAGAGTCCCCATGGTGTTTGGAGGAGCTGGTTCTCATGTTGCCGAGAAAAGCTAGGATTATTCCCCTTTTCTTTGAAGTGGAGCCTTCCGTGTTGCGCCATATAGAAAAGGGACTGTATGGTAGCACATTTATCGAGTATGAAAATAAGAAGAGGTACATGGAAAAGCTCGAGGACTGGAAGGCAGCCCTCCAATCAGTTTCATTTATTGCTGGCGAAAGGATCAACAAGTAAAAGTTTCTTATGCTTCCGTGTATTCGCTATTTGATCAGCTTAGTATAAGTTTTTCCTTCTTTAAAACTAGCGACTATTGTTTCTTATCGAATGTGTCTTCTTTGTATATAGTTTCAGTGACTACGAGAACATAATATCAGCATTGCGAAAGGAAATAGAAAAGAGGAGATCTTTATATGTTGCCAGATATCCGGTAGGACTTCCTAAGCTTTTAAAACAATTTCAAAACCAGTGCAGTGATAAGCTTGCACAAGATTTTGAAAGTCACTGTAGGATGAGCAAAAGTGTACAAGAGAAGTCTAAGTTTGTTGGTATTTTTGGCATGGGTGGGGTGGGAAAAACAACTCTATCCAAAGAATATTTCAATCGAAAACGCTCAGATTATTGTTGCTCGAGTTTTTTGTTTGATGTACGAGAAGCCTGTGTGAAATGCAATCTGCCTTCGTTGCAAATGAAGCTCCTCGGAGATCTCTTTGGTGTAAAAGATATTCTAAACTTTACAAGCGTAGATGATGGCAAAAGCCATCTCGGCTCTTATATCCAAAGGAGCGCTGATTTGAGTTTCCTAATTGTTGTAGATGATATTGATCACCTGGATCAGTTAGCTAACCTATTGATCAAAGAAATGTTGGATAAATCCGGCAATAGTATGGTAATCGTCACAACTCGTGATGTAGGATTTCTCATAGATGCAGGAATCAGTGTTTGTTATCATTTGAGAGGATTGGATACAGATGACATGAAGGAGCTTTTCTGTTGGCATGCTTTTTGCCAATCTTATCCGTCCAGTGGATGGGAAGAGTGTGAGAAATATTAATTAAAATTTAAACTCACAACTTAACCCTAAACTTAAAAAGTTTGCTCGGCACTCACAATTGCCGAGTGCTAGTTTTGCTCGGCACGTGAATGTGCCGAGTGGCAGGTTGCTCGGCACTTGAAGAAAAGTGCTTGGCACAGGAAGGTGTCGAGTGCTAGATTTACTCGGCACTTGCTAGGCACTTGAAGGTGCCGAGTGACAGGCAACAGGTGCTGAGTGAACTCGGCACAAAGAGGAGCTCGGCAAAAAATGCCAAGTATGCTCAGCTCACAAAGAAAATGCTTAGCAACAATAGATGCCGAGTGAGCCCGGCTCCAACTGAGAAATTATAACTTAAGAGATTTCAATGTGAATGCATTCACCATTAAAACCAGAGAGCCAAAGATTTAAGCTTTTAAACAAATTTCTCAAATGCCACATACAAGGGAAGATCAATAGATTCAAGTATGCTTGTTTTCTTTCTATTCAATCTTTTACTAAACTATTACAAAATTTGGGAGCATTTGGCTTCAACTAGAAACTCTAAAATAATCCTAAATTGATAATACTTCAAACTTCAATAAACTTTTAAACCTGCAACTCTAATGGCTGCATACAATGGTGCTTGGAGAAATCACTACATCAACAGGACAAAACCAAATAACAACAAACTCACAGAATGAACAGAGGAGACACGTGCAACTGCAGGCACAAACTTTCTTTCTCTTCTTTCTCTGCTCAGTTCTGCAACTTTTCTCTGATCTGCTTAATCTGCACTTGATAAATGAATGAATGTAGAAACATTCCTTTTGTCATATTCTTCCTTTCCCTCTCAATGTTCAAATTTCAAACTCTCACCTACCAAAAATGAATCCCTGTCGTTCATGGACGCCTACGGTGACGTGACAGGGCACATGGGCATGGGGCTCAAGGACAACCTACAAGCATTGACGTTTAATTTCTAACACTCCCCTTTTGTCCCGAGCCAAACAAACAAAGATCAAAGTTGATCCAAATCAACTACACTAAGACTCTCTCTTAAGTGTACAAAAGTTCCAATGCCTAATGGCTTTTTGAAAATGTCTGCAAGCTGTTGCTCAGACTTGCAAAAATCCATCTTGATATCCCCATTCTCCACCAACTCTCTGATGAAGTGATATCTAATCTCAATATGTTTGCTTCTCCCATGGAAGACTAGATTCTTGGACAATACAATAGATGAGATGTTGTCACAATAAATTTTGATTCCATCCTCTTGCCTTTCATTCAAATCTATCAAGATCCTCCTTAACCAAATTACTTGACATGTTATTGCATTTGCTGCAATGTATTCAGCCTCTGCTATAGATTGAGCAACAATAGGTTGCTTCTTGGATGCCCATGAAATTGCACCCCATCCCATATGAAACATGTATCCGGAAGTGCTCTTCCTATCATCTAAACTTCCAGCCCAATCACTATCTGTGTATCCCACAAACTTGAAATCATCATTTGCAGTATATAAAATTCCAAATCCTTTTTCCCACTTGCCAATGGGAATCCTTTGGTGTTTCCATAAATTTGAAAATCAAACTTAATGCATGCATTAGGTCTGGCCGAGTTGCAGTCAAATACATTAGACTTTCAACAATACTCTTGTATAATGTTTGATCCACTCTTTTGCTAGTCTTCCTTGCTCAACTTTAGACCTATTGTTGTTGGTGTGGGGGCTGCCTTACTGTTTTGCATTTGAAATCTCTCCAAGATCTGCCTTGCATACTTTTCTTGAGAGATGAAGATGCCATCATGCATTTGTTTTACTTCTATGCCTAGAAAGTACTTCAAAAGACCTAAGTCTGTCATTTCAAATTCACTTTTCATGGCCTCTTCAAATTCACCAATTAGAGCCTTGTCATTTTTAGTAAAAATCAAGTCATCTACATACAAGACAACAATCAATACATTACCATCTGCTGCATTGATGTAAAGAGTGGGTTCACCATTGCTTTTGCTAAAGCCATTGCTCATCAAATATAAGTCAATCCTACTGTACCATGCCCTTGGAGCTTGCTTGAGCCAATAAAGAGCTCTCTTCAATCTATATACTTTGTTCTCTTCACTTGCAACTTCATAACCAGGTGGCTGCTCCACATACACTTCTTCTTTCAATACACCATTTAGGAAGGTGGACTTCACATCCATTTGAAATACCTTCCACTTATGCTGAGCTACAATTGCTATGATAGCATGCACGGTTTCCATTCTTGCAATAGGGGCATAGGTCTCATCATAGTCTCTTCAATATTGTTGTTTGTAGCCCTTGACTACCAGCCTTAGCTTATGCCTATCAATCTTGCCTTCAGCATTGCATTTGGTTTTATACACCCATTTCACTCCAATCACATTTTTCTTGGGAGGCAATTTAGTTAGCTCCCATGTCTCATTTCTTTCTATGGCATCTATTTCCTCATTCATGGCATTACACCATTTCTTCTCCTTAATAGCTTCCTCAAAATATACTAGATCACTATGAGAGAATAATGTAAAATTAACACTCTCATTATAATCTTCATACCTTTCATCTTGGGATATCTCCCTAAGACTCTTGGTCTTTCTTGGTAACAAGGAGGAGAGTGTGGGATTAGAATCTTCACTGCTGTTGCTTTGTCGACCAGCTCGGTCTTCACTGGTACTCGGCACTGACACTCGATCATGCCTAGAGGAGCTCGGTAAAGTCTGAATCTGCTTGCCTTTTCTTCTATTTGCTCCTTCTTCTTGTTGTTCATCAACATCTTCTTCATTCATAATTGGCACTTTACTAGAAGTGCTTGGTGACTCATCAATTGAACCATACCAAGACTAATTTTCAAGAAATTTCACATCTCTTAAAAGCATCATCTTGTTGTTCAATGGGTCATACAATTTGTATGCCTTTGATTCTAGGCTGTACCTTGTGAAAATGCATTTCGCACCTTTGTCATCCAATTTCTACCTTTGCTCTTTAGGCACATGTGCATATGCAACAACACCCTTAAGTGTTCAACTGTCCATCTTCTTCGTGACCATGCTTCCATTGAAATTCTATCATGGACTGCCTTTGTAGAACACCTATTAATTAGGTAAACTGTTGTTGCCACAGCCTCTCCCCAAAATTCAGTTGGGAGACCTTTCTCTTTCATCATGGTCCTTGCCATTTCAACAATAGTCCTATTCTTTCTTTCAGCCACTCTATTATGTTGTGGTGTATAGCTGGCTGTGAGCTCTTTCTTAATGCCATGTTTCTTGCAAAAGTTTACAAAAGAATTGGAGGTATACTCCCCTCCTTTATCTAATCTAAGGACCTTGATATAGTGTCCACATTCTCTTTCAACCTGGGCTTTAAATTCTACAAATTTATCAAATGATTCAGATTTATTCTTTAAGAAATACACCCATGTCCTATGATTGAAATCATCAATAAATGTCATAAAATAAGTACTCCCCCCAATGGAAGTAACTTACATAGGACCGACTAGGTCAGTATGCACTAACTCTAATAGATATCTAGCCCTCCTAGAATTTCTAGAATTAAAGGGAAGCCTATGTTGCTTACCCAAAATACAAGCCTCACACTTGTCACAAGAATTTTCTACATGTGGCAAACCTTCTACCATTCTTTTATTTGACAATAAATTTAAACCAGCATAGCCAAGATGACCATACCTGAGGTGCCATAGCTATTAGGGGTCTTCAATTACACTCCTTAGAGCTGATTGTGTCAGAGGTGCAGCACAAACTTGAGATGAGAAACATGTCTCAATCCTCAAGGGAAACATTTTGTTCTTTGTCATTTGAACTGCTGCAAGTAGGTTCTGTTAGATTGTGGTGACTGATCAGGAAAGTACTGTACATACTTCATAAATAGTGGGGCCCGAAAAATTTTTTTTTTGGAAGTAGCCGACATCGACATGGTAGCCGACATATTATGGCCGACATATGGCCGACATGTTATAACCCTAAAGCAGTTTAATACTTGTATAAAAAGGGCTTAGGGTTGGGTATTTTTGATATGTGGTGATACGAAATTGGTTCTTGCGGCGGTATTGAGCTGTAAGGGATTACGGATTGTAATCAGGTTGTAATCACTGGATTGTAATAAGATCGGACTTGCTGTTTGGTGGACGTAGCCCAGGGATTGGGTGAACCACGTTAAATCTTGGTGCCTTGTGTTCATTTATGTGTGTTCGATTATTTTTGTTATTGGTTATATTTGCATGTAGTTTTTATTTCTGTCCGTGGTTTATCCTAACAAGTGGTATCAGAGCCTAGTTGTTTCTCAGTTATCCTCTGCAGGAAAGTCTCACGGTTAAGTGGGAGTCTCACGGTTGAGTGGGAGCAATGGCAGATGATGGTAAGCTAAGGGTTGATAGGTTTAATGGGCAGAACTTTCAGTTATGGAAGATGCAAATGGAAGACTATTTATATCAGAAGGATTTGTGGAAGCCGTTGGAAGGAAAAGCCAAGAATCAGCGAACTATGTCAGAGGCTGAATGGGATCTTTTGGACAGAAAGGCACTTGGAAGCATTCGGTTATGCTTGGCACCATCGGTGGCATTTAATATTACAAAAGCAAAGACGACAGAAGATTTGATGAAAACCCTAGCGACACTGTATGAAAAGCCCTTCGCTTCAAATAAGGTATTTCTCATGAAGCGTTTATTTAATATGAAAATGGCAGAAGGTGGATCTGTTGCAGATCATTTAAATGACTTTAATACTATTACTAGTCAATTATCTTCTGTGGGTATCAATTTTGATAAAGAAATTAGGGCTCTCTTGATTTTGTGTTCTTTGCCTGAAAGCTGGAATGGCTTGGTAATGGTGGTGAGTAATTCTGTTCCTGGATCTAGTACCCTAAAATATGATGATGTGATCGGTGTTATTTTAAGTGAGGAAACTCGTAGAAAATCCTCAGGTGGATCTACATCAGGAAGTGCTCTAAATGCACAAAGCAGGGGCAGAATGACTGAAAGAGGAAGTAACTCTGGAAATCGTGGGAAATCAAGAGGAAAGTCAAAGGGGAGGAGGTCTCAATCAAGAGGACCAAATGATTGCTGGTACTGTGGGAAACCAGGGCACAAAAAGAAAGATTGCTGGACTCGAAAGAAAAATGAAGGAGATAAATCAGATGGAGACAAAGAGGCAAATGTGGTAAGTAATAAATCCGAAGAGGATGCTTTGCTTCTGTCTTTAGAGAGTGTTGATGATTCATGGGTTTTAGATTCTGGTGCTTCTTTTCATGCTACACCTCATAGAGGTTATTTCATTGATTATGTCCAAGGGGATTTTGGGCTTTTTTATTTGGGGGATAATGAACCCTGTCAGATTGTTGGAAAGGGAAAAATTAAGATTAAGTTGCAGAATGGGAATCATTGGCTACTACATGAGGTAAGACATGTTCCAAAACTAAGTAGAAATTTAATTTCAGCAGGGCAACTCGGTGATGAGGGTTGTGTAGTTACTTTTAATGATAAAAATTAGAAGGTTTCAAAAGGTTCCCTTGTAGTAGCAAGAGGTGTGAAAGTAGGCACCTTATATCTTTGTACAGGTCATATTGTTCCTTCTACTTTGATTGTTTCAGAGAAAAATGAATATTCAGGAACAATTACTGCAGATGAGCAGGGAGAACAAATAGCTGCTGTGGATTCTGATACAGTGTTGTGGCACAATAGACTTGGGCACATGAGTGAGAAAGGTATGAAAGTACTTCATTCAAGGAAAGTTTTACCAGGTCTAAAATGTGTGAATATGGATTTCTGTGAAAGTTGTGTGTATGGAAAACAAAAGAGAGTGAGTTTTGTAAAGACAGGGAAGGAAAACAAAAAGAAGAAATTAGAGCTTGTGCATACAGATGTATGGGGACCGGTTCAGGTATCTTCCCTTGGTGGCTCTCATTATTATGTTACATTTATTGATGATGCAACTAGAAAAGTATGGGTTTATTTCCTTAGACAGAAATCTGATGTATTTCAAACTTTTAAGAAATGGAAATGCTTGGTTGAAAATGAGACTGGTAAGAAACTAAAATGTCTCAGATCTGATAATGGTGGTGAGTATTACAGTCATGAATTTGAAGATTATTGCTCCACTAATGGTATTCGTAGACAAAAAACTGTTCCAAGGACTCCACAGAAAAATGGAGTGGCTGAACGCATGAACAGGACTATAATGGAGCGCGCAAGGAGCATGAGGTTGCATGCTAGGTTGCCCTTACACATGTGGGCGGAGGCTGTCAATACTGCAGTATATTTGATTAATAGAGGTCCCTCTACTCCTTTGGACTGTGGTATTCCAGAGGAAGCATGGACTGGTAAGAAGGTGAGTTATTCTTTTCTCAAGACCTTCGGTTGTGAAGCTTTTGCTCATATAAACTCTGAAAATAGAACCAAGCTAGAAGCTAAATCAAAGAAATGTGTCTTTGTTGGATATGGCATTAATGAATTTTTTTATAGGCTTTGGGATTTTGAAAATCATAAAATTATAAGAAGCCGGGATGTCATATTCAATGAAAAAGTGTTGTACAAAGATCTGTTGCAGCAACATGAGAAGAAAGAAGATGATTATGTAGTGTTGGATGATACTCCAAAAGCTAATGTTCCAGCCATTCCTCATGATGTGCAACAACCGCAACAACAAATACCACATACACCAGTGAATGTTAGACGGTCAACAAGGCCAATTAGACCTCCACAAAGGTTTTCTCCCTCTTTGTATTCTATTTTACTTACTGATGCTGGTGAACCTGAAAGTTATGATGAAGCTGTGCAGGTGGATACTAAGATTCAGTGGGAGTTTGCAATGAAAGATGAAATGGACTCTTTGCTGAAAAATAAGACATGGGATTTGTGCAAGTTGCCTGCAGGTAAAAAGGCTTTACAGAATAAATGGGTTTACAGGTTGAAAGAAGAGGAAGGAGGTAAGAAAAGATTTAAGGCCAGGTTAGTTGTAAAAGGATTTGCACAGAAAAAAGGAATTGATTTTGATGAAATATTTTCTCCTGTTGTTAAAATGACTTCTATTCGTACTGTTTTAAGTCTTGTGGCTACTGAAGATTTGCATTTAGAGCAGATGGATGTTAAAACAGCCTTTCTTCATGGTGATTTGGATGAAGAAATATATATGGCTCAGCCACAGGGTTTTGAGGTCAAAGGTAAGGAGAACTTAGTGTGCAAATTGAAAAAAAGTTTATATGGCCTGAAACAAGCACCTCGGCAATGGTATCTGAAATTTGACAGTTTTATGCATGAGCATGGATATAACAAGTGTCATTCAGATTACTGTGTTTATTTTAAGAGGTTGGATGATGATAGCTATATTATTTTATGTCTATATGTTGATGATATGCTTATAGCTGGGTCTAACATGGATCATATTAAGGGGCTGAAACGCCAATTAGCACATGCATTTGCTATGAAGGATTTGGGGGCAGCAAAACAAATCCTTGGTATGAAGATTTGCAGAGATAGGAAGAACAGAACATTGACGCTATCTCAAGCTGATTATGTTGAGAAGGTGTTGCAACGTTTCTCTATGGAGAATGCTAAAGCTGTCAGCACACCTTTACCTGGTCATTTGAAATTGACTAAGGAGATGTGTCCCAAGACACAGGAAGAGGAGGATAAGATGTCCAAGGTACCCTATGCTTCAGCTGTAGGAAGTTTGATGTATGCTATGGTATGCACTAGGCCAGATATTGCACATGCAGTGGGAGTTGTTAGCAGGTATATGAGTCATCCAGGTTTTGAGCATTGGAATGCTGTCAAGTGGATTCTCAGATATTTGAGAGGAACATCCAATAAGTGTTTACACTTTGGGGGCTCCACTACTGATTTACAGGGCTATGTTGACTCAGATTTGGCTGGGGATATTGATACCAGGCGGAGTACTACAGGTTATGTCTTTACTGTTGGTGGGGCAGCCGTGAGCTGGGTTTCTAGGCTACAGAAGATTAATGCTCTCTCCACTACAGAGGCAGAGTATGTTGCTGCTACAGAGGCCGCCAAAGAGATGATATGGCTTCAGTTCTTCTTGGAAGAATTGGGACATCCTCAGAAGGATAATTATTTGTTCACAGATAGTCAGAGTGCCATTCATCTTGCTAAGAATTCAGCTCTGCATTCTAAGACCAAACACATACAGTTGCGGTACCATTTCATTCGGTTAGTTTTGGAGGATGGACAGTTAAAGCTGGAGAAGATACATACCAATGAAAATCCAGCAGATATGTTGACAAAGGTTGTCACAAGGGAGAAGCTGAACTCCTCTTCAGCTTCAGTTGGTCTTTTAGACTAAATGTGAATAAAAGAACAGCAGAGTCCAGGGTGGTTTGATCCAGTGGGAGCCCCATGCGGTAGTTGTATTGCTACAGGATCAGTCTCCAAGTGGGAGATTGTTAGATTGTGGTGACTGATCAGGAAAGTACTGTACATACTTTTATAAAAAGGGCTTAGGGTTGGGTATTTTTGATATGTGGTGATACGAAATTGGTTCTTGCGGCGGTATTGAGCTGTAAGGGATTACGGATTGTAATCAGGTTGTAATCACTGGATTGTAATAAGATCGGACTTGCTGTTTGGTGGATGTAGCCCAGGGATTGGGTGAACCACGTTAAATCTTGGTGCCTTGTGTTCATTTCTGTGTGTTCTATTATTTTTGTTATTGGTTATATTTGCATGTAGTTTTTATTTCTGTTGTCATCCAATTTCTACCTTTGCTCTTTAGGCACATGTGCATATGCAACAACACCCTTAAGTGTTCAACTGTCCATCTTCTTCGTGACCATGCTTCCATTGAAATTCTATCATGGACTGCCTTTGTAGGACACCTATTAATTAGGTAAACTGTTGTTGCCACAGCCTCTCCCCAAAATTCAGTTGGGAGACCTTTCTCTTTCATCATGGTCCTTGCCATTTCAACAATAGTCCTATTCTTTCTTTCAGCCACTCTATTATGTTGTGGTGTATAGCTGGCTGTGAACTCTTTCTTAATGCCATGTTTCTTGCAAAAGTTTACAAAAGAATTGGAGGTATACTCCCCTCTTTTATCTAATCTAAGGACCTTGATATAGTGTCCACATTCTCTTTCAACCTGGGCTTTAAATTCTACAAATTTATCAAATGATTCAGATTTATTCTTTAAGAAATACACCCATGTCCTATGATTGAAATCATCAATAAATGTCATAAAATAAGTACTCCCCCCAATGGAAGTAACTTACATAGGACCGACTAGGTCAGTATGCACTAACTCTAATAGATATCTAGCCCTCCTAGAATTTCTAGAATTAAAGGGAAGCCTATGTTGCTTACCCAAATACAAGCCTCACACTTGTCACAAGAATTTTCTACATGTGGCAAACCTTCTACCATTCTTTTATTTGACAATAAATTTAAACCAGCATAGCCAAGATGACCATACCTGAGGTGCCATAGCTATTAGGGGTCTTCAATTACACTCCTTAGAGCTGATTGTGTCGGAGGTGCAGCACAAACTTGAGATGAGAAACATGTCTCAATCCTCAAGGGAAACATTTTTTTCTTTGTCATTTGAACTGCTGCAAGTAGGTTCTTGCTACCATCCTTTTCTTAAATGACACACATGTCATTCTCCATCAGCACTTTGTATCCATTTTGAATGAGCTGACCAATGCTCATCAAATTGTGCTTCATACCAGGGGAAAAATACACATTTTGTATTTCCTTTTTCTCACATTTCTTGGTGCGGACCATAATAGATCCTTTGCCCACAACTGGTAGGGTTCCATTGTTACCCATTTTAATTTCAGATTTGAAACTCTTGTCAATGAATGAAAACAAGGTTTCATTGCCACTCATGTGGTTGCTACATCCATTGTCGAGGTACCAAACCTCAGGGCTTCCTTCTTCACCAACATTACACATGATGAAGGTAGCAGCATTGGGTCCAGTTCCCATGTTCACATCAGCCACATTTGCTTGTCCTGACTGATCATTCTGCTTCTTCTAACACTCATTTGCATAATGCCCATATTTATGACAGTAGTAGCATTTTACATTACTCTTATTTGAGATGTATTTTTTCTTACCTCCTCTTGAAGTATTTAGTGAGCTACTTACTCCATCTGCTCTTCCTGAGCTTTTTGCTGCAGCATTTCTTTGTCCTCCATTTCCTCGGCCTCTACCTCTAGAGTTCTTGCCTAAGCCATTTCTTCCTCTCCCCCTTCCTCTTGGATTTTTCTAAGCCTTGAATGCTTGCTCTTGGGAAGATGAAGAAGTAGATCTGTTGATCCTATGCTCATGGGTTTGAAGAGAACCCATCAACTCATCCATTGTCAAAATAGTGAGGTCTTTTGCCTCTTCTATTGTCATGGCCAAATGGTCATATTTATGAGGTAAACTCCTCAATATCTTTTCCACTATCCTTTGCTCTTAATAGTCTTCTCCATTTGACTTCAATTGGTTAATCACAATGGAGGTCCTTGAACTGAAGTCTGCAACTGATTCATTCTCCTTCATCTGAAGGTTCTCAAACTCCCTCCTAATATTCTGTAGCTTTACAGTACGAACTTTATTAGTCCTCTTGAAGTTTGTCTTAAGAATATCCCATGCTTCCTTTGCATAATTTGTTGCTGCAATCTTAGGGAATATAGACTCTGTCATTGCTGCTTCAATAAGACTTAATGCATTTGCATCTTTCCTCCTTGACTCCTTCAAATGAGTCTTCTGTGCATTTGTGAGAGCAGCATACTGAGTTGAATCAGTCACATCATTGAATCTATTGACCACAAACTCCCACAAATCATTTGCAACCATTATGGTCTTCATCTTCTTTGCAAATGTATCATAATTTTGTCCATTAAATGATGGTGGCTACTGTCATATCTTTCCTACATCTCCTGCCATGTCAAATATCCCAAGAAAGATAAATCCCCTAACTCACTTTGGATGTGGGGCCTCAAAACTCTGATACCATGTGAGAAATATCAATTAAAATTTAAACTCACAACTTAACCCTAAACCTAAAAAGTTTGCTCGGCACTCACAATTGCCGAGTGCCAGTTTTGCTCGGCACGTGAATGTGCCGAGTGGCAGGTTGCTCGGCACTTGAAGAAAAGTGCTTGGCATAGGAAGGTGCCGAGTGCAAGATTTACTCGGCACTTGCTCGGCACTTGAAGGTGTCGAGTGACAGGCAACAAGTGCCGAGTGAACTCGGCACAAAGAGGAGCTCAACAGCAAATGCTGAGTATGCTCAGCTCACAAAGGAAATGCTCGGCAACAATAGATACCGAGTGAGCCCAGCTCCAACTGAAAAATTATAACTTAAGAGATTTCAACGTGAATGCGTTCACCATTAAAATTAGAGAGCCAAAGCTTTAAGCTTTCAAACAAATTTCTCAAATGCCACATACAATGGAAGATCAATAGATTCAAGTATGCTTGCTTGCTTTCTATTCAATCTTTCACTAAACTATTACAAAATCTGGGAGCATTCGACTTCAACCAAAAACCCTAAAATAACCCTAAATTGATAATACTTCAAACTTCAATAAACTTTTAAACCTGCAACTCTAATGGCTGCATACAATGGTGCCTGGAGCAATCACTGCTTCAACAGGACAAAACCAAATAACAACAAACTCACAGAATGAACAGAGGAGACACGTGCAACTGCAGGTACAAACTTTCTTCCTCTTCTTTCTCTGCTCAGCTCTGCAACTTTTCTCTGATCTGCTTGATCTACATTTGATGAATGAATAAATTTAGAAACATTCCTTTTGTCATATTCTTCCTTTCCCTCTCAACGTCCAAATTTCAAACTCGCCAACCAAAAATGAATACCTGCCATTCATGGATGCCTACGGTGACCTCATAGGGTAAATGGGCGTGGGGCTCGAAGACAACCTGCAGGCGTTGACATTTAATTTCCAACAAAGAGCTAGTTAACCTCTTTGTTCAAGTGTGTGGCGGCTTGCCACTGTCTCTTCAAGTCCTGGGCAGTCATGTTCATGGCCAAGATCAGAACTTCTGGGAGTTGGAATTGAAAAAAGTTAAAAAGACCTTGCCTCAAGACATACTCAAGAGATTAAGAATAAGCGTTAACATGTTGGATGATGAGGAAAAACAAATTTTCATGGATGTCGCATGTTTTTTCATAGGAGAATTCAAGACAAATACCATCAGCGTGTGGGAAGCATCAGGATGGAGTGCTCAACATGCACTGATAAGACTAAAGAACAAATGTTTGGTTGAGGAAATAGAATCTTATTATTTCTGGTACGGTTACAGAGGAGAAAGGCTAGTACTGGGAATGCATGACCACTTGCGAGACTTGGGACGACAAATGGCAGACGAACTGAATCATCCCCGTCGCCTTTGGCGTTCTCAACGTTTCGAATCTTTGGTATCATTTGAAATATGATATTTTTACACAATGCAAATCTCAAACTTTTCCGTGATTGCGGGAATCAACAGGATTTGAAAAAATTCTCACTCAACCCGGATTTAGGTGTTTGCTTTCTTTCGAATATATTAAATGCTTTCTGGGGGAACCAGAAACTGTGGTTGAGAGAGGAAGGTCGTCCTGACAAGACACCCTCAACCATTCCTCCATGGATTCCTCTTCGAAATTTGAGATCTTTGAAGATCGTCGGTGGAAGTCTGCAAAGATTTTAAAATTCATGATTGTAGGAAACTGCGATTCGTGAGAGGAATGGACCATCTTACGAAGCTAGTGGAATTGAACATCACTGAGTGTCGAAAGATTAAGGAATTGAGTCTTGTTCAACTTAGCTGTCTCAAAAAAAAAAAAAATTCTAATTGTTCATTTCTGAAGAGTGTAGCGGGAATATCTAATCTCATAAAGCTAGCAGAATTGAAACTTGAAAATTGTGGAAAGCTCGAGGAGATAAGTTTTATTCAATTATCCTTTCTGCAAAATATTTCAATTCTTAATTGTCAGATGCTAAAAAGCTTGGTTGGAATATTTGATCTGTGGAATCTAGTAGAGTTGCAAATTAAAAACTGCCCAGAGCTTGAGCTTGAGGAAATAAGTTTTGTTCAATTGGACTGCCTCGAAAAATAAGAATCTCTTATTGTCCTCAGCTGAAGAGTATTGAAGTGAAGGATTGTAAAAATGTAAGGAACGTAAATCTTGAGAATTTGGAGTATGTTGTAAAATTGATCATCTCCGACTGTCCAGGGCTTGAGAATTTGTCAGAGCTTGCATGTCTACATTGGCTCAAGATGGTCTTCTTGAATAAGTGTTCGAAGCTGAAGAAAATATCTCTACCAACAACACTCATGAAACTGACTCTGCAATGCTGTAGAGAATTACAAACAGTAGAAGGAATATGTGATTGTACAGATGTTGAAGATCTACTTATCAATAAATGTCCAAACCTTGAGCTCAACAACGAGTTGAGTTTTGCCCGACTGAGTTGCCTGAAAACAATTACTATTGACAGTCGTGTGAAGATGCAGAAAATAACGGGTACTCAAAAATTTGAGTCATTTCACCGAATGCAGCTCTTCTACTGCAACAGTGAAACAATTCGAAATTGCATTCTGAATATGGAGGTATTGATTTCCACTCCTTTTCTTCAATAGATGGCTTTTTCATTGGCGTCATTTTTGCCTTTGTTTCCAACAAATATAATCTCGATTAACGCGCAGATTTATTTACTTTTCATGCAGAAGCTTCCGTCGGATTTTATTCAAGTAATTGGCAGAGCAGATGATGGAGTAGAATCAAATGTCAATGCAAGCTTCTTTTGTGAGGGACACATTAGCGCCAAATCAGTCATCCAAATTGGTGTAGATCACAATTGCCCTGATGATGAGGTGAGTGCAATCATCTTGTGCGCTGTGGTTGTGGTCAAGAATTCCACTGCAGCAGATCTGATCAATGACTTCATGGGAGGATGTGACCAAAATCCGTGGCTGAAATTTGAGGTGCGTCAAGGAGAATGGTTAATTGCCTCAATAACTACCGACCCAGATGAAATACACAGATACATTCTTGACAAGGGTTATTATTTTCCCTTCGATTATACTTTTACAGACCAGGCAGTAACTGAAGACGTAATGGTGAGGAAAGGGTACAAGGCGACTCTGACCCGAAATAAAGGGGAAAAATATAAAGCTCTAAATTTGCTACGTAGAATTGTTGATCAGCTGTTCTAAACATAAAAATACAATTGGTGGAACTTAGATTTCTTGAATTTGGTCAGTAAAGCTTTGTAATGGATTTGTGTGTCTTTCATTATTTATTTTATTTAGGGTGGTTCTCCTTAACTGCTAATATTTTCATTGGTTTATGTATTCGCACTAGTTTGGTGGAATAGACATTATAGTGAAGATTTCTGTCATACGCAAGCTAATGTCATTGATTGCCAACCCAAAGTAATTGAAAGTTATGCTAGATCACATTTAAATAGTTTTTTTACTAATATAGAATATTTTAACAAATAATAATTTTGTAAAATATAAAAAGATTTATTTTATGTAGATATTATTTTAGAATATATATATATATATATATATATATATATATATATATATATATATATATATATATATGGTCAAGTCTTTGATTAGTTTTATTAAATAAATAATTTAGGTACAAAAGTTTTACTCCGTTCAAATAGGCACTGGTAGGAAAGAACAGAGAAGAAAACCTCTAGTCTTGCCTAGGACAAATGTCCTATATTATTACAATTAAAAGAGGCATACCCCAATCCATTCAAAGAAATACAACAATACAGGGGCATACCCCAATGATAGTATAAGATAAAATTACACAAAAGCATCACCATTACCATGATCCAAAGGAGCCAATGTCGAATCCAAATAAATTTTTGTGTACCTACCTTAAACACTCAATCCTCCTATTAAACTTAAAACACCAACATTGTTAGACCGTGTTTTATCAAAATTTTAAAAATGATTCCTGAATATTGGTCCAAATAGATCTATTACTTGTCTAGATCAATAAGAATCCATCATATAATTGATACAGAAAATCTCCCATACACAATCACAAAGTGAAACGAGGAAGCCAATAATAAAATACCTGATCTACTCTAAAAATGAGACATACAGCCTAAAATTAAGTCAATTAACTAAATCCCATTTAAAAGACCACAGATTAAGCCAAATGCATCTTAGAAATGAAAATGCAAAAACCTCAATCCAAACATAGAACAAACTCTATAGAGTACATGAACATGAACATACATGAAAAAAATGTAGAACGTCAAACTAAAGACCAGTGGCCACCAAGATGAAAAATGCACATCCTAGATTGAAGACAACTGGCCATGAAAAGTTAGTTTGTTAAATGATCCACCCCACACATTACCAGGAAGAGAATGGAATCAAATCCGCCAATCAAGAGCCAGAAAATGGGTCAAGTAGACAGAAAACAAGACAATTGTCCATCAACGTCCACTTATCACTTTTAACTTTACCAACTATCAAAATCACCTTGTTGTTGAAGACATCCTATATGATGATAAAGTTGTTGGCATGCACGTTTTCTCAATTGTTACTAAAGTGGATCACCCTACTTAGGATTTCACACACAAATTTGGCACCAAAGATGGCAATATGCCAAAATGAACCAAGCTTATTATATTGGAGACATGGCCATGATTTATTTCACTGTTAAAATCAGATGAAACTTCCTGTTATGTCCCCATTTTGAAATTTCTGATTTTGCCCTAAAACAACAATCCTTATTCAAACTGATAATGACTTTGTCTAAAATTATAAATTTATTATCATGCTTAGATTCATGACATAATTCTCAAAACAAATCACAAATTGATTTTTTGTTGTATTCTCCTTCATGTACATCAACATTGAAAGTGCTTTTCGATTTTCCCAAACAAGGGTTTTTGTCCTATGTAACCCCAAGTTTTCACGATGTAGCAATGGGGATATCGATTTCTGGCATCATTTTTTTTTTTTTTTTACCATTTTAGGGGACAAAGAGGATGGAAAAGGGGATAGCTATACAAAAAAATAGGGAAAATAATATTTTCATATGAAAACATGAATAAAGCGTGCTTATATTCTATTATAGAACCTTAGCATATAATGCTTATGTTAAATAAATTAATTTACAGTTCACATGAGAGTTGAAGTCAAATAAATAAATAAAACTTGAAGACTGTCAAGGCACAGATTTTTGAGTTTCCAAGTTTCCATGATAGATCAAATTATGTTGAGGACACATGCTTGGGTAATAATGTTTCTGTCTCTAACTCAGTAATTAAAAATTAATGAATTTTTCCCCTTAACTTGATTGATAGAATGATTAATTGTTTAATTGAATGAAGATTGTATAAATACCATAGTTCCTAGACACAACTTAGGACTCAGAAAAAAAATCACAGGTCTCAACAAAAACTAAGTTATTTGAGGATTTTTCCTAGGCCAAGATTCTAGAGTGACAGGATAGTAGGACTTGGCTAGGGATACTCAACTTAGGACTAACCAGGACTCAAAGAGTCTTAGAGAGTTAGGGAACCATGACAAATATATGTGATCTTCTTAATGGATGGTGCATTATTAGTATGCTAATTACTGCTTGTAGATTTGCATATTTGATCTACTCTCCTTTTTTTCCCCCTCCTAATTACATTGGTTCTCCTACTTATATCATAATAGATGATAAGGAGATGCACCCCTACATGTAACAAGGGGCATCCCCTTCAAAGTTAATTGCTACATATTATGGTTGGCCCTTATCAAAATAAACTACTTCCCTTCATTATGCTGGTCAGCTCCATTTATGTAATGAAATGCTACTATTTTCCTTCAATTAGCCAAAAACATGTAGAAACATGGAACAACTGGTTACCTTAGAGCAATATAACTAAGGCTCTAATCACCATAATTTTAGAAACATCAAAGAACTAGAGGATATAGTATAGCAAAGATTCATATCCTTAAAAAACCAAATCTAAATACCACCATAGAAATATTACTAGCATAACAGTGAAAAACTAAATACACCCTATGAAACAGATTACCCCAGGTTGTTCTCTAGAACCTGAAAGGCTATAGTAGAACAAGGGACACTAAAAAATAGTATGATATAATACCAGATCCATATCACCATCGCTCCAAGAAATAGGACATATAGTGGAATGCATAACCATCAACAACCACTTTGTAAACCAAAAAATAAGTAGATGTACTTTATAAAGAAATTAACATTTCAGATATACACAACTGCATAAAAGGAAACCACAAAAGGATATTAGACATGCATAAGTAGATAGAACCGCCAATTCTCATGTCAAAGTAACAATTGTCCATTCATAACAAATTAATATCTGACTAAACTATTACCAAACCCAATCCAATCATAATGATATGAATACTATAGAAATTCTTAAGACATGAAATCAACATCCTTTAAGAGCTCCATACATATTAACCAATCATTGACTAAGCTCCAACCATACAAAAAATAACACAAATAACCATGCAACAACTAATTAGAATAAGAACTACATATAATATTATATATAGAGTCTATTTATACAAAAGGCTAAAGAACTACTACCCGAATGACAAAATCCACCTTTAGAGATCTAGGTAGATACATATGTAAAACTATTACAAATGGACGAAACTATATATAAAAACCTTAGAATACTTAGATAGAGAGATAAAAACCCAAACATATAACACAAATTTACATATACCATAACTGGTCCTACTTCTTCCAAGATATCCTAATAACCTCTGGAATGTCATTAGAATTATTAGAGATGTAATAGGAGGGAATTCAAAGTTAACCTTTGCCCTGCTCATCTTTTAAGAATCAAGAAAGCAAAATTCTAGGGCATTGAGATCATCAAAGACCACACCCAATTGGATGTAGGTGTTGAACATGGAGAGGTAACTTGTTATCCACTCTTTGCCCTCATCAACTAAAATCTTCCTCCATCGAAATAAGAACTGCATGCTAGCTTCCATGGGAGGCCATTCTTGGTAAAAAGCCAAACTATCCCTAACTATTAGGGATTGACGTCGTTATGCGATTTTCAGATCTACCGTACTGAGAAGGAGACTCATATATTTCTCTGATAAAGGGATCTAAAATTTCTCATCAATGCTATAAACAACCTTTTCCAGCCCTTAACCCCATTCTATGTTAAAGATATCACAACAAAGTTTGACTATGTCCTCATGCCCAATCTTTGCACACACCAGACAACCAATAAATGAGCCTATAATGCTACTGTTAGTCCTCCAAGTATCTCTGTAGTAAAAAACATCCTCTCCTATGGCCCTACTGATAGCAAATCTAGTCATATCATCAGCAGGCTTAAGAAGGTGACTCCATCTCTCTAGCTTAACGTTACCCGAGAATGCCATAGTTTGGTTCTCTGTCATGTGAAGATTTACCGATTATTATAAATTAACATCGATTCTTCACCAGCTCCTTTATTAGCTAATTGATTAATTTTTATATTTCCTTCTTAGAATATATGGCAAACTTGAGAATCTTTGATACGATCAAGGAGCAAGAGGACTTCTTTTTATTTAGAGTTTAAAACCCAATTAGGTGTCCCACGCTTCCTTACTACATTTAGAATAATCTGAGAATAACTGTCAATGATGACTTTAGATAATCCAAGACTAGAACAAAGTTGTAATCCTTTATCTAGAGCTTCTAATTCTACCCAATTATTATACGTGGGAGGAATGGGCAAAGCAAACTTTGTAACCCACTTGCTAGAGTCATCATTAATTATACACTCGATTCTAGCCACTCCCAGATTACCTCTAGTAGCACCATCAAAATTGAGTTTAAACCAACTGAGTGGAGGTGGAACCCATTTGCAACTAGCCCTAGCCTCCCTAATTTTCTTCAAATAAACAAGGGGCAGATTGATGAGGTTAGGCTAGTTCTTTTTTACAAGGCCATCCTAGATGGAGAAGGAGCCCTCTTCTTTAGTCGATTTCTTAAGATGAGAATTCAATACCTCCACAATGGAAGTTTCAATTTTTAGAAGCAAACCTTCCATACACATTTCCATGTCTTGGAAGATACAACGATTTCTTTCCTTCCATAACTCCCACACAATAATTGAGGGACAAATATTCCAAATCTTATTGTAAACCCCATGATCCAAGCTAAAAGGCCATGAAGAGAGAAAAGCTTGAAAAGAGTTCGGCAAAGGAGAAGACCACAAAAGTCGAGACCTATAATGCCACATCTTCATTATTACTTTTACATAATACACTCAAAGAGGGACCTATAATGCCAAATCTAGCTAATCTATTGGTAGACAAGATTCTATTTTGAAGGGCAAGCCACAAAAAGAATCTAGCCTTAGGAAAACAAGCAACATCCCAACAAAGTTTGAGAGGCATCTCAACTAACTTGCAACTTTGAGACTAGACTAAAGCCTTGTAACCAAGTTTCACACTATATTTACCATCCTTAGAGCTAGCCCAAATGAGATCATCAAACCTTTCAGATTGTTTAATACATCTTTCTAACACAATCTTCTCATAGGCCTTAACTGAGTCAGGATCTAATCCTAACCCATCAATCGATCACCACCTCCACTGCAAGAACCCATCAGAGCATATCTTAATCTTATAGTCCTTAACCTTATCACCCATAAAGATTTTAGCTTGATTATAAGATTATCGTGACAAGGGGAGTAGGGAATCAGGGGATGGCCGTCCTAGGAATCTTCCCAAAACAAGGCCTTATCCCCCAAACCCACATCCCAGGTCAAGAAATTACATATTAATTTCCTACAATTAGACATAAAGTTCTAGCGCTCTGATCCTTTTGGAAAAAATTTCATCCTAAAAAGTGACAACAGGTTAGTTGGATCAAGATATTTATTATATAGAATCTTGGCCCATTTATGGTCACTTTCTGTATATAACCGCCAAACAAGTTTGGCACCTAATGCTTCATTTTACCAATACAAATTCTTAATCCCTAAGCCTCCAAATTCCTTAGGTTTGCATAAATTATCCCATTTAATGAGGGCTAATTTCTTATCATCTTCACTATCCTTCCAAAGAAAGTTTCTAGGTTTGGTCTCAAATTTCAAAATCATACAATTAGTGAGAGGGAGATAAGACAGAGGAAAGATAGGAATAGCTGATAAGCTTGAACTAATTTTGGTGTTTTTGTTGGCCTTATTTAGCCATTTATCTTTCCAACTACCGATCCTCTTATCCATCTTCTCAAGCGTGTCCAACCATACTTTACTTGATTTCGAGCCCATCTCTAGAGAACTACCTAAATACTTGGACAAAAATAGCCCCTTTTTGTAACCCATAATCCTACAAATCTGATATTCCATGTCTGGATTAGTATTCATAAAGTAAATTTCAGATTTTTGTTTATTCACCTTCTGACTTGAGGCATCAATATATGACTGTATAATATCCTTAAAACCCAGAGCCTCAGGAACTGTGCTCTTACCTAGCAAGATAATATCATCTGCATATTGTCGATGAGTGATGTTAGGAAAATTTCTTGTTATAGTGATACTAAAAATCTTTTTTTTTTTAAAATAAGAATCTAAAATTTCTCTACTAAATGGTTCTACCATAATGATGAAGAGGGAACGAGATAATGGATCACCTTGTCTAATACCTCTTGAAATTTCGAAGAAGCCCTCAGGTGTGCCATTAATAAGAATGGAGATCTTAGGGGTGGTAATAAATTTGAAGATAAGGTTGATCCATTGGTGGGAGAATCCAAAGGCCTCGAGAACCTTGCAAAGGAAATGCCAATCAACCATATCATAAGCCTTTAGTATATCTAATTTAATAAACATACATGCTTCTTTATTTTTTGATGTCGAATGGATAGTTTCTTGGATAGTAAGGATACCATCCAAAATAGATCTTCCTAGGACGAAGCCAGTCTACTCTTCAAAGATCAACTTTGGCAAAAGTCCTTTAAGTCTATTTGCCAGAATTTTAGAAAAGATTTAATAAATCGTATTACACAAGGCAATGGGATGAAAGTTTCCAGGATATTCTAGCCCATTCTTCTTAGGGTTCAAAGTGAAAAAGGAATGATTAATTTTAGCCAACAGAGATCCTCCATTCCTAGATGCTTGAATAGCTCTCCATAAATCTACCCCCAAAATATCTCAGCACTCTTCAAAGAAGAACGCCTAAAAACCATCAGGCCTTGGAGATTTCTCAGGGTTCATTTTAAAAACTACTAAATGAACTTCATAAAAAGTGATTGGTTTATTTAAATTCTTGTTATCCTTAGACAAAATTAATTTAGGGATAAATTTAAGTATATTAGACTGAGCCTCTCTATTTTATCTTTCATAATTATTTAATAATCCCTGAAAATGTGATACAAACGTATTCACTATTTCTTGGGGATTCTTTGTACCAATACCCAGATGATTAGTGATACTAGAGATTTTACTCTGAGATCTATTGTAGATGGTTGAGTTGTGAAAACATTTTATGTTTTGGTCTCCCTCATCCAACCATTTGTCTCAAGATTTTTGTCTCCAAAATATTTCCTCTTTGGAGAGAATATCTTACAATTTCATGAGAAGTTATTTTTCTAATAAATAACTTTCGTTATTCATGCCATGTTTAATAATCTCTGGATTTAGAATTTTTAGCTTGTCTTCAATTTCCATCTTTTCTTTGAAGATATTGTTAAAGTATTCTCTGTTCCACCTCAGGATCTTTTCCTTTAAATTTTTTAATTTGGATATAAAGATAAATATCTTGGAGCCTTCAAAGCTAGCTTGTGTCCACCAAGCTCTAATCTTCTTGATAAAATTAAGATCTTCAAACCACATCTTTTCACATTCAAATGGATTTCTAATTAGTTTAGACGGTTAAGAAAACTTAGCACAAATAGGAAAATGATCTGAACCTACATATGGCATGATGAAGGACTGAAAGTTCAAGTTACAATCAACAAAACTCCCTATAATAAAGAACCTAGCTAGTTTCTTTGCTATATAAGCATAATTCTTCCTTCTATTCGTCCATGTGAAAGTACCATTATTCAATGGTATATCTATAGGATTTGAGAAAAAGCACACAACAAATCCATGAAGCCCAAGAAAACCTCCATGCAAAAAACCTATCATGGAGAAGAAAAAGACAAGAAGAGGCAAGGGTTTGATCTGGAAAACTTAGACAAAGAAAATATTATTCAACAGATCTTCATAATTAAAAATACAAAGAGATCAATCCTTATAAAAGGAGATCAAAACCCGAAAAGGGTAACCTAAAGCCTAAAAAAGAAAGGTTAAGATAGCTTAAGAAAACTAGAGTAATAGCCAACTTATTTAATTAAATAAAAGTGATTTAATTAATAAGTGTGAACAAATAATTACTCTAACACACCCCCTTAAGTGAAGCTTAGGAGGTAAGCTAACCTAGGACAGCTATGAAAGCAGAAAATTGGGTCCCAGTAACAAGGCCTGATCAGGTACCCAATCACAGAAAAATCTCTACAAAGAGGAGAAATAGAGAAAACCACATGGGAAATACCCTACTCTAAAAAAAGATAGCAAAGAATGTTCTAGAAGAAGGAACAAAGATAGATCAGAAGAGAATCACTAAAGCATGAAGAACTGCAAAACTTTGTCAAAATGTTGATCTGTAGAACCTCCATGGAAATAAAAGGTATGAACCGAGCATGTCTATATGGTAGATGATACATCTCACCAAAATGCATAGGTAACCAACCACTGCAATCATCTATTATGTAGGATCAGGTACTAAATACATAGCTCACACTAACAGACCATCAACCAAGGAAGCATAGAACAACAATATAACCCCCCCTTAATGCAGGTGAGGTGATAGGTAGCTGAAAAGGTGGGCCAAAAAATCTCCTACAACACAGGAACTAGACACATCAAGAGTGAGGTACAGACACCAATCAAGGCACATGTCATTGACACTACATGAGGCAAAAGAGGAAGGGGGTCTATAAGTGGCAAACAACTATCCCCCTCATGGAAATTTATAAAATAGTGCGAGTACAATGAATCACAATGATGAAAAGGATCCCGAAATGCAAGAGTGGTACTTTATCTCAGTGCATTTTCATAAAGATGCTTACAATGAATATAAAAAATGATTAGAAAAAGAATAAGGCTGATACAATAGAAGGTAGAGCCCAAAATGAAGCATCTAAAGCAACAAAATCAATCCTTAGACCTGAAACAATCAGGATATCCACTAGAATGCTAAAACACAAAATACTAAATAGGATGTTCCTAGTATAGAATCTGGAAAAATAACTAGCATCACTAGAAAGAGCACAGAAAGAGCCTTCCACAATATAAAGAAGTCCAAAAATGGAAGTCAGATGCTCAAGATATGCCTCCTAGAGTGCAAAATAGAACATCTAGCTTTGACTACCAAAATAGGCAACCAAACTACATAAAAACCCAAAAATACCTATACCATCATCTCCATCTTGGAACTAGCTATCAGCCACATTTTTCAGATTGAAAAAATACATCCGTATGCTCACATTATGGAAAAAAAACCTCTAGAGCCTTCAAAATGCATGAAAAAATTATTTTAAAAATAATAATAATAATAAAAAAAAAAAAAAATTAGCCACCACTACACCGCCGGTAGAGTGATGGTCGGGGTGGCAAGAGGGTGGAGCTCTTCCATGGGGCATAGCTATAGTGGGGCCACAGTAGTGCCATAACAGAGCCACTGTGGGCCATTGTGGGCCGCTAGGCGATAATCGCCAGCAATGACCATGGCGGTAATTGATAGTGGTTCTGCTGTGGTTAGTAAACTACCGCAAGATTTAAAACTACTTATATATTTTTTTTTCATTTTTTGAACAATTTGTTGCCTCGAACTGTGTGCCAAGGGGCCATAAAGCTCTATCGGGCAAATTTGTTTTGCTTCCTAGATCAACGTTTTCCAAATTGGACAAATTTTATATCAAAATGAGGGTTTTGACACCTAAATCCATCTATGAGGTCTATTTGGCCTCAAACTGCTCTAAAAATTAGTGACCCCCCTATTTCTTTAGAAAAAACCTTAAAAAACACCAGATCTGATCCGCCAAACCCTTGTTTTCCCTTTTTCTTTAAACACCAAACAAGCTATAGAAGATTTGGCTCTAATACCATGTAGGATTTGAGAAAAAGTGCACAACAAATCCATGAAGCCCAAGAAAACCTACAAGTAGAAACATGTCACGGAGAAAAAAAAAGAAAAGAAGAGGCAAGGGTTTGATCTGAAAAACTTAGATGAAGAAAATATTATTCAATGGATCTTCATAATCAAAAATACAAAGAGATCAATCCTTATAAAAGGAGATCAAAACCTGAAGAGGGTAACCTAAAGCCTACAAAAGCTATGTTGCACATTATAATTAATAAAATATTAATTATATGCACCTACAAGATAGCTTAAGCAAACTAGAGTAATAGGCAACTTATTTAACTAAATCAAAGTGATTTAATTAATAAGTGTAAACAAATAATTACTCAAACAATATCTATCATATTATGTTTATCAATCCATACTCTAAAATCTAAAGATGATTGAGAGAGATGTTGTGTGCCACCTACTTTTTCATCCAAATTTAAAATGGTGCTAAAATTTCCCCCTATCACAATAGGAATGTCATTATAGTTAAGGAAAATAGAACTTAATTCATCCCATATAGCTTTCTTCCCTTTTATGACTAATAGGACCATAAAAATTGATTAAAATGAATTTCATTTTTTATTTCAAACTTTGCACATAAACACAAATCCAATTGTTACTACATTCTAAACAATAAATATCTACTTTCTTAGAATTCCAAATTATACCTAAACCTCCTGACACACCTATAGCTTCCCGAAAGACCAATTCCCACATTCCTATCATCTTATTAAGTTTTAAACCTTCTGACTGATTCAATTTTGTTTCCTGAATTAAAATTATATCTGAATTAAATTTTTTAAGGTATTCTTTAATTAACCTTCTTTTGTTAAGGGCATTTAAGCCCCTAGCATTCCATGTGGTGATCCTCATGATGCCCAGGGAAGGCACTTCTCCTTCCCAATATTAAGTAAATCATCAATTTTTTGTTGTTCTTTGCAATGTCCATCAACCTCCCTTAATTCCATCAAAGACTTCCTACCTCTTTTGCCCTTTACTCTGCCATATTTTGGAGAGCTTAAACCATCCCGACTCATATATATCCTAGGATCTTGTTGATAATTAACTAGACTATGTATTGGGGAAGCCTTGATATCCCCTGTTTTGTACAGCTCTTCATTTTCCAATCCATTAAGGATCTGACTCCCTATTCCACCCTTGTTTACATCCATCAAATTTAGCTCTGCCATGTTATGACTAGTACAATTAGTTTCCTAATTTCCTTCTGATATGTTACCATACCTCTTAGTTTGTCTCAATATATTATCTTCCATCTCAATCTTTAGGAGATCCCTTCTAAGATCTTCGATTGTGTGATCTTTACCTCCTAGCTTGATGATTCTTTGGATCAAATACTCCTTCTGGGAGGCTATGATGTTATTTATATTATCAAGGCTAAAAACCTAAATTAGCTCCTTAGATAACTATTCTAAATCCTTGTCTTCTAGAATTACAGTCCCCTCCTCTCGAGAGGTATACAACTCTTTATTTAAGAAATTCTGGACATCTTCAATTATAGAACCTTCTGTCCCTTTACCCTCAACAATAAAATCTGACTGGTTAACCTCTAGAGTAAATGGAGAGGTTATGTAATCAACTAGTGTCTCCCAAAATTTGGAAGAAAAACTAATTCCTTTTTTGCTGGGAGTAGATGTTTCATCCTCAATATCTTGTATCTGTTGCTAAACTACTTGCATTTCCATCCTTAGAGATTTATTATCCTTCCATTTTTTGGTGAGGCAAAAAGTAAGGAGTTTTCTGCTTCAACTATATCATCTTTATCTTAACCTCCTGTAGCCTTGATTTGAGTTTTTGTTAAATCTTTTGCACCTATAGCTTCCTCTCTTGTAGCACTTCTTAATTACATAGATCTATCCTACTTGAATCCCCGTCTCCTTCTAGATTCATATTTGAAGGAAGAACTATTTTAGCTCCCTTTTCCTTGCTTGTTGCCTGATTCTATTTTGTATTTTCCATTTCCTCTTTATTTGACATCTCTTCCTTATCCTCTAAATTAATCCATTGTTCTAAAGTTCTAGGAGATATCTTATTCTTCTTAGCTTTATACTTTTTTGACACCTCTTTCCTTTGAAAAAAATTTGGGGATTCTTCATGAACAATGATAGATTTCATCTTAATATTAGATGTTGTCAATCCCTTATCCTCTCCTTGATTTCTTAATTCTGAGAGATGCAATTCCATCTCTATTCTATCTCTATCTTTGGGTTGAAGAAAGGAGTCAAAATTAGCAAATTGAATGCCCATCTTTTTCCGTAGTCTGGAAACTAAAGGAAATGTAGACCAAAAATCTGAAGTAAGGGGAAGATTTCTGATTCCCATACCCATATGATTCTCAATTTTAATAATTTCAGAGATCTCTCATTTAAATGAATGCAAATTTAACTCATAATTGGCCCTGCTTGTTATTACATTTTTGTGGATAGTTGGCCCTTGCTTAAATTTGGTTTTGATTAATAATTTCACATTGTTATTAGACTAAAATGACACATCAATTCCAATAAATTCTCCTAAAGCTGACCCAATCAATTTGAGTATTTCAATATGATTTAATTCGAGTAGTAAAGAAAAGATGTTTAACCAAACTGGACATTTAACATCTAAATCTACTAATTTAAAGTTTGGAGACCCGTCCACAAATTTGACACAATGGCCATTGAAAAAACACTCTGAAACATTGGTAAACTCATTTTTAACAGCCTGATCAAAACAATTCAAAAAAAGTACATTATTAGTGAAGAGAGATATACTTACCTAACCTCGACAATTTTCTTCAAGCCAATTGGACAAAAAAAAAATTCTTCTTTGGATCCAGTCCAGATTGTGAAGATTCTAAGGTTTTTGCATTCTAGCCATGCATCTTCACATTCTTCAATATCAATCAGTATGGAATTATCTGGATCTATAATGTGCATATGAATTCCTAGGGTTTTTGCCATATACCTATTCCCTTTTTTAGCAGATCTTTGATATGGGGGAATATAGGGTTTAGGGGATACACCATTGCTTGCATCCAAGCTTATGGAAGTGTCATAGTAGGGCAGTTGAAATCAATCCTTATCTAACACAGGCAAAGGGGATAGATCATTGTGTATGTCAAGGAAGCGTATCTTGTCATGTTGAAAACCTTGATTTGATGATTAAGACTTTCTACAGTGAAAAATGTATGGGGTCGATGGTTACCAAAAGAGCCTTCTTTGTATTGGTTATAATATGTATGGACAAACCCTAGCTCCGAAGACTTTCTAGAAATCCCTACATTCTACAAAATAGTTTTCCCATGATTCAGCTCCTTATGTTTGTTTGGATTGGCTAGAATGGAAAATTTATTTCCAGTTTCTATGACATATTGAAAATCAGATGTATTGCGAGAAAATGCAGAACTCTAATACCGATTTCCCTTAGGGTGTCTGAAACTCTTATTAACTCCATTTGCCCTTTTTGGGTGATTCACATGCTTGCTATAGTTCATTGATTTGGCTTTAGTCACTACTTTGTAATTCGACATTATTTTCAAGATGTGGTATACACAATATTATATTACAATTATAAGAATTTAATATAACAATCATGAATATATTTATAGATTATTGTATATATATAGACATAGACACAAAGTATGATGTTACAATTATAAGAATATATAATATAATAGTAGTGAACCAAGAACCCCAAGCTACTAATTTGTTGAATGATAGTAGAAATACCTTTATAAAACTACCTTTTTATTGAATATATGAAACTTTTAGACATTAAAAATGAATGCTATCACCCAAAGGATGCATAATGTCTTACATAAGGGGTATATATAGAGTTTAAGGAAATATATTTTGGGCTACCTATTATATGATTTTACAAAGCCACAAAATAAAATATTTTGGGTGTAGGAGCACCTTTAAGACAAAACAATACTCATGGAATGCTAAGCATATAATTTGATGTAATTAGGTGACCTTAGTTTTTTTGGGTCCTATAGACCAACTATGCTTGCAATAATGAACCAGATTGTACAAGGCAATTGACATGAGTAGCACATATATTCCTCATGGTTAAAATGGTGAAAGGTTCCATGGTAGATTAAGATATGATGTTTTTTGCAATTTTGGGTTGTTTTGGAATCATAATGCACCTATTTGACAAGTTTGTAAAGGTTTGGGTGCAAATTGTTATAAGTTGGAAAGAATATCAAGTTGATAAAATGTTACTTGACAACATTTTGCTAACATAAATCAACTTTCCAAAATGTGCACTAACTACTCCTTCCAACATTCACAACATTGAAATTTATCTTATGCAAATTAGTCTAGGTTTATATAAGATCCTTTGCATCAAATTTATGCATATACATGTATGGTGGATGAAGTTGGTTTTGAGTAAAATACTCTTGAAGCTGAACCTACTACTTGTCCTCCATTAAAATTGATACAACCAAATAGTATAGATCAGAATTCTTCAAGATTCCTACAAAAATTTAATCACAACCCTAAGAAGATTATGTAGCAAGAGAATCATGATAACAAGCACAAACTACTCCATTGCAATAATAGAGTTACCAATCAAAATAAGAAATTCATTGCAGTCCATTATTATAGATGGACAAAGAAATGGAAAGCTTACATGTGGTACATCCTCCAATTTTTTTCTCAAAATATTGAAGTCTTTGAGTTTACTTTTCTCTCTCATGTGTGACAGACATTTTTCTCGCTTAAAAATAAAATTTTAAACTGCCACTCCCAATCTTGGTTTCCAATAAAAACATTCCAAATAATAACTCTAAATCTTCAACCATAAAGTTGCAATTTATTTATTTATAAAAAATTATATTGATCACATGTTAATGTTAATGCCTATGTTATTATATTCTTGCAGGCTTAACTAGCTAGGAAGGCAACTATGGTTTGGTAAGTGTGACATTTCTTGAGATCTAAGGATTTATTTTTCCTTATGACATTTGATATTCGCTTTACTCGTATTTTAATCTTTTCTCCTCTTTACGGTAGCATTTCATCCCCGAAGTTGCAGCAAGGTACATTTACATTGTCTGTTATAGATATAAAATTCCTTTATTTATTTGTTTTAGAATGATCTTATTTAATACATTGAAATCAATATTTTTGAAACAAACTTCATGTTTAATGGCCTATATCTCTAAAACTATAAATAATTTTAAGATGACATAAACTAGTGATTTTTAGTACTCTATTCCTACTTTGTAACCATATTTTTTAATCTAAAAAAAAAAATTTATTTATGTCAATTATTTCTTCTCCTCTGAAAAGTGGTAAATAATAAAATTTAATAATTTTAAAGAGTGATAGTCCATTTGACACACATAACTTTTTTTCTAAAAAAGATAATGAGGTAATTCTTTTGGTGTTGGATTTGTAACATCAATATCTAGAGGATGCATTTGGTTTGATTCAATTTAGTTGAATATTGTATAGTTTATGAAGTTTTGAAGTGACACCAATTGTAATTCAGACATACTTTTATTTTTGACACAGATAATTTGAAGTCAATTTATCATAAATCTTTTTTTTTTTTTTTAAGAATAGAAAGCTAACTCAATAAGTTATTTCCTACATATTTTTGAAACAAAAATTGACCTAATTTAGATAATGAGGTAATTCTTTTGGTGTTGGATTTGTAACATCAATATCTAGAGGATGCATTTGGTTTGATTCAATTTGGTTGAATATTGTATAGTTTATGAAGTTTTAAAGTGACACCAATTGTAATTTAGACATACATTTGTTTTGACACAGATAACTTGAAGTCAATTTATCATAAATCTTTTTTTTTTTAAGAATAGAAAGCTAACTCAATAAGTTATTTCCTACATATTTGTGAAATTTTTTTTGACCTAATTTAGATAATGAGGTAATTCTTTTGGTGTTGGATTTGTAACATCAATATCTAGAGGATGCATTTGGTTGAATATTGTATAGTTTATGAAGTTTCGATGTGACACTAATTGTAATTCAGACATACGTTTGTTTTGACACAGATAACTTGAAGTCAATTTATCATAAATCTTTTTTTTTTTAAGAATAGAAAGCTAACTCAATAAGTTATTTTCTACATATTTTTGAAAAAAAAATTGACCTAATTTACTAATTTTCCTAAAGTAACGAAGTTAGTTGATGTTTAATCGGTAATGAACCTATGATGAGTTAAACTCATATTTGAAAGTTTTAATGTTTAAAATATGTATTACAATAATAGTTGTTGGAAAGCTTGTTCCGAGTAGCAGATTTTGGAATTTTTTATTTTACAGTAGGAGATCATGTATTTGCAATTATGGTTGTCAAAAGAGAAAAAAAAAATTAAAAGAAAAAAGGGCCCAAAAAATGTAATTTTGTATGTTCACTGCGAATGTAGCAAACATTTGGCTCAAAAATTTTTGACAACTAGAAATTGAATTGGATTTATTTGCATGAACATGTAAACTTTTTTACGTTGATGCAAATATAAAAAAGAAAAAATGCTGACGTCGGCTTCAGATATGTCAGCTTAAAATAGTGAAGCCATACTGCTAATTCATACAGGAACATTTTTAAATAGTTATTGCATGAAATTTATGTTGAGGCAAGGAGTAGATTATTTTTATGATTTTATAATGGGAAACAAGATAGGAAGGCAAAACAAATATGAAAGGAAGAGATTTGATGAAGTAGAACAAAGAAATCTTCAGAAGACTGTGGCATGTTATCATCGAATTAAATAAGGTATGTAATTATATATATTAGTTTTATTTATTTATTTTGAATTTAATTATGTTTCAATCTTATTTTTTTATCTAATTTTATTTATGTATAATTTTTTTTGCAGCCAATCAACAAGGTGAAGGAAATGTTGAAGAAGGCTCGACAGAAGTAGAAGAAGTGGAGATGGGAGAGAGGTCAGGAACACTCCCTACGGAGTCTCAAACAATGAATGTTGAAGAAGGTTCAAGATTGCTCCCTACAGAGGTTCAAATAATAGAAGTTAGAGAAGGGTCAAAATCTTTCCCTGCATAATATCAAATAATGAATGTTGGAGAAGGCTCAAGATCGCTCCCTATAGAAATTCTAGCAACAGAAGTCAGAGAAGGGTCAGGATCAGGTGCAGGAACTCCTAAATATTGCCAAATCTATAAAGAATGCTATTTCTCCAAAAAAATAAGATCATTTACTTAAAATGGATGTGGAAAAATCAAGAAGACTTGTAGCTACTATTCAACCATTAAGTTTGTCTAAGAAAAGGTCAATGAATAAGAAGATAAGAGAAATTATGACTCAATTTGATAATGCTAAAACACTTGAACAAGATCAGTTGCTTTCATTTTTGCTTACACAAAAGAAGTTGCATAAGGAATTGAAATTGTTAGGTGTATAGATAACATCAAAGAAAAGAAGATTTTCTAGCATATAAATTGATCTGATTGAAAATGTTAAACAAGGTTTGAGAAGCATAGGAAAATACTCTTGAACTAAAGATAAGTCCATGGCAAGAAAAGTGATGTTGATGTCTGCTGTAAATAAGAATATGACCCAAAATTGACAAATATCTTCAATTTCATCTGAAATGGGTTTTAGGAGGAAAATAATGAGAAAATATGTTAAGAGAACATTAATTGTGGATGACAGTACTATGGAGGGCAATTGGGAAATCATGTACAGAGCACCTTGTTCTAATAGGATCAAAGAGTCATTACAAAATTTATTCATATCATTTTGGATTGATAACACTCATCCTTCATCAAATAGTAGAGATGTTATCAGGCATAGGATTACATCTAGTCAATATGAACATCATAGAAAGCATTGGTTGGACAGAACACAACATGAGTTATATGTGTTGTTTTGTAGTCAACATCCTAATGTAAAAGTTGGGCAAACATTGTTTGAAAAATTGAAGCCATACTTTGTGAGGTCAAACAAAGTGTTTGAAACATGTTATTATTGTCATCATATTGAGTTTGATCTCCACTATTAGGTATTTTGAAAGTTTATAGAAGACACATATGGTTTTCATGTTGCTCCTCCTAGTAGAAGTGAGTTTATATCATCCATTCTATGTGACAAAATAGATGTTCTAGCTGGTCAAATAAATTGCATCAAAGTATTATGTGAAACATGTGGTGAATTGGCTCTATTTCCCTTGAAAATTCAAAATATTGATGCAACAAAAAAATTGAATTGCAAAAGTTACAAGTATGTCAAGAATAAAACAAAGTTAGGAAAAGAGACAAACAAGTTGGAATATGTTGAAGAGGAGTTACCTGTTCTAACATTTATGGATAGATTTAAGAATTTGATTCAATCTTATATTTGTCATGCATTTTTTGCAAAGTGACAAGCACAATAGTTTCAAACTTTGAGAGATAATTTCCCACTTGAAATGATTGTATCAGTTGTTGATTTTGCATAGAACTATTTCTTCGTTCATAAGAATGAAATTCAATCAAATTATTACTTTTCTAAGTAGGTCACTATTATGGTACATGTTTGTTATAGACATGTACAGTTAGATTTAGATGGTTTTCAGAGTACAGTTCAAGCACGAGTAATTAAAAAGGAATATCACTTCTATATAAGTGATGATAAAGAACATGACACTCACTATGTCAAACATTGCTTCAATTTCTTCTTTTCTTATTGGAAAGAAAGAAACATAAATGTTGATAAACATTATGTTTGGTCTGATAGATGTGTCTCACAGTTCAAATCATCTAAACCATTTTATCCATTATGTAGATATCATTACAATGAGAATGTAAAACACATATGGAATTTCTTCAAGAGTGGTCATGGAAAAGGTGAACATGATGGTGCTAGAGCTTGCATCAAATGTGTTTTGCAAAAGTATCAAATGGATTATCAGGGAGTTCATATAAATGATGCACACAATGTTGTTGAATGGTGTGAGACACATTTTGCATTAGATGAGGTTGGGACATCATCAACAATGAGTTGACATGTACCATATA
This sequence comes from Cupressus sempervirens, assembly GCA_028749045.1. Lineage (NCBI taxonomy): Eukaryota > Viridiplantae > Streptophyta > Pinopsida > Cupressales > Cupressaceae > Cupressus > Cupressus sempervirens. The sequence continues at coordinate 74,399,062 of CM053789.1, forward strand.
GAGTCTTTTGGGAGATAACAGGTATGGATGTGTACATCTATTTGATTTTTATGCAATTAAGTTATAAATTTCTATTTTTAAGTTTTATTTTTCAATTCGTTGAAGTTCAAATTTAATTTGTCCATATTTTCAATTTAATGAACTTTTAGGTGTTAATAGAAAAAACATGCATGCTTGCAAGAGGATAGAGAACACAAGTTCCTTACATTCAATCATGAGTACAGATAATTGTAATTGGACATTGAAGACAAGAGAATATTCATGTTTTTGTGACAGTTGCATTGATGAAGATTATGAAGAATGCATCAATCAAGCACGTGGATATATAGGTGCATGGATTTGGTACCACTTGATGTTTCTGATACATTCGATAAAGATGAGGAAAATTTTGATGATATTCATTGATTTCTTATGATTATAATCACATCTCTGGATTAGTAAAGTGAGTAAGTATCATAAAAATTAATTTGAACAAGTGTTATTTAATTATCAATTTGAACTATCTTATATATGTACTGTACACATACACATATATACTTGTTATGTAGGAGATATCTTTGCAGTGATTGCTGAGCTTAGAAATTATGAAGGTGTTAGTTATTATTTATTATGATGTACTGCAGAGAGGAAAAAGTTATATGACCCTGAAGAAAGTGATGGAATGTTGTTCCCCATAAGTAACTTTATATATATATATATATATATATATATATATATATATATATATATATATATATATATATATATATATATATATATATATATATATATATATATATATATATATATATATATATATATATATATATATATATATATATATAGTTAACTTTATATTTATCAAATTTTAAAATACTTAAATTTGTGGTGCAGGTTCTATTGTGATACAAAGAACATATTTGAAGCAAGACAAAATAGTCCAACATGGAATAAACTCTATTGATTATCAACCTAACAACAAGGTTTTACAATACAATCACCTGGTCATTGCTAATGGGCTTTGTCTATATCCTGTCAAAGTTAAGCATGGACGTCACAAGTGGAGACTAGACAGTGAAGATCATGAGAAGATATTACATGTTATAAGTATACATCATGGTTGAACTGACATTTGAGATTTATTTTACAATAATTTGAATATCAACTTCTTTTCAAACTATTGAATTTCATCTTGAATTAAATGTGTTTTTAATTGTATGATCATACTCTTAGTTATCGTTAGTTTATTAAAAAAATATATAAATTAAGAATATTAATTGTACCATGGATTAACTTAATAATTTAACAACTTGATATATAAATAGGCTAAGTTAGTTCACACTTACACAATCATTATCTATAGATACATGTATCAAAGATAATTTAATATGTTAGAATTCTTAAATATCAACTTCTTTTCAAACTATTGAATTTCATCTTGAATTAAATGTGTTTTTAATTGTACGATCATAAGTTCTTAATTATTATTAGTTTATTAAAAAACTATATAATTTAATAATAAATTAATTTCATAAGTGAATTAAATGTGCTTTTAAAATTGTAAGATTAATAAGTTCATCTAGTTAGATCATTAGTTTATTAAAAAACTATATATTTTAATGTTAGTTTATTATATCTACAGTCATACTCTTAGTTTAAATTAGTTTAAATTAGTTTAAATTAATATGTTTTTAAATATTATATTTTGTGAAAGTTTTCTAAAATAATGTATTGGCTTACCTAATTCACATTTTTTTATCCGCATAAAACTAATATTTATCTTTAGCAGGTTAGTAATTGATAATTTAAGAAATACATGTATCTTTCTAACTTCCTACTAATATATTTAACAGATTTGTATCTTTATTCCTATTAATTGATTTACCAAATTTAAATGTATCTTTAGTCCTACTAATTGTTTATTTGATATAATGATTACAAATAAATATAATGTTTTAAATTTATTTAATCTAAATAATTTGGGTTAATTTAGTAGTTTTAAGCACCTATGTTAATTCAATTCAATCAAATTATAAATTATTATTATTTTTGAGAATTTTGAATTAGGTTTGATAGAGATCAATTTGGAACTTCTTTGACTATTTAACTATTGAAGTAGGTATTTAGAGAAGTTAATTTGATTATTTTATAATGATGACAATAAAATCTAAAATTTAAAAGCTATAATCTAAAAATTATACATGGTCTACTATAACACAAAAAATTTTAACACATGCATATGTACACATGTACATGTCTCAAGAACATGAACATTCTATATAGCTATATAATACAAAAGAAAAACACATATATACATGTGACCATCTAACTACTAAAGTACTAAATAAACAAATAAATAGTGAAACATATATATACACACGTATCATGTCAAGGTACTAAAATACACAAATATGTGTATGTAAACTATCTCCAATATATAAATGCATCAAAAAAAATATCAAGACCCTTAGCTATGATCCTGACATCTCCAACTCGCATGCCCAAGTCATTTGTAGAGTGCCATGAGCCTGGTACCAAATGTTGTGAGCTATGCACAGGTGTAATGTCATTCACTGGTGTGTTAGCCTATGTTTATGGAACACTGGGGCTCTGATGCTGTCTAATAACATCCATCACTAAGTGAACTGGCATCCCCTATGTATCAAAAATGTAACTAATAATCTACAAAATATCCTTCAAAAAATAAAGGGCCAAATCCATGTGTTTGATGTCCTAAAAGAGCACGAACATCACTTGGTAGTGGTAGCCCAATAGCTCTATATACATCATCAAAGGAGGTGCCTAAAGTAATACTAGATGCCTCTAAAGATGGTTGACCAGGTGGATGACGATGTCGACTATGAATATAATGACCAATAGAATCAAATGTGATACTAGTGGCCATAGATGCAATATGTCCAATAGTGTCAATTGATCCCCTCTAGGAAGCAATTAGAACTTTATCTACAATAGGCACATGTGTTGGAGTCACGGGAGGCAGTCTCTATCCAACAAACTGTCCAACATCTGGAGGTGGCAAACAATGTGCACTACACTACTGGTCATGATTTGCGATCTGACCATGCCCCTATTCACAATAATCTGGAATGTCCAAGCAGTTGACGTTGAGCCCCATATAGAACTTAGTGTACAACTGTTGTGCAAAATAAAGAGGTATCTAGTCATTATTAGGATAATGACCATGTGCAACTAAAAATTTAGGATAGATCATGCTAGCAATAATAGGATCTATGAATTGTGTGACTTGGTAGCTTCTCACCCTACCCCATGCTCCCTTATATCTTGGAAAGAGATCTCTTTTCATGAAATATTTGGGGGCCACCCTCTTGACGTCATCAAAAGATGCATCTCCTTAAATCTCAGCCCTGAGCTCCCTAGATATAGAAGCTAGTATGTCAGGAGTAAATGAATGGTGAGCTCTAAATCTAGTTGTCAAATCTTGTAAACTCCTACATATAGTAGAACATATGTCTCTATAAAGATCACATCAGAGGACAATATAGACTCTTGTAGTCTAGCAACCTCCTCCTCTGAAAATGCAAATAAAGCATTGACATTGATGCGTGGAGGTGGTGCAGTAGGACCTCTAGTAGGAGTTGCAGTTGTAGCCTGACTTGGAATAGGAGCCACACTAGGAGCCACACCAGGGCCTACACCACCTGGAGCTACACCAAGAGCTAAAATATGAGCTTCATGACGAGCCCTACCTCAAGGTACACCATGAGCCCCACCATGAGTTGCAACATGAGCCCCACCATGAGCAACACGATGAGCTACATGAGGAGCTAGAATAGGAACTACATCATGAGTTGCAATGGGAACCACATTAGGTGTCGCAGTAGGAGTTGCAGTAGGAACTACATCAGGTCCCACACTAGGAGCCACAACAAGCTGATCATGTGAAGCCATATTTGTATCTAAATGTATCAAGAGCTAAGTCTACTATAGATACAATTTTTTATTTTTAATTAAAAATTATATATGTAATTGAACATACATCACACATGTCTAGATAATCTGTAACATGTACATATGATTTGATAAAATTTAAATATATGATTGAATGCATATACATGTACATGAGAGTTAGAGTTAGAGTTAGAGTTATTTAGGGATAATCAAAACTTGCTAATATGAAAAATTTAAAAGATCAAACAATTCAAAGTATGGCTCGATTTCATGTGATAATCTAAGTAAATTCATTTTGTTGAGATAGATCATGTGTGGTGTCACAAAGGTTGGTCACAAATCCTTCTAAATCTAGTCTAAACATGAGTAATTAATTATAAATTTGAACACATTGGTCCATAAACCATCAATTAAAATATATATAAAATAAGAACATGATCTAAGGATATTAGATCTTATTTTATCCCCTACATCAAATATTTGGAGTAGTTAAATTCATATATATATATATATATATATATATATATATATATATATATATATATATATATATATATATAGACACACACGCACTCGCACATGCACACACACATGCACATGCACACACACACACCCACGCACATGCACACACACATGCCCACGCACGCGCATGTGTGCACGCGCGCACACACACACACACACAGCTTTCCTATTTTGTAGTTTGATTACTAAAATTGTATAAAAAATATAAAGGGTTCATCTTATTAGATATTTAAGTAATATGTTTTTATAATTTTCTAAGAAGTGCAATTCAGAACATTGAGTTCTATACATATGAGACCAATTCAAGTTTTCTATTAAAATAAATTAAATTATATATTATGACATTGTGTTATTTCTATAAGGAATTAATCATATAGTTTATGAGTCAATCTCATTGACCAATGTTTCAAGAGTAGTAATTCACATGAATCCATTTCTCACAAGAATGTCTTCTAAGTTTATCAATAGTATGACATGTTTTGAATTTTTTTTCTATATTTCATTTGACAATTTAATTTATTCAAAATAAACTTTCAAACATGAAAATGTGTTAAATTAGCTATACATATATTTACTTATTATTAATTAAAAATTAGCTAAGTCTACTAGGTACACTTAAAATACATTTTTATATATTATGACATTGTATTATTTCTATAAGGAAAATATAGAAAATCTAGCTAATTTAACACATTTTTAATGAATAACATACTTAAATATAATAAAATTAAATAATAAGTAAACTTAGATTTTCTATATTTTACTTAACAATAATTTATTCAAAATAAACTTTCAAACATATAATAAGAAAGTGATAACATATTTACTTATTATTAATTAAAAATGTGTTAAATTAGCTAGACTTTCTATGTTTTCCTTAAATAGAAATAACACAATCTCATAATATATAATAATGTATTTTAATATGTGTTGTTTTCAAATAAGTGAAAATAGTATCATTTGATTAAAGATGTTGTATTATAATTTAGATTTATGAAATAAAAAATGCATGTGCACTCAATTTTTTATCATACTAATTTTTAAACCAGATCTCCAAATTTTCATAGATGTTCAAGTTTAGGTTATCTTGAGGAAAGAAAAGTCAACTTTTGACACCTTTTTTAATCCCTTATTTTCAAGCTTTTATCCAAACTAGTTTTTAAATCATTTACAAGAATCTCAATCTTTTATCACAAGATATGTTGCCCAAGGTCTAATATGATGGCTAAATAAATTTTTATTAATGTTTCTACTAAGGTTCAACCAACCTCTGGGCTTTTATGATTTTGGTCCTTATGCCCTAAGAAATTCAATGTGCTTGCATATTTAAAATTTCAAGTTGACACAATGTTAGAGTTCATATCTACAACTTAGTACTCAAATGCTTTTTGGGCCAGTATACCAATCGAAATTGTACCCCTAACAAGATATTGAGCTAGTGGATTAGGACTATTCATGTTAATATGATATCTTCACCTGAGATGGGATCCCTCATTTGCAACCTTAGCTAAATTGGGCTAGACTAAAAATTCCATAACATGACCAATGACAAAGAGGAGAAATAAATTGAATGTTATCCTCAAAACTAAAAAAATTAATATCACATATTTTCCCTTGTTATTCATTAATTTTGAGAGATAAATGGATTCACTCTAACCCTTGAGCAATAAGAGAACACTTGATAGTAGACCAATTTGTAAATGCCCCAAGATGAAGAGACTTTGAAATTTATCCATTGTACACTATGTGGGAGAGGATGATGTAGTTGAACCTTATAAAATTGAATAATAAGCCACGAGATTAGAACCTAACCTTCATGATTGCTTCTTTGTGCTTCAAATCTAAGTAACTAGAGATCATTTCTCTCATTCAAGGTATCAAAGCATGAACTTATTGAATCTAGTTGAGGATTGAAGAAAAGTTTACAGTATAAGGAATTGTGAATTATGGTCTTTGGCACAAATGATTAGGTATATCAAATACAACTTATGTCCATATTACTCCATTTTGACTATTATTTTTCTGGGGCAACATAACACTGGCAACTTTAAACAATTAGATCATTTAGAGCCATGGGTACATGATGGTGATGACTAAGTTCTAGGTAGATACAAAAGAATTAAAATGGATAGACAATGTTGTGAACCTTGCATGAACTTCAAGTGTATAATATCTTCAGGTTCTCTAAGTTGTTAACATATTTAATAAAAGTAGATCTAGGTGGTCTCTCTTTGTTTTCGAGCTAAGTTAGTGTGGAAATGTATATATATTTGGTCTTAAGAAAGTGTACAAATATGTAGGAGTTTGAAATTAGGTTTAGTGTTAGAAATTAGGGTTACAATTTTCAAGTTAGGGTTAGAAATTAGGGTTAGAGTTAGAGTTAGGGTTAAAGGACCTTACATGGTTAGAGTTATCTTTTAGCCTAGTTATAGTTAGTTTTAGGGTTATGTGTAGACATTGTTTATGTTAAATCTTATGATCAAGATAATGTTGTTATGTATTTATACATATATAAAATCTTTAGATGTTCTTATATGATCATACATTCTTTATGTTTGTATATAATCAATTTATGTTCTTATAATTAACTTTTATTAATTAAATGTTGTAACATACTATGAACTTTAGGTCATACATTCTTTATATGTTCTTATGTATGTATGTATGTTATATTAGATTACCTATGCAAATTAATCTACATTCTTATATATGTATATAATTTAGAATCTCCCCTTAAGACATGTCATTGAATATAGTTAATTATATACTTAGATTAAGGCATTAAAAATACTAACATATACATAAACTTGTTCATATTATATACTTAGATTAAGGCATTAAAAATAATAACATATTCATATTAAAGAGAAGAAAGCTGATTTTTCATGGTGAGTTTTGGGGTCTTACATATACGTGCTTACAATTCAGAATAGTGACAAGGAAGATGTTATAGGTGCCTATCTCACTTAAAATTGAATGATTTACATTTATAGACATTGAGGGTTGTACATGTCGTGGAAGATGATTGGGTGGAGGTTGATTTTAGGAAAATGAGGGCATGAGAATCCAATCTTGTGGGTAGTAAGTCCAATGATAAGCTACTCTATTTGGTTTAGTCCACATACTTGCTTATGTAAGCATTTTGCATGTGATATTCAAGAGGACACTGGATCCTTAGGCCTCTTTGATGTAGGGTCATCTGAAGTTGTATCTTTGTATCCTTAGGAGGATTTTTCAATGTGAGGGCTTAATTCAATCTAGTAGGTTAAAAATAGTTAATTTTACAATTAATTTTAAGGCATGTCATTAAATATAGTTAATTATAGTTAATTATAATAAATTAATATCAATATAGTTAATATAATAAACTAAGATCAATTATATTAAATATAGTTAATTATAGTTAATTAAGAAAAATTAAGATCAATAGCTAACATATGTATATATAAAAATGTGAATATTCAAAACATGTACATGTCTACTTTTAACCATGAACAAATATACATACATCTATGCTCAAAATAAAAAATACATTTTAGTCTACATTCTTATATGTATAATTTAGGATTTGGAACCTTAAGACATGTCATTTAATTACACTTAGATTAAGACATTAAGATGAATTTGACATATACATAAACAATGAATATTGAAAACATATCTACATTTAACATGAACACATATACATATATCAATGAAATAAAATATGTATATTTTAATCTGCATTCTTATGTATAATTTAGGATCTCCCCTTAAGATGTATGCCATTAAATATAGTTAATTACATAGTTTAGATTAAGGCATAAAGATGAATAACATATAAATAAACATGAATATTGAAAACATGAATAACATATACAGAAACATGAATAAAACATGTACGTAAACATAAAAGATTAAAATGTATTAAAAAATCAATAACATGTACATTAACATTAATAAATTTATATGGATATTGAAAATATTTTTCTAAATTTTATTTTCTACACTATTGTCTTTTTAATATTTTTAAATATTTTTCTGATGTTTTTAATTTTCAAGACTAATGTTTTTAAAAATATTTTCTAATATTTTTCTAATATTTTTCGATGTTTAAAACCTAATTTACTTTCTCGTAGTATTCTAATATTAAATTCTAAACTATTCTTTAAAAAATATATTTTCTAATGTTTTTCTAATATTTAAATGTAATGTTTTTTCTAATGTTTTTCTAAATTTTTTTCTAATGTTATATTATTATAAATTTTCTAATTTCTTTTAATGTTTTTCTAATATTTTTTCTAATGTTTTTCTAAATTTTATATTATTATAAATTTTTTAATATTTTTCTAATGTTAAATTTCTAATATTTTTTCTAATGTATTTCTAAATTGTTTTCTAAAATTCATATTATTATAAATTTTTCAATATTTTTTCTAATATTTTTCTAAATTTGTTTTCTAAATTTGTTTTCTAAATATTATATTATTATAATTTTTCTAATATTTTTCTAATATTTTTTTCTAATGTTTTCAAAATTTGTTTTTTAATGTGTTTTATAATGTTTTTCTAATGTTTTCTAAATTAATATAATTAAGTTTAACATAAATAAACAATAAAAATATTAAATTAACATTAAAATATGCTTTGAAAATATTAAAAAATGCTTTAAAAATATTAAAAACATAAAAAAATTAAAATAATAATATATGGACATACCTGAAGATGAGAATCTCAAGGAAAATGACAAGGCAACGCTGACGGAAAGCACATGTTCACTCCAACCCTTGATGCAATAGTAAACGCCGTAACAATGAAAAAAGGGTGAAAAATGGCGTTTTAACATGCCGGAATTCGAGTTTTACATGTTCGCAGCAAACATATAAATTATGTATGTTCGTTGCAAACACCCGTAATTAATTTTAAATATATTTGCTGCAAACATATTTTGGCAAACATATTAAGTATGTTTGCACGAACAAATGCAATATTCGATTTCACATTTTGTAATTTCCTTCTGTTCGTCGCACTAAAGTGGAACCCATTATTGCGGGTTCACCCTTAACAATTAATTTAATTTAAATAAAAAATTATTTTAGTTTGGACTTTTATTTATGTTACCTCTTAGAACTAGATAGTACTAAAATAAATATAACAGGGATTGCATTGAGTGAAGTTTATCATTGAAAGCCAAGAACTAAAGAACTATCACATGTGTGGTTGAATGATACAGCAAAAGCTAGTTGTTATTTTGGGCTCAGTATAAAGGCATTTCTTTTTTAACAATCAAAAGATCATTTTCATTGAACATTCTTGAGCGAAAGGCAGCGAAGACTTTCCCTGACATAGGATTTATTTTTTCGTCTACCCCAATACAATTGAACCACATCTATTGTGGTAGGATATTTACCAAATGAGGTCAATACTCTTCATATCATTGAATGGAGATCTGATTTATCTTCATCAATGCTTAAAAAGAACTGTAAAGATTCTCTATTTTGCCCGGATTTCTAACGCTCATGGGGTTGACCATATCATCATTTCATTTTCACCAGTAATAGAGGTGTACAAATCCCACTTGTATCAGTTGATAAACTTGTCATGTGGGCTCTGAAATAATGTCGAGTTGTGGGGAGGAAAACAAATGGGTTGATTTTAATGCACCGACTAACTGATAAATAAATAATCGGGATATTGCTTTTTTTTGTGACGGCACCAGCTGGAAGGAGGTATTTGACGTGCACATTGATCTTATCGTATAAGGATGATATGGACTGACATTGAACGGAGAGAAAAAGGAAAGGTCGATTAACACGTCTAAGACTGGGGACAAAGGGAAAAAATGGTTGATTATATCCCCCTCTATTATGATCTTTAAGTATGTTTTAAATTTTTCAACTTGTTTATGTTTTTATGTTGAGGGCATTTTACATTGGAATACATAACAATTTTGATATTTTATTCAATTTATATGTTATATATGTTATGATTCATTTTTAAAAATCTTATATACATTTCTCACTCCTCTTTTATAAAAGGAAATAATATATATCTATATATATATATATTATGTTGTTTAATTAGATTACTGAAAAATGATGTACAAATGTTATTTCCTTATTAAAACAGCTGAGTATATATATATAATGAAAGACATAAAGAGCCTATAAATTTATTAATATTAAAGACGTGCTTACATCATAGCTGACTAATTATGTTACTAAGAGCTTCCAAAAGTTATAATTCATAAAAATAGAAAGAAAATATAACCTAAATCATGTATCTATTGAAGGTGTCTTTGAATGAGAGTATTTTAAATAGTGTTTTTCTTCGCATGATGGAAAACAATCTAAAAATATTTGATAATAATATATTCTTTATCGAGAATGTGTACACACACATATCTGTGTGTATATATATACACATGCACACATGCATATATATTTATAAGCCTCTGCCATGATGTATTCGCTTTTGTAAGACACTTTAAATCATGGTGTAATTGTTTTTTACAATAACTTATGCTAAACAAATCTAATTAGCCCAAAAATATTACTTTGAATTACCAAGCTCTTAATCTTACTTATTATTAAAATCTATGGGAGAGTTCTTTTGACTTTGGAGAAGGCGGATCGATATTCCCTTGATAAAATCATCTAAAAGTGAAATACAATTTATTAATTAGTAATTGTAAGGTTGAAGGGGTGTGTGTGAGAGAGAGTCATGCTTGATAAAATTTTCTTTAACTTTTTTCTAAATATATGTTTTATTCTTTATCTTTCAATTCTCACTAGAATGCTCTAATTTATACAAGAACAAAAGAAATAAGAAATAAGTTGAAATTCATTGAAAGTAACATGTCATTTTTTAGAGATAACTTTCTAGATAGTTCAAGAGATGGCTATAATAGTATTCAATACATGAGACTCAATATAATTATAGTAACTAACCTCTTACCTTGTACACATACAAGACTTATGATTTCAATGTCATCTAAATTAACTTTACTAGCATATTATAATAAGAAATAATAGTATTATTTTTAAAAAAATTAATATAATATTAAATAAAAATATATAATTAAAACATTTATTTCCCCATTACATTCACAAATTAATTTCCTTATTCTTTAACTTTTGATGTAAATCCTAATTACTTAAAATTCATATTTTCCCAAATATGACGAGATACACATTTTTATTTCCCCTAATTTCTTCCCAACCAAGTATGTATTTAGCACACACAATAATTAAAACTAAAAAATTAGAAATATTATATTCTCTCCTCAAGAAAATAGTCCATTACAATAATGAGAAGTAAACAACACAAAATGAACAACTGCAGAACAAACCATCACAGAGATCCCATTCAATTAGCTTCATTTCTGGTAGAGCTTGTCGATAATTATGCGTAGGACACCCAAAATTTTGTGTTCTTCACCTTTCATCACAGGCATCGTCACCCTTTTCATTGTTACCTCATGGTCGATGACACCAAAAGAGCACGGGCTATCGTGGTAAGGTGAAGACATTGTTGGCAAACACACATAGATTCATCCAATTTATGACAAATTTTGTCACCAAAGCAATCTGTCTCACTGCACTTTAATTGCCAAATTCAATGACTGAAGTGGTGTTAATAAAGTCATCGTTGACCATTGATTCTGCTCTATCTGCTACTCTGCCAATTACTTTTATGTTCTCTGACGGCAGCTTCTGCGTTAAAAACAAACAATATATGAGTGGATTATCTTCGTTAACATCAAATTACATAAAACTTTAATCTGGAATTATCAACAAAATAACTTTACTTCCAAAGGAATATTAAGGAGATTTGAAATCAATAACTCAATATTGAGAATACAATTTTGGATTGTTTTATTGCTGAAATATACGAGCTGCACTCTTTCCAATGAATGCAACATTGTAGTTTCTGGCGTTCTCTCCACCTTTGGACAATCGCAAATGTTCAATTTTACAAGTTTTCAAAATATTCCATCTACACTAGTCAAAATTTTTGCAAACCTTGATCTCAAACCTCTTCAACATGGGAAGGTTAAAAACTGAACAATATTCCAGAGAGGTGAGTCAAACAAGGCTTAGTTCATCAATCTTTTCACAGCTACTGATTTGGAAAATTTCCAGTTTTGGAAGATCAGATATTCCTGTCACGCTTTTCAGATGCGTACAATTATCAATTTTAATTCTTCCAGGGCAGTTGAGTTGAGAAAAATCTAACTCCTTGAACCCCTTACATTGATAATATCTTCAAATCTGCCAGCTTCATAAAATTTGACATTCCTCTGAAACTTTTGAGATGTGGAAAACTAAAAATTCTAATCTTGTCGAGGACAGTGGGTCGAACAAAAATTAATTCCTCCAGGTCACTACAGATGCCAATGTTCATTTCTACTAGCTTCGGATGGTCACATATTCCTTTCACAATTTTCAGACAGTGACATTTAAAAATTCTAAGTTTTTCTAGACAGATGGGTTGACGAATACTTAACTCTTCGAGCTCCCGACATCTACAATATGATTGTTCACACCTCCCTTGCACAATGAGACATAGTTCCTCCAAAATTTCAAATCTCCTTAGAGTGTATCTAATGTCTCCTTCAATGTAGTAGGAACAATAGTCACTAATATGACTGCACATGAGATGTCTTTCCTCCTCTCTCCTTGGAAGGACAATCATGCTACCAATCCCCCTCTCCTCTTCAGAGACACAAATACCTATGCTTCTCATGCAATAATCATCTCTAAGCGAGAAGCTAGCTTGAGATGATAAACCTCCAGCCTCATATAATTTCTTTATTATTCTTTAGCACACAAATCTTGTATCATTTTCAGGTAGACTATCACCATCATCATTATTTATGTTTACTGCAAAATTACAAAAGTGTGTCTCACCTTCAATTGCAACAAAAAGATGTATTTTTCTTCAACTTCTCATTGACGAGATCTTTGGCTTATTGAATAAAATTCATCTATACATGTCAATTTTGCTGACAATAAAAACATTTTAACTCTCTTCTAGCAAGAACACTAAATTTATTTCTAGCAAATAAAGTACATCCTTCAGTAATATGATGAATCTTATGAATTCTACTTCCTTCATCAATTAAAGAAGAAATTACTTTTTCTAGGGTAGGATTCATTTTGTTCAAAATAATATGATTAAAGCTTGAATTCATGATACTAAGTAGGATTAGTTTGGCATCATCATCATCTGCAACTGATCCCTATTTTATTCCTGATAAAAAATAAGTCACACCATATTCATGGACTCATAGGCTGGAAAATTTAACATGTGCACAATAAATCTCAAACCTCTCTTCAATAAAAAAATCATAGAAGATCTCATCTGCAAAATTTAGTGTCTAGTCATCCAAAATCCATTAAAAGAACTCTTCTCCCCATTGATCAACCCACTCTGATACCAAATGAAAGTGCTAAAATATAAAATGACTGATTTTATTGATTCTGATTTTCATTGGATACATTCAGATACATACAGAATGATTCACATTGATATTTGAACAGCTTTATATACCATTATTTTCCCTTACAAAAACTACTTAAGGGAATAACTTCCTAGCAACTACATATCTCACTTATTTATTTGATCTAAACATAGAAACTAACCTAATTAATGTAATAAGTCCAACACTATTGTTTGATTCCCCTAGAAGTATTTAGCATTTAAAAGCTCAAACTGATACATTCAAGTATGCAAGCATCGACCCTTGGTTTGGATGAATATGCTTTCGATTCCCTTTGATGTTTGCATTCATAGAAATAGTTGAGATTCATAATGCAGTAAAATTATAAAGATTTCAAATAGCACAATCGAAAGCAAATATATGGATGATTAAAAGTATACCAAAGGTTTACAATGTCGAGTACACCACATGCAATGAGGATGGTTGATTTCATCTGCCATTTCTCATCCTAAGTCCCACAAATGGTCATGCATTCTCAATACAAATTTTTTTTCTCTAGCATCCTCTAGAAAATTATTGAGTTCTTCCATCAATTTATATTATTTTATTTCTTGAACCAGACATTTGTCTTTGAGTCTCTACAATGCATGTTGCATGCTCCATCCCGATGCTTTCCACACTCTGATACCATATTTCATTAATTCTCATATGAAAAAAGATGCAAGATCCATAAATATTTATTTTTCTTCATTGTGCAATGTATCAATATTTATTCTTAGTCTCTTGTGTACATCTCGAGGCAGTGACTTTTTAACTTTTTCCAATTCTAACTCCCAAAACTTATGATCTTCATGATGAACATGCCTCCCTAGAACCTAAAGAGATAACACCAAGATTCCTCACACCTCAATGAAGAGGTCAACCAATTTCTCATATCCACTCAAAGGATAAGATTGGCCAAAAGCATGCCAACAGAACAACTCTATTGCCTCATGCTTATCCATTCCTTTAAGATTATAACCAATGATAATTCTTACATTTATTAGCACTCCTACATCACAAGTTGTAACAATTACTAGATTGTTGGGAGAATTATAGGACATCCCAAATCAAGAGAGCATCTAACTGCTCCAACTGATCCACATCATCTACAACAATTAGGAGTCTTGACTATTGGCTCCATTTTATGCAGCATGCAATATGATTTGTTCCTTCTTCTATACACTAGAAATTGATATTATCTTGCTGGTAGAGATTTTTGAGAAATTTATTTTATAAATTAGTAAACTTAATGACACAAATTTCGCTCACAACGAATAGAAAACTGGCTTGACTATATTCTGACCACTTTCTATTGAACAACTCTTTTGCTAGAGTTTTTTTGCCAATTCCACCTATTCTAAACATACTAATGATCTAAATCTCCTCTTTTTGGCCTTCATTAGTCTAACACTAACTCTCAAAATCTTCAACAAGCTGATCAAGATAGTGCATTTCAAAATCTTTTACAACCCTATTTAAACCTACTGGGTATTTGGCAACATCTAGAGTTTCTTTTCTTTGAACTTCTCTCTAGACAACGAACACTATATTTTGGCATTATTTGTAGCTTTACAAAAGAAAAAGGGAAATTTCAATAAAAAGAAAATTTGAATACTAAAAACGAAAAATCCATAAATAATTATGTTGGTGTAAATAAGTATTTACTATTTACACTTACTTAAGTTTACTTAGGTTAATGCATATTTTATTATTTATTTATTGATCACCTAGGAGTATGCGCACTCTTGTGAGCTATCATGTTGACACCATAGGAGTTTGCACTCTAATTATGCACATGTTGTCTACATTTAGGAGTTAGCCATTATTTGAGCACATGGTGTTTACAACATCTATATATGTGAGACACCTCATCGTGCCTATACTCTTATTGTGGAGGATATGTGCTTAGTTGTCATGCTTATCTCCTAGTACATTCTAGGCACATTCTAGATGCATCTTAGAGGCCTTTATATACAAGCTCTCCTAGTGTGTATGTATGTGCTTATATACTTCTGATAATAGAGAGCATTCTCATATTGATCATACTCTTGGTATACTATTGTGTTTGTGTTTGTGCTCCTTGATCTTGGGTGAATTGTGCCCTAAGGAAAATTCTTACATGGTATTGTTACCTCTGGTTTTACCACCAAGAATTTAAATTTTGAAAGTGTGGCTCCTGCAATGGTTAGTCTCGAATAAGTGTTTTAATGTTACAACCTGCAAGTTTCTAGCCGTCAGATCTAAGCGGTGCCAACAGTTGGTGCCATCGGGCTATAAGGAAAATGCACAATATTTATTATAGCGCGATGACGCCCTGACGACACGTTGTAGGGGTGGGTCCAGCGTTTCGCGGGTCGGAAAAGGTTCTTAACACCCTTGGCACTATGTCGCTATTGCAAATTGGCCGAAAAATCTCCATAGCGACATAGCGCCCGGCGGAAATAGTCATAGCGACGAGTTTTAACGATCGGCGGAATCAAGATTGCGGTGAAAAATCAGGAGGAACCACGTGTGCTAGGTCAGAGTTCCTATCGGCATGGCTAACACAGTCGGGGCTTACGTTCACCATTGTCGGATCAACTCAGATCAATGGTGAGCACCATCGCGCTATGGAGGAGTCACACGAGGGTTATGACAGCAACATCGTGCCCTAGTGATGCGTGTCAGGTGGGGCTGTGTCTCAACGCGATGCCAGGTGTATCAACATGGAGGGCGGAAGCACGAGGTACGACAAGTCCTCACGATCGTCGAATTTGGTTGCATCAATGGATGGCGCCATCTCGCTATGGCGAAGATGTGCGGATTTTATCATAGCGACATGGCGACCATCCGCCACGTGGATTGACAAGACCAGGTCTCACCAAGGATCGCCAGGTGTCATCCAAGGTGTGGTGCAGTTACAGATATGGCGATGAGTGGGATGGGTCCGGTCGCAGGTCGCAGATTACGGCAGGTCAGAAGTTTCGCGGCGGCGGGCAAACAAGTTTTACGGCCTGGAGGTTTCAAAAACACGTCGAGGCTGCATGGCGCCAATGGAAAAACCATGTGTTGTCTAATGGCGACATAGCGCCCAAATGAAAAGTTCACCATGGCAAGGAATGATCAGACGGATGGGTCCCAACAGGTACTGTGCAAGCGCAGTTGGTGTGGTGAATCGGATGGGGACACACGTAAATCTCAGGGCATGCTGTCAGTGGGCGCTATGGGAATTTGGCCTCGATTTCCACATAGCAACATGGTGCCTAGCTGACATGTGGTCGCTCTGTGGATCAGGTCTTGGGTTGCCAGCTAGTCTTCATCGAACCAAATAAGGAGGTGCCATGTGTATGAGTCAGCGCACGGCGTACAGCGGGCCCAGTAGTCTCAACATGAATGGCAAGTCTTCAAGAGCATTGGATCTGCAGGGATCTATGACTGGCGCTGTCTCGTTATCGAGACTTACCCGAGAATTAACGTCGGCGACATAATGCCTGTGCACCATTTGTCCTAGTGGAGCCATGTTTCATACAGCTGCCACAGTAAGGATTAAGCGATCGGCAGACCAATAGGAAAGTGCCACATGTGCCGCGGGCCCAGTGATTTACAAGGGAAGGAGGTTGTAGAATGACGAGTCTCCATGATCGTTGGATCGAGGCCGATTGACGGTAGGTGCCATCGCGCTATGGAAGAGATGTGCGAGGGTTATGTTGGCGACACAGCGCCTTGTCGACACGTGTCTAGTCGGTGCAGTCTAGGATGGCGGTTGGCGGTTAGTGTAACCGTCACAGTCATGATAGTATTCAAGGTGGCACAGTTAGTCCAATGAAGGGTGGTTAACCATGGGAGGACCTCTAGGTGGCAAAATAAAGAAATGCAATTGGCCCGCGCGGCCTAGTTGACACATAAGGAGCCCGGTTGACCTTTTGACTTTGATAGATTCATGAACCAAGAGGCGAAGATAATCAATTTTATTGTGCAATCTAATCTCCATGATCAATCTTGACCTACCAGAGTAAATGTAAAACATAGAAGGACACTTCATCCATCCGTTGATCCATCTATCAGGTCGGAGCACAGTTATGGTGTCATTTTTAGTCTTCTCAGGACATTATTGGCGAAAGAGATCAAATTTTGTGGAGTTTTTTTCCATGATTGTCTTCCACGAGACTCAATGGCAGGTAGTTGCAGGGTCATTTCAGCAGTAAAAGATCTCAGTTACGCCTGAACTATAAAGGCAGATTTTCTACATTTTGTAAGGGTGGACTCTTCCTGATTTTCTCTGCTACTGCTTGCAGACTTGTAGTGTAAAATCCCTTTGACTCTGAGCTAGATAAACATCCTGTATCATCTCTTTCAGCCATCAATGTGTATGTGTATCGTTTAGCCTCTCGTTGATGCATTGTTGAGAACAGTGGTCTGCATACTGTATCTATCTTTGGCCTATTGAATAATATACAAGTGAAATCTTCTGTTCCTGGTGTTATTCAGTTGGTCTCCTGATCTGCATGTGGCTGTTGGTTGATATAATTCTGAATGAATGTATGACCTTGAATGTTACCCTAGTTCCGTAGTGCATATATGGGCAGGAAAATGAGTTTGAACACTCTTTTTTGGTGCATCACTGCCTTAGATTAGACTAGGTAGATTTTCTTTAATGCTCTCTTTCTCCCTTTCCCTTCTGAGAATAGATAGGTGCACCCTAACAGTAAGAGGGAGCCGGCCTTCTCCGAAGACTCAACCTCGCAGTTCAAGTCCCACAGCTTGGAGGTTGTTTCCATGTTTCACTAGGTTGTCCTCGCGCATAGGCCTTGGACAAGGGTGCAAACCTAAGTGACAACAATTTTTGGCATGCCCAGTGGGACTCATATCAGAAGATTTCAGGTCTACTGGTGTCAAGAAGAAAGAATTCCAGAGATAATTGCTGAAGAATTAGTGCAGGCTTCAGTTTTCAAGCCTTCAACAAGCTGATTCTTCAAGTACTTGGCGACTCTGAACATCAAAAAGTCTGGTTCCAGACCAAGTTTGCAGTAATTCATGCCCAGGACTGAAACAAGGGCATCTTCTAGAGGTAAATTTCAATATCAAGAGCTTTCTCTTTCAAATCCTAGGAGAAGAAGGACTAGAACTTCATTATCACTAGTTAGGGGTAGAATAACAGTTGATATACCTGTAAGATCTGTCTCTACTCCCCCTACTGTTCAAACTCAGCCTAGATTGCCATCAACACTCATCAATAGAACACTTGTTTATATGGCACAGCCAAGAGTTCATGCATTTGCCACCTTTAATGGTGGAAGTCCTCTATTGTTAGCCCAAAGACATGATATACCAGTATCTGCACTAAAAAGTATATCTAATTTTACTGGTCAAACTTCTATTTCCCCTTTAGAGCATATCCAAGAGATAGCAAATGTCTACAATATTCATGGTATTACAGAAGACGATGTTGCTATCAGACTTCTAGCCTCATCTTTAAAAGCAAAAGCATTACAATGGTATAGAGGCTTAGCTCATGGTTCCATAACTGATTGGGATGGACTAGGAGCAGGTTTATGCTAACATTTTGAGGATAAAAGTGACCATTTGTCACTACTAGAGCAGCTGACTACAATAAAAAGAGCCCCCCATGAATGTATGACTGATTTTAATTAAAAATTCCAAAAGACATGGGATAGGATACCTACTATAGTGAAACCTACCCCTGGTAATGCCTTCTTGCATTACCTTAGAGCTTTCAACAGTGACATTGCCACCACAATCCAAACTATGGGAGGGGATACATTACCGAATGCTTATGAGACAGCTATAAAGGCTGAGAACATCCTAATACAAGGAGGAAAGTTGGCTCCAAGGCCTCCTATGCCTTTCTTTCCTAATGTTCCCAACCACCAACCAGCGATAGCCCCCCTTCCTACAATTTCTACATCACAAGCCCTTACTCTAGTTCCCCAAGCTTCCACATCCTCAAATGGAATAGATGAGCTCAAGGAAATGCTCCAAGGTCTAGTGCTGAATACAGAGAAAAGAGAGAGGACTCTGGATAAAAGATTGCAAGAGCGGGGGAAGGAGTTGAAGGACCAAGGGAAGAGATTAGAGGATAGTTTTCCGCTAATACAAAAAATGAGTAACAAGGTGGCGGCCTTAGAAAGGCAGCAAGCCCAAAGTGGCAAGCCTCCCCAATTACAACATCAGGCTCCAAGTGGTGGTAGGCCTCCTAATCATTGGAATAGCTCTTTTGATCAGAATAGGAAAAATAGTCATGCTGCTGCTTCAAGCTCAAATCAGAGTAGAGCTTTAGTTCCTCAAAATAACTTAGCCCAAGATCAACACTTCTGTCCTTCATGTAACTATTCTTATACCTACTGCCTATGTCAGAAAGAAGAATCTTATTTGGCCCTAACTATCCAGGAGTCTGCAGTAAAGAAATCACACAAGGAAGATCATCCCAAGGAGGCCTCATATGTTCAGAGGTAGGGTGATTGCTCTTTTATGAATCACCAAATGGAGGAGCATTGTAATGTAAACCAGGATTCCGTTGCTCATAACACAAGAAGCAAGAAAAGAGCTATGGAACATACTCCCCCCCTTCTCCTAAGCAGGCCTCAACTTTGAGTGTTATACCTCATACACAAAAAGAAAATGAGCAAACAAACACTTCACAACAGCAAAGGCAAGGTCCAAGAAAGGAGGATGCAAGTGATCCCTATGTTGCTCCATCTCAGCCTCTCATGGGTACAGTTCCCAAAGTTTCCACCAAAATTCCTAATACACCCTTGAGTGTGGTAGAGAAAATGAAAAAGACCAATGTAAGCATCTCCATGTGGGATGCAGTTGCCACCATACCAATGCAAAAAAGGATGCTGCGACAAGAATTGGAAAAGATCGAACCCAAAGATCAGTCATCTACCATGGAGAGTGACACTAGTTTAGTACAACCATCAGGTAATGTGGAGACAAATAAAAAGGTTAGACCTCCTCCATTCTATGTTTCTCTGATTATAGGGGGCAAGTTAGTCCATAATTGCATGATAGATTTGGGGGCTAGTAGCTCAGTAATGCCTAGGTGTGTTGCTAATGCTTTAGGAATGAAATATGAGCCCATTATTAGGGATGTGTTACAACTAGATGGGAGTACTGTCAAAACCGTAGGCATCCTTAGGAATGTGGAAATGGCCCTGCATGCATGCCCTGGTTGTACTGTGATTCAAGACATATTTGTTGTTGAAGTCAAGCCCTATTTTGCCATCTTTCTTTCAAGAGACTTCACTGCCCAAATAGGTGGATTCATATCTGCTGATTGGTCTTATATGTCATTTAAGACCAGATATGGGGCCAATGCTTCAATTAGAGCCGAACCTCAAGCCCTTCATCACACTGAACCCTACACTCCCAACTTCATTAATATGAATTGCCCTATTTTGGAGATGGATGAGAATGACAGTGTAAATGAGCCTGCCACCTCCATAGTAGAGATTCCTAATTTCTTCTTAGATGAGTGGGCAAATACATGTTAGTTTGAACCTATGCCGGAAACTCTTGAGACATGCCTTAGTACATATTGTATAATAGAGAAGGAGGCTCAAGTTCCTGATTTTGATGGAGCTAATGATGACATAAGTGGAATATGGAGTATGTACTTCGATGGCTCAAGGAATAGAAATGGATCAGGGGCTGGTGTTATGTTGATCTCTCCTACACAAATAAGATACTACTTCTCTTTTAGGCTCCAATTCAGTTGTACCAATAATGTGGCCGAGTATGAATCTTTGATCCAAGGTCTCCTACTCGCCCAAAAGAGGGAAATTCAAGCCTTAAAAGTATATGGAGACAGTGAGTTGGTAGTGAACCAAGTGAGAAATCAGAATATCACCAAAAATGGCCCGCTCAAGTCTTACAAACACAGAGTCTGGGATTTGCTTGGGGATTTCCAAGAATTTAATATCCAGAGAATTCCTAGGAAAGAAAACAAATATGCTGATAGACTTGCAGTAGTGGGTGCATCTTATGATGTGCCAGGGAATCTTGAGGAAGAGAAGAAGCAACAAATAAGGGTGGTAGTAAGGCCTGCTGTTCCTGATAATAATATTCATTGGCAAGTGTTTGAGTCTAACGAGAAGATTGTGAGTTTCTTGCAGAATGAAGCAGAATTTTCAGAAAGAAATCAGTCAAGACTACAAGATCAGTATGGTGATCAGATCATTCACATCAGTTCCAACAAGTTGCCCAAGGGTCTCATTACCTTGGAGAGTGTCTTTAATCCTAATGATCAGACAAGAGGCAAAGGAATAAATCTAGCTATAGAAAAGGATGATCATGCTCCAGTTACTATTGCTGATGGAAAATCTCTTAACATGGGGAAGGTATGTTCTGAGGCTGAGCAAGAAAGTTTCATTCATCTATGTCAAGAATTTAATGATGTGTTTTCTTGGACATATGATGACTTAAAGGGGTTTGACCCTAGTTTGTTTCAGCATACCATAGATTTAGTTGATAGGGTCAAACCAGTAAGGCAAAAATAGAGGCCAGTGAATCCCAAGATTGAACCCTTAATGAGGAAGGAACTATCCATGTTGATTGAAGCTAACATAATTTTTCCTATCAAACACTCATCATGGGTGGCTAACCTTGTCCCTATAAGGAAGAAGAATGGAGAAATCAGATTGTGTGTGGACTTTAGGGATCTTAATTAGGCTTCCCTTAAGGATCACCATCCTCTCCCTTCTATGGAGCAAATTCTGTCCAAGGTCAGTGGGTCAAGGAAGTTCTCTTTTCTTGATGGATTTTCTAGTTATAACTAAGTGTTGGTTAAAGAATCTGACAGATATAAGATAGCATTTACTACTAAATGGGGCACCTATGGTTATTGCAAGATGCCATTTGGACTAACAAATGCAAGTGCCACATTCCAAAAGGCAATGGAGGTAGCTTTCAAAAGATTAATTGACAAGTTTGTCTTAGTATACCTTGATGATATAACTGTATATTCCAAGAATGTAAAAGATCATCTTGATCATTTGAGACAGGTATTTC
Organism: Cupressus sempervirens; assembly: GCA_028749045.1. Classification (NCBI taxonomy): domain Eukaryota; kingdom Viridiplantae; phylum Streptophyta; class Pinopsida; order Cupressales; family Cupressaceae; genus Cupressus; species Cupressus sempervirens. Next base: position 74,421,968 of record CM053789.1, read on the forward strand.
TAAGATGTAGAGAGTTTGGAGTTTCCCTCAACCCAGCCAAGTGTGTCTTTGCTACAAGCCAAGGAAAATTACTGGGACACATTGTATCTAAGGACGGGTTGACCATTGATCCAGAAAGAAAAAAATCAATACTTGCCCTTCCTCTCCCTAAACACAAGAAAGGGCTGCAAAGTTTCCTTGGTAGGATAAACTTTGTAAGAAGGTTTATTCCTAATCTTGCCATCATGGTGAAGCCCCTCACAACCATGCTTAAGAAAGATATGGTTTTCTCATGGACCAAGGAGGGGGAGGAGATTTTTGAAGAAATCAAGGCAGCCATAGCCTCAGCCCCACTCTCATGAACCCAAATTTTGAGAAAGATTTCATCCTCTACACTTTAAGTGGTGAGTCAAGTGTTTTTGCTGTCTTGACTCAGACAAATGACAAGAATGAGGAGCAGCCCATAGCCTTCTTTAGTGAAGGACTCAAGGAATATGAAGATAAGTATAGCTTTTTTGAGAAGCAAGCCCTTGCAGTCATTAGAGCCTTGAAGAAATTTAGACACCTCTTATCCGATAATAGGATCCATTTGTTGGTACCCCATGCGAGTGTAAAAGACTTCCTGTTAAGCAAGATATCAGTGAAAAGAGAGCTGGATGGATCACTAGGATAATGGAATTTGATGTTGATATTCAAATTACCAAGTTGGTAAGAGGGAGAGGATTATGCAAAGAAATGTTATCAGGTCAGGATTCAGATGAAGGGACTGCTATGGTAATTGCAGAGCAGCAGGAGGAAAGAAATGTTAATGCCCCAAGGAGCTGGATGGATGACATGAGGAACTTTTTATCAGGAAATGGATACCCTCAGGGATTGGACAGAGCTAAAAGAAGACAATATAGACTGCAGTCCATTCCTTATGTTATGATTGATGATATCCTATTCAGGAGGGATTTTAATGGGACCCTGTTGAGATGTATTGAAGAGGATCAGGTTGAGAGGATGATTAAAGTACTTCATGATGGCCCTGATGGTGGCCACTTCTCTGAAAGAACAACCACCATGAAGATCATGAGGGCTGGATATTACTGGCCATCTCTGTTCCATGATTGTTATAGGTATGTGAGAAAATGTGGGAGATGTGCTTTTTTCTCAGCCAAACAGAGACTTGCAGCTCTTCCTGTTCACCCCATTCAGGTGGATCAGCCCTTCACCCAGTGGGGGTTTTGATTTTATAGGCCCCATTAATCCTCCATCTAGTGCAGGTCATAAATGGATCTTGGCTGCTATCGATTATTTCACTAGGTGGACAGAGGCAGTTGCCTTGAAGGATGCTGCAAAGCCATCAGTTGTTGAATTCCTTGATGGGATTGTATCTAGGTTTGGAGCTCCTTCTACTATCATCTCAGATAATGCCAAATCTTTTGTTGGAACCCAGATTTGTGCATGGGCAATGAGTCACAATATCTATCTGAGCACATCATCAAATTACTACCCACAGGGCAATGGTTTAGCTGAATCTTCCAACAAAAATCTGATCAGAATCATAAGGAGAACGATAGAAGACAATCAGAGGGTCTAGCATAAAAAATGAAGGACCGCTCTGTGGGCTGATAGGATAACACCCAAGAGATCTATTGGGAATTCACCTTTTGTGCTGATATATGGTAGGGAGGCCAGACTTCCAATCTCATTGGAATTCCCATCCTTAGAGTTGGCTCATCAGCTGGAATTGGTTGAAAATAGTTCCATGTCAGTAAGAATGGCAGAGTTGATTGAACTAGAAGAAAAGAGAAACAAAGCTATGCAAACCCTGGAGATACACCAGCAGCAGATGAAGAAGAGTTTTGATAAGAAGGCAAGGGCCAGGATCTTTAGAGAGGGAGATTTAGTTCTCAAGTGGGACTCAGACAGAGCAAAACCAGGAAGGCACTCCAAATTTGATCCACTATGGAGTGGCCCTTATCTGATCTCTAGTTGCAAACAGGACAATGCGTTCTAGCTAAGCGAGCCAAATGGTGAAATTCTGCCCATTTTAGTCAATGGGATCCATCTGAAGCCCTGTTTCTAAAAAAGTTGTGAATCCATGTACATAGTTAGTTTAGTTGCTTCCTGTTGTTCCTATTTTACAATAAGTGCGCGTGCACATGGCTCACTTCTTGGGTCACCAGTTCCCAAAGTTTTGACAAGTCTCAGTTTGCTGAGGAGGTCCTATTTTTTGTTTTCAAGTCGCAAAGACAGAGCCAGAGTTCAAGGGTTCTTTAATGTTTTGATTTCCTCATTAAGGGTTAGGGTTTCTTGCAACTCTCGGTTCCGTAACTTCTGGGCCCTCTTTTCTGACTCCATGGCCCAATGGATCATTCTCAGGCACTGGTCATGCATTGAGCAGGCTCATGTCCCTTGCGAGTCACTAGAAGTGTTACCTCTGGTTTTACTGCCAAGAATTTAAATTTTGAAAGTGTGGCTCGTGCAATGGTTAGTCTTGAATAAGTGTTTTAATGTTACAACCTACAAGTTTCTGGCTGTCAGATCTAAGCGGTGTCGACGGTTGGCGCCATCGCGCTATAAGGAAAATGCACGATATTTATTATAGCACGATGACACCCCAACGACATGTTGCAGGGGTGGGTTCGACATTTCGTGGGTCAAAAAAGGTTCTTAACGCCCTTGGCGCTATGTCGCTATCGCAAATCGGCCAGAAAATCTTCATAGCGACATAGCGCCTGGCGAAAATAGTCACGGCGGCGAGTTTTAACGACCGATAGAATCAAGGTTGCGGCGATGAATCGGGAGGAACCACGTGTGCCAGGTCAGAGTTCCTATCGACACGGCTAACACAGTCGAGGCTTACGTTCACCACCGTCAGATCAGCTCAGATCAACGGTGAGCGCCATCGCACTATGGAGGAGTCATGCAAGGGTTATGATAGCGACATCGAACCTTGGTGACACTTGTCAGGTGGGGCCATGTCTCAACGAGATGCCAGGTGTATCAACATGGAGGGCGGAAGCACGAGGTACGATGAGTCCCCACGATCGTCGGATTTGGTTGCATCAACGGATGGTGCCATCTCGCTATGGCGAAGATGTGCAGATTTTATCATAGCGACATGGCGACCATCCGCCACGTGGATCGACAGGACCAGGTCTCACCAAGGATCGCCAGGTGTCATCCAAGGTGTGGTGCAGTTACAGATATGGCAATGAGTGGGATGGGTCTGGTCGCAGGTCATAGAGTACGGCAGGTCAGAAGTTTCGCGGCGGTGGGCAAACAGGTTTTACGGCCTGGAGGTTTCAAAAACACATCGAGGTGCCATGGCGCCAATGGAAAACCCATTTGTTTTTCGATGGCGACATAGCGCCCAAACGAAAAGTTCACCGTGGCAAGGAATGATCAGACAGATGGGTCCCAGTAGGTACTGTGCAAGTGCAGTCAGCATGGCAAATCGGATAGGGACACATGTAAATCTCAGGGCATGCTATCAGTGGGCACTATGGCGCTATGGGAATTTGGCCTCAATTTTCGCATAGCGACATGGCGCCTAGCTGACACATGGTCACTCTGCAGATCAGGTCTTGGGTTGCCAGCTAGTCTTCATCGAACCAAATAAGGAGGTGCCATGTGTATGAGTCGGCGCACGGCATACAGCGGGCCTAGTAGTCTCAACACGAATGGTGAGTCTTCACAGGCGTCAGATCCGCAGGGATCTACGACTGGCGCTATCTTGCTATCGAGACTTACCCGAGAATTAACGTCGATGACATAGTGCCCGTGCTCCATGTGTCCTGGTGGAACCATGTTTCATACAGCTGGTGCAGTAAGGATTAAACGATCGTCAGACTAATAGGGAAGTGCCACATGTGCCGCAGGCCTAGTGATTTACAAGGGAAGGAGGTTGCAGAATGACAAGTCTCCATGATCATTGGATCGAGGCTGATCGATGGTAGGCACCATCACGCTATGGCGGAGATGTGCGAGGGTTATGTTGGTGACACAGTGCCTTGTTGACACGTGTCCTATCGGTGCAGTCTAGGATGGCAGTTGGTGGTTAGTGTAACCGTCACAGTCATGATAGTATTCAAGGTGGTGCAGTTAGTCCAATAAAGGGTGGTTAACCATGGGAGGACCTCTAGGTGGCAAAATAAAGAAATGTAATTGGCCTGCGTGGCCTAGTTAATGCATAAGGAGCCCGGTTGACCTTTTGACTTCGACAAATTCATGAACCAGGAGGTGAAGATAATTGATTTTGTCGTGCGATCTAATCTCCATGATCAATCTCGACCTACCAAAGTAAATGTAAAACACAGAAGGACACTTCATCCATCCGTTGATCCATCTATCAGGTTGGAGTGCAGTTATGGCACCGTTTTTAGTCTTCTCGGGACATTATTGGCGAAAGAGATCAAATTTTCTAGAGATTTTTTCCATGATTGTCTTCCACGGGACTCAATGGCAGGTAGTTGCAGGGTCATTTCAGCAGTAAAAGATCTCAATTACGCCTGAACTATAAAGGAAGATTTTGTACATTTTGTAAGGGTGGACTCTTCCTAATTTTCTCTACTGCTACTTGCAGACTTGCGGTGTAAAATCCCTTTGTCTCTGAGCTAGATAAACATCCTATATCATCTCTTTCAGCCATCAACATGTATGTGTATTTTTTTGCCTCTCGTTGATGCATTGTTGAGAACAGTGGTCTGCATACTGTATCTATCTTTGGCCTATTGAATAATATACAAGTGAAATCTTCTGTTCCTGGTGTTATTCAGTTGGTCTCCTGATCTGCATGTGGCTGTTGGTTGATATAAGTCTGAATGAATGTATGACCTTGAATGTTACCCTAGTTCCGTAGTGCATATATGGGTAGGAAAATGAGTCTAAACACTCTATTTTGGTGCATCACTGCCTTAGATTAGACTAGGTATATTTGCTTTAATGCTTTCTTTCTCCCTTTCCCTTCTGAGAATAGATAGGTGCGCCTTGACAGTAAGAGGAAGCCGGCCTTCTTTGGAGACTCGACCTCGCAGTTCAAGTCCCACAGCTTGGAGGTTGTTTCCATGTTTCACTAGGTTTTCCTCGCGCATAGGCCTTGGACAAGGGTGCAAACCTAAGTGACAATAGGTATTAGAGCTCGGAGAAATTCTCTACACATAGCTATTCAAGACCATTCATGCTTCATAGTGACCCGATTCTAAAGTATCTACAAAATTTAGGAGCATCTAGAGCTAGGTTTGACGTCACCATTGCATCCAAAAAACCCATTTGGTGAAGATCGACTATAAATTTTCCCATGCTAGGCTAAAGTTGATCGTGAGGCAAATTTTTTTTGCAAACTGACACCTGAAGGTACCAATTTGTAAACTAGGTATGGTCATTTAATCAATCTAGTTATTTTTTTTTAAGATCTAAATTTAATTTCATCTCTGCAATTTATTTTTGAATTGGGTATTTTATATAAAAAAATTGCCGAGTTGGGCTATCAAAAAACATGGCAGTTACATTACAGCCCTATAGACTATTTATTAATTTCATAGGCTATCATTAGTCAGCAGGCTATACATCAAATCGAGCCACTCAACAATTTTTTGGAAACATTCTAGAAAGCACTGGCTAGTGGACACACCAGACCGGTGGTCCCAAATTTCTCTCGGCGACACATCCCAGCAGGATTCATTTGTTTTACTTTTCATGGCAGTGTTCTTTTAAAGAACTTTAGAACCAACCATCGCATCAGTGTGGGATTAAACCCAACAAAGTCTAGCCTCTACCAAACAACTCTTCTGACATGTGTAAATAGTTTTGACAGTTGCAGAAGCATATTTGGCATCAGGAAATAGTAATCTAGTGCCACCTTCTGGCATCTATTTGATAGCCCTAGTACCGCTATAGAGCCCACTAGAAACATCAAAATCTGGCAGCAAAAAATTAAAACTAGTCACTGAAAACTTTCAATCCGGCCTCTATGTAATCTCTCGCAGATTTTGACACACAAGCAGACTGTACACACAATCATCTACACAGTCAACAAATCATACTGCATAGTCAACTGCATGCATCATCATCCATGTCATCAGCACAATTAGCATGCCAAATCAGCATCTGTATAGTCTATATGAGTCCGGGCTACCAGGTCAGATGCTGACATCATGCTAACATCATCACAAGGGTGGAAGTTGCTGATGTCATCCTTTTACTAGCCTAAATTTGATGGCTCTCTAACCATCATTCTAGAGAAAATTGGAACTGTTGCGATGGCCATATGACTGTAAAATTTAACCCCATCTTTTGCTAATGCAACCCCTCTCCAGATTGATTTTTGATTTTGCAATCCGACTTTGGGAGGCCATATCTCAGTCATTCAGACTCCAAATGAGGTGCAATTTTTTTTGAAATTGGGTAGAATTTCCTAAAAATTTTAGTGGTGCAACTCTTTTCTATTTTTGGCATAGATATTTGTCAAAAATTTCATCTTTTGGTGACTATACCTATGTAATCTTGCATTTTTCAACTTCAAATGCTTTGTATGGGCACATGCGGACTCGAAAATAGGTTTCATTTTTTGTGAAAGTGCATTATTTTTCATCTACTTTCCAAATCTACAATCAGATTGTAGGGTTGTGTGGAAAAGTGTCACTTTCAGAAATAGGGCCTTTCTTTGCTTTGTATTGCTTCAAAATTGTGGCACATTGTAAAGTTCCAAATTTGTAATCCATTAAGAGGTTGTAACAAGAAAAATTAGAATTCTACGAAGGCCAAAAATTGGGAAGTGGCCATTGTAATTGGACTACTTATAAAGTGCCAAAAGCATCTATTTTGGGGGGTTTCTTGATTTAGTGAAAAGGGGGGTTGTTCTTGGTGTTGTGATCTTTTTTTTCTACAATTTTATTTCATTTTAATTTAAGTTTCCAAAATTAACTCCACATAACTATGTTACATGGTCCATCAAAATGTGGTATCACTTAATGCATAATGAAGTTTCTCAATATGTAGATGGTACTCTTCCTAAACTAGCAGGTGATAATGAATGATCAAGTGACATTTCAGCTTGGGTGGCAATGGATAGGAAAGCCCTGGGTGATATATGTTTGGGGGTTGATGACAAGATCATGTATCAAATTAAGAAGTCTTCTACATCCAAGGAAGCTTGAGATACCCTCGAAAACCTATATGGTAAAGTGTCTGAAGAGGATGTTTTCAAAATTGAAGATGACCTTGTCTCCTTAGATCCTAAGTCATTTGATTCCATACCAGATTTCATCACCCAGGTGAATAAACTAAGGACAAAGCTTACTGGTTGTGGAAATGCTATTAAAGATGATAGGTTGATCTATCTTATTCATAATAAGCTGCCATCAGAGTATTCCACATTTGTTTCTTCTTATAACACCTCAAAGACTACATTAAGGTCTGCCAATAAGAAAGTTTCATTTGATGAATATGCTCATCTATTGGATATAGAAGAAAAGAAGTTGAAATCAATGGGTATTCTCAATTCACCTAAGTCTAAAGCATTGGTGGCCAAGAATGAGGGTTCTCAAAATTCAGCTAGATAGTCTTCAAATAAAGGAATGGGTAAGAATAAGAAGTGGAAGAAGAAAAAATTAGAGGATGCAAAAAATACAACACCACAATCCAATCAACAAGGCAAGTCTTCCTCGAATTCCAACAAGAAGGAGAACAATAATAAGGAGAAGAAAAAGTGTTCTTATTGCAATAAAATGGGTCATGAAGAACATGAGTGTTATCATAAAAAGATTGATGGGTTGACCAACATCATGAAGAAACATAATGTTGCACTGACTAATGCTTATAAAGAGAAAGGGTCTTCTTCAAATTCAAAGGGAAAATGGCAAGAACTCATGGGCAATTCAAATTCTTCAAAGGAATGGATACTTGATTCAGGTGCCTCCTATCATATGGGTTATTCAAGAGAGGATTTTTCTTCATTGAAGCAGTCAAAGGTACCACACATCTTCGTTGGAGATGATACCAAAATGGAAGTTGAAGGAAAAGGAAACATGGGGATGGCAAATGGAGATTTCAAGATGTTCTCTATGTTCCAAACCTAAGTTCTAATCTTCTCTCAATTTACCAAATCACTCACCTTGGAGAAGGACATAGAGTTGAGTTCCTTCTTGACTCAGTATAGGTGCACAATCTAAAAGATGACTCATTGGTTGTAGTGGGGAAAGTGAATCATAACAAAAGGTTATACTCTTTCTCTCATTTTGTGCCCAAGTCTCCTTCAAAGGCCTTGTTATCTCAATCCAATTCAACAATCAAATGATGACATGAGTAGTATGGACATCTTTCCTTCTACTACCTTCAACAACTTTGTACAAATAGAATGGTAAAAGGTCTACCCCAAATCAACTTTTCCCACGGTGAATGTTCAATAGATTTAGTGGATATGCATCCAAAGGGGACGTTACAAAAAGTGAAGTCTTCAAGAGCACTATTTGTTCTATAGATGGTTCACATGGTATTAGCAGGACTTTTTGTAGTGACATCAGTTAGACAGTGTCACTATATACTTACTTTTGTTGATAACTTTTAAAGATACACTTGGGTCTACTTTCTTCATCATAAGAATGAAGTGTTGGACAAGTTTCTGTCCTTCAAGACTCATGTAGAACAAAAATTGAGGAAAGCCATCAAAGTTCTAAGAATAGACAATGGAAGAAAATATGTGAATAGAAGACTTAAAGACTTTTGCAAACTTGACAGAATTGATCTTCAAAATCCACCTACATTCAGTCTACATAAGACACATGTAGCAACACTGAGGATCCAAACTCTTAAGTCTATGGCAAGTTGCAAGATACAAGCCAAGTCTCTAGATCCATCATTAAATGTCAAAGAAATTAGCAATGCCAGTCACATTCTTAATCGATCTCCTCATCCAGCCTTAGATGGCAAGACTCCTTTTGAGGCATGGTGTGGTAGAAAACCTATTGTGACACATTTTAGAGTCTTTGGTTGTCCTATATGGGAAAAGATATCTTCCAAGGGATGCAAGGCACAACCATCTTAACCTTGTACTTTCATTGGTTATGAAGATAGTGTGAAGGCATATAGACTCATGGATCTAGAGACACATCAAATTTTTGTGAAGAAGGATGTACACTTTGAGGAAAGTTCACCAAGCTTGTTCTCTAATCCTCTCTGCATATCATACATTATGGAAATTGATAGTGACACTAGCAATAGTGCTTCAATAGATTCAAACACATGGGTTTCTATTGACACTTTCAGTGAGAGCTCACTACATCAGCATTCTCCACATGCATATATTACCATTGTGATAGGTCTAGTACAATAGGGTACATCTAGTCTTCTAGGTCCAGCATCAGTGACAGATTTGGGAGATAGTATTGATGATTTGCCTCTTCTTATTGATGCAGCAAAACCTTCTTCAGTTGTCACGAGGGCTCCATCCACCCCTCTTGTTCATTCTCTCAATGATCGATCATCATAGGTTGAAGTGATTGTGGATACTTATGATTAGTAATTGCAGAGGGCTTCTTCATCAGTTGAGTAGATAGATAGTTCTTTGAGATAGGTTCTTCAGCTAGTTGAGAAAGTTTTAGAGACATCACTTACCTATGCGATTATTTCCATGCATAGTGAAAGTGTCTCATTTGTACCCTTGGTCTTGTTTCTTCCTAAGGGGAGAAACACTATTTTGTAGTCTTGGATCAGCTTCTTCATTACAGCTATCACTGGTAGGCATTCTTCTTTGGTGGGGGTGGGGGGGGGCCTATCCTATCTCTCTTCCTCTTCTCATCATTTTTTTATGTATATATTGGATGTATCTTGTAATGGGGGGGGGGGGTGGGGGCTGAGTATCTTGATTACTCCATCCATCCATACATTGTGTGTTTTTCATCTCTCTTTTTGCGGGAGGTTTTTTCCCATGAGGTTTTCCCTCTTTCTCCACTTTATGAGAGATTGCATTTCATTATGTACATGGGTACGTAACATGGCCTAGTAGTTAGGATCCATCTTGCATTTCATCCTAGATTATGTAAGCTTAAGGACATTCCCCTAAGTTGCACTTAAGGGAGGGTGTTGGTGTAAATAAGTATTTACTATTTACACTTACTTAAGTTTACTTAGGTTAAAGAACATAGGACAGAAAGAATATATAAAGCATAAAAAAGAACAAATGAAAAGCTCACTAATTTTGTCTATTGAGAACAACATAAACAATGCATATTTATACACAAACTACAACCAACTACTCTCCTATAAAACTAGAAACAAACTCTACATCTGGCTATGACTAATTGATATAAGCTAAACCTTCTAGACAACAAACTAGAATTGTTGACAACAAACTAGAACTATGAACAGATCACTAGTTCTTTACAAATTCCTATTAGAATTCAAACTATGACTCATTACTTATTGATTTATTCCAATAGTCCCCTTTAATCAACAAGGGAATTAAGATGCACTCTTAACATATCTCTACATTTTAAAAAATTTATTTTTCCCAATGGCTTAGTGAATACATCAACCATATTATCATTTGTTTTGGGTATTGCAACTCTATTTCTTGGGACTTTACTTTCTCTCTTACAAAATGACATTGAGTTTCAATGTGCTTTGATCTTGCATGATAAATTAGATTATTGGCTAGCTTGATTGTACTTTTATTATCACATTTGATTGGAGTAGGTCCATCTTTCTTTTGTCTCCTATCTTCAAGAATTCTCCTTAGCCAAATTGCTTCACAGGAAGCATTGCACAATGCTTTGTACTTAGCTTTAGTAGATGAAAGAGAAATAGTTGGTTTCTTCTTGCTAGTCCAAGAAACAACAGGTGATCCTATGTTGAATGCATAACTAGTCATTGATTTATGATTATTTGGATCTCCCACCCAATTAGAATCAAAATAACCTGTCAGATCAATATTCAAATGATTAGTATATTCAATATTAAAATATATGCTACCTTGTAGGTATTGAAGGATTATTTTTGCTGCATTCCAATGAACCTAAAGAGGATTAGACATGAATTGGCTAAGTATAATGACAAAATATGAAATATTAGGTCTTATAGTGGCCAAGTAGTTTAGAATTCCCACCATCTACCTATCCAATGTCCTATTGACTTCTAAAGTGTTAGTATCATAAGAGAACTTGCAATTTTGTTCCAATGGAGTACGTGTTTCTTTACACTCTTACACATTAAAATTTTTGATTAACTTCTTTGCATACTTACTTTGAGGAATCAAAGTCCTACCATTTTGTTTCCACACCTCAATTCCTAAGGAATAAATGCATTTTTCCAAGATCCTTCATTTCAAATGTCTTTGATAGAGCTACCTTGATTCCATCAACCAACTCTATAGAACTTCCTATTATTATTAAGTCATCTACATACAAAGAAATCAAAACAATATGCCCATGTTCATCATTATTTATCTACAAATTTGGATAATTTTTACTTTTGATATATCCTTGTTGAAACAAAAATTTATCAATTTTCTCATACGATGATCTCAGTTCTTGTTTAAGACCATATAATGCCCTTTTCAACTTACATATCAAATTCTCTTTTCGCTATTTTACAAAAACTTTAGGTTGAACAAGATAAATTTCCTCTCTTAAATCACTATTTCAAAATGCTGATTTAACATCCATTTGATGAAGAACCCAATCAACTATAGTAGTAACTGCAATCATTAGTCTAATAATATTCATTTTAGCTATTGGTGCAAAAGTATCTTCATAATTAATTCCTTCCTTTTGTGAGTACCCTTTTGCACCTAATCTAGGTTTGAATTTATCAACAGTGCCATCAACATTAAACTTTGTTTTGAACAACCATTTACAACCAATAGGAATTTTATTTGTTGGTAATTTAGTTATCTCCAAAGTTTCATTATTCATAATTGAAACATATTCTTCATGCATTGCATAAAATCATTCTTTTTTATTCTTAGCTTCAAATTTTTGAGGTTCATCTGCACTCATTATTTGAGTCATTAAGCCACAATCATTATACCTTATTGGTGCCTTAATTTTCCTTGTAGATCTTCTTGCCACTCCATTATTGGATGGAGTGGTCTTAGCTTTACTTGTCTCATGCCCACTTCAATCATGAGTTTTTTGATCTACAATATCTAAACTTTCATTGTCTTCTTCAAGTAGTTTCAATGAAATGGTTTTGTCCACCTTTTCTTCATCTTGAACATCATCTGAAAATTCATGAAATATAACATCTCTACTAGAAAACACCTTATCAGTAGTAGGATTATACATCCTATAGGCCTTATGATCAATACAATAACCGACAAATATACATTTGAATGCCTTTGCATCAAGTTTCCTTCTATTCTCCTTTTGAATATGACAATATGCCTTACATCCATTTTTTTTTGAATGACTAACAACTAGCTTAATTTGGAGAAAAGCTTCATAAGGAGTCTTGTCTTCAAGGTACTTAGTAGGTCTTCTATTTAAAAAATCACACCTATATTAATTGTTTCAGCCCACACATTATTAGGGAGATTCTTTTCTTTTAGCATACTCCTAGCACATTCAACAATTATTCTATTTTTCCTTTCAGCTACACCATTTTGTTTAGGACTATGGGCCACTGCATATTGCTTAAGAATAACATTATTTTTACAATATTTCACAAACTTTTCTAGCATATATTCCTACCCTTGATATGATCTAAAAATCTTAGCACTGTGACTTGTTTGTTTTTCTACCAAAGTTTTGAATTCTTTGAAATATTCAAAAAATGCACTCTTATTCCTTAAGAAATACACCCAAGTGTATCTAGTGCACTCATCAAAAAATATAAGAAAGTAATATTCTCCCCCAAGTGATTGAGTTTGCATAGGACCACACACATCTAAATGCACTAATTCAAGAATAGTTTTTCCTTTACATTGCTTCTTACTAGAAATTCATTTATGTGTTGTTTATCTAATGCACATCCATCATAATCAATTTTTTCATCCTTAAATATTGGAAGACCTTGCACCATCTCTATTCTTTGTAGAGAAATCAAATCTTTTAAATTTAGATGACCATACCTCTTATGTCATAGGGTAAAAGCACAAACTTGTGTCACTTTTTATAAAGAAAAGTGATATCAGAATGTGACAGTTCAACATTAATGACAAAAAAATGGTATTTGTGTTTAAAATATGGAGATGATGTAAACTGATGAAACATGTAGAATTGGATGAGTTTTATGTCTACAATTTTTATAATTTTTTCGAGTAAGAATTTATTCATTTTATTTTATTTTGAAGTCCCTTTTTTATCTATAAAAAATATTGGTTGTAGTTCCTATCAAACAAGTATATGCAAATCATCTTTTTTTGTTCTGATTTGAAAATATCTTATAGATGACATGTATAGCTAGTGAAAAATAATAATAATGATAAAATTTTATGTATATTTTCTTTTTTATAAGTACTCAAGTTTGACCTTATCAAAATCCAACAGTTTTTTCCTCCCGTCAAAACTTCCCTATCAAATCTATACCTTCTTGAAAAAAATTGCATATTCGTGAAGAATATTCTCTCCTCTAGAGATAAATATAATTTAATTTTTTTTTTTGATATGATTTTCTATTTTTTTATTTTTTTGAGGGAGCATCTTATGAAATGTTGAAATATTGACTTATAATATTTTGAGATTATAACATATTATAACTAATCAAAACATTTTAAAATTTATATAATGATGATATTAAATCTAAGATCTATAAAAGGGTATTTTTAGTTTTTGAAAAAAATTAACTTTTGATAGAGAAATGAGATTTGACCAAAATAGGTTTTGGTGTGTCAAACGATGACACAGATCTGTGCATTTACCCCATAGCTCTCCAGTAGAAACACATGTAGAGGTCATTGCATGATGATTTTCCATATCGATATTAAGTTTATAGAAACCTCCAATCCTAATTCCTTCAGTAATCACATTATTTTGATTTTTCATATTTTTAACTTCGTAACGTGCCTTCAAGAACTCAACTTTTGGATTTTAATCAGTAATTGCTAAAACAAAAATCAAATTCTTTTTAATTCTTTGAACATACATAATGTTAGAATATTTCTAGTTTTTGTAATGGGTAGGAGAGTTGTGAGCGAGTGAGTGGGCAACAAGGGGGCTAGGGTTTCTATCTCAGTGGATGCTTGTAATGGTGAGGGATCTCAAGTAGACAAGGATGATGGATGGGGGACCTTCTTTGTGCTAGTTCCCTATAGCTTTGTTGGGTGTGGTAATGTTTTTTGAAGGTGGACCTCACTCACTAGTAAATTTAGACCTATTTTTCGACACATGGATGTCGAAATTGCAACTTGCAAATGTCAAAAATAACTATTGCTAAAATGGAGTCACAATTTCTATGCACAAGATGGCTTTCGATGTATCAACAGTAATATCTATCAAAAATTATTGCCATCATTGTGATATGGTGGTGTCAGACAACTAGTTTGAAACGTCAAAATATTGATGACTACAAGTGATGATTCAAAAGGTATTGCAAACCATTGATGGAAGGATGTGTCAAAATATTAGTGATGGCTAGAGATGATTCAATGGATTTTTCATACTCTTGACGAAAAGATGCATCAAAATATCAATGAATTGTAGAGATGATCTAATGGGTTACTCATATTGTCAATGATAGGACATGTTGAAATATTGATGCTAGTAAGAGTTTTTAAAAAAAAATTACCCTTTGATTTTAATCAGTGGTCTTTAGTTTGGAAGATGCTTCCATCTTCGCTTCTCTCACTTGTAGCCCCCAATAATCTTTTGGATCCAATTTCCTTAGTTTTCATGAATCTTCTATTGAAGGTTATGTATAGTAATTAGAGAGTTGAAGAATCATTTACAACTAAAGAAGCCCTATAGAGTATCCTCTAGGTCTTAACATTAAGTCAATCAACATCACTTTGGAAACATAATCTTCAATCACTTTGGAAACATTATGGGAATCTACACTTGCGATTTGAGTTGATATACTCGAGTTACCTAGATAATGTGATAATAGTCTATGGATGGTATCCATTTCTAGATTAAAATCTTTAAATTCCTCTAAATATATTGATTACAACATTATCTTTTATCTCTTTTACATATTTGAAACCATCAAAAATATGAAAAGCACATGATTTGGTTGATATATGATAACAACTAGGCCTCTTTGAGGGATATTTAGACTGGGTATATGGCTCATATGTAGAAAGTATAATAAGAAAAAAAGAGCATACAAAATTTTGCTTGTGTTTGACTCATGCAGATCATGATGAAGTCAAGGAGACCATTGGCACAAGGAAATGGTTGTAATGGAAAACAATGTGTTGATATAATCTCTATGAAAGAATTTTAGTGTGAACCACAAGAGTTAAAAAAGGAAGTTGGTGTAGAATGATATGATTTGAGCCATCATGAAACCAATTGATGTGTGTGAAATGCAAAGTGCAAGGTCACCATTTTTATAATTATTTTCATGAAATAATTGACAAGTTTACATGACTATGAAGTACACAATCTAAAGTGCTTATGTAAGTCAAATTGAAGCATGAAAAAAGAACTTTAAGGGAAAATCTACATTTTAATAGCTCACTAGAGATTAAGTTGCATAGTGCCCCATTCACTAGGTGTTGATCGAGATGGAGATCCATATCCACCCACGATAAGGGCAAAGCTGGGAGTGATATCAATATAAGTTCAATTTCATATATTTCAACAATGTTACCATGCTTGTGCATTCTAAGGCTTTTCATATAAATTTCAAATTTGATTTCCTTTATGTTTTATGGTGCTTTCATTCATTGTAGATGTAGTATCTTAGTTTCTACAAGACCTAGCAAAGTTATGTAAATTATCAAACAAACTTGGGAGCACTCCATGGCACTAGGCAATATCTAGGAAAGATGAACATGTAGAAATGGTGCAAGAGTTTCTTATAATAAATTCAATGTGATTGGATTGACACTAATTGATGTTAAAGGGAAAAAAAGGTATGCTTGCATACTTCTGACAAAGAGTCGAAGGAGGAGTTGGAAGAGGAGAAACCTGGGAAAAAATAGAAGAGGGAGGTAGTGAGAGTTGAGGAGACTAAAAATTAGAGGAGGGATGCTATTCCTCTTCCTCTCTCCCCTGTCCAGTCTTAGCCTCCTTCAGAAGAAAAAGTGAATGTCATCACTGGTGAGAATGAGGGGGAAGTGCAGGGCAATAATAGAAGAAAGGCCTTGAGAATTTTCAATGTGAGGATTGCTACTATGGGGATTTTTAGGGAAGTTATGAACCCTCAAATCCTAGTGGACAACCTGGAGCAGCCTAGGCTCAATGAGCTCATAGAACCAACTATCCTGGCCATTTCAGACAATGCAAGGGAGACTGGAATGAACCTTCTAAACAATGCCCGCAGTAGTATGATTGACAAATTTAGATCAATCAAATGGCTCTTCCATGAGCTGGAGGAAGTTAGAGAAAGGGTATCCTAGATGGAAAGTACTAAGAATAAGACAGGTATTGATAGCTAGGAGGACCAGGATAATAGAGAAAGCTTGAATGAAAGGAGATTTAGAAATCTTGAAATTTACAACCACAACCTGGCAAGTTAGATGATTTCTCTCCTGAGTTTTATGAATGATAATATCCAATCCCTTGCTGGTAAACTTAAGGACAGGGGCTTCTTGGAGGAGGAGGGAGGACAGAATAGGGATAAGGCCAGGCCAGATGATGACAAGTCCACAATCAGTACATTCACCAGTATGGATCAGGGCATGGAGAAGGTCTAGGATCAAATTGAAAAGGAGCAACAAAAGATAGTCAAGGTAGCTCAGACTATGCAAGAAATGGAGAAGATAATTGAAGACTAGTTTTCTTGTCTTTTGTATTTTCGTCTTTCTGGCTTTTGGCTTTTGGACAGGCTTTCTGTAGTTTGTTTTAGTTTGTTTGTTTTCTAGCCTTTCTATGGGCCTTCGGGCTTTTTTCAGCTATTGGACCTCTATTTTGGTTGGGCTTCTTTTTCTTATTATCAACCCTATTGTTTGTAGAACTTATGGGTTTTAGGATCGCTTAAAACTTGTTTATCTTATCAAAAACTAACTAATACCATTTTCATTAATTCATTCTTTACCAGACTATCATTATTTTTAAATTCTCTCTCACCACACAAATATCCAATCATCCAAGTGAGAGGAAGTGATTATTATATATTTTACACAAGGAAAAAGCACGCAAAAAACTAAATATGCATAGTATCTAGACATGTTTTATATGATAACACACAATCTTAAGATAAAATACTGCAAAAAATAGGATAAAACATGATGCAACTTACTTCTCAACATGTACAATCCAAACTCTTGTATGTAACTTCAATGTATGATTGCATAACTCTTTCTATAGACAACCAAAAAGTAATAATTTCAATCCAAGCAATTTTGAAATTTAAAAAAGATAATACAAGAACAAGTCTAGATATGTTTGATTATACCCACCTCTTCTCATGCTTTTTAAATTGTAAACCCATGACATAATAGACTCATTCTCAAATGAAACAAAGAAGACAATTTCTCATGATATATGTATATTAACAATCAAATCCTTTCTCCTCCTTGGTGGAAAAGTGTGATACACAATCTCTTGCAAGAGTAGCTCCATGTTTGCATACAACTTATACAAAAAGCAACATGTTGTCCATTTCTATGAGAGAAGCAATTGGTAATCAGTAATAAATCATAATCTACATAGAACTTATAGAAAAAGGAACATGTTGTAATTCATAATACTTATGTTGAGGCCATTTTAAGTTGTTCACCTAGAACCTACTTTGTTCACCCACTAAAAGTAAATACCTTGCTAGAGACTTCAAAGTTCAAGCACCCCCATCTACAATAATGACAATAATGTATGTGAGAGACAATAATTACATGATACAAAAATAAGTTGTAACTAAAATTCTTTTAACGGGTTTAGTTTGAGCTGCACTTGGTTTCGAGAATCCTTTCATATTCTCTATTTAACAATGCCAACCACATGAAGGTGGAAGCTCATTTAACCTCTCCCCCCACCCAGAATCAATACAAATTCCCCATTAACAACTAAGTAAATATTTCATTCATTCATTTTAGAATTATATCATTGAATCATTATAATCACATAACATATATTAATATGGCATACAATTAATTAATACATATAAACATTCATCAATAATTTGTGAACACATCAATCATTATATTCACATAACACTCATTAACATGACATATAATTTATTTATACCTATAAACATTCATCAATAATTCATGAACACATCAATAATTATAATCACATAACAATATTCAATGACATGACATAACATTCATCGACATTCATAAAAATCCATCAACATTCATCATCAATAAGGAACATTCATAAAAATCCATTAATAAGCAACATTCATCATCATAAAAATTCATTAATAAGAAACATTCATAAAAATCCATCAACACATTCATCATCAAATAATGTTTTTAACATTCATTTCTTCTTTTATTTTTTATTTTTTGAAGATAAAGGATAATAGGCACATCATGACTATCTTCAACATCTTGTGGCTCTTATGGTTCTTATCTTACGGCATGAGGCCTCCTCTTCTTTTATCAAGGACTAGGCTGATGTGCCCCTACAATTAGAAATAAATGGGTTTAATTCCAAACATTTTTTTAATGTTATAAGTATTTCATTAATCTAAAAAACATAATGGGTATTTTTCTTTACATGATAGTGCCACATCATCTACTACCATATTTTTTTCAGCCCCAACCTCAACATGCTCAACACTAACATCACGCTCTGCATACTCAAAAATTATCACATAAAGGTTACACCAATTGTAATTTAAGATGCTAAATTTTATTAATAATTAGATGATTAATTTTCAATAGAAATTGAATATGTACATGTATCATTGTGACACACATAGAGGTCTTTGTCATATGTAGGATCCATGCATTTGTCATCATGAGTAAGATCTTTGTCGGGAGTAGTAGGTTGTAGTGAAATGTCATGCGTGCATTGGTATCATTATTCAAAATTAACATCAAATGGATTATTTTTCATGAAGTTCTTACTATTATTATTCATTTGGCCTATTTACCTACATATCAACCACTGCACTAGAATCTGCTACACCTTTTTGGCCACTAGAATCTATGCGGTGGCGGGCAACAACTGATTTATAGCCTTGCTTGAAGCCAATTTTTTTGTCCTCTTCTATGGGCGCTAGATTAAGCTCAATGCCTTACATTTTTTGCATAATATCATCAATAATTAATGTATTTCTTATTTTTAATTTTATATAAAAATATTGATATGAAATTTCATTCACTGCTACTTACAAGGTGTGAGTGAATTCTCATATATCTACCAGAGCCAAAATGGTGTTGACCAACCATCTCTTTCCTAGCTTGTCTCACCTTCGATGTGTCCTGTATCCTGTATATGTAAACTTTGAAATATGTTAGATTATATAAATCAACAATCAAACTTCTAGAAATATGTTAGATTATATAAATCCATAAATGAATTAAACATGTAAATTGTAAAAAAATGGTTGTTGTCAGTATTTTTTTGCAAAAATGACAAGTTTTGGAAGATGGAAGGTCATCCATATTAAACAAGCTCTTCGAGGAGGTGAAAGGTCATGTTTTTGTATAAAAAAATGTAATCTAATATAGAAGAGAGGTGAGGAGATGTGGAGTTAGAAAGATGAAGAGCAGGGTGTAACTATTTGTATAATAAATTAGTCATTTTTTGTGAAATATTGTTGATATACTAGTATTTTGATTATAGTCTTATTATATCCTCCTTTGTCTCAAGGTTATGGTGATTATTAAGATTCTTATATGTGGCAATGAATATCTAGAGCTACTATTGATATTATAAGTGTGCATAACATTTTTGGGTTATGGCAAAAGGTCTCACTGCTCACTATTAGACAGTAAATATTGTGCAAATTCAGAATGAAGAATACATTGATTGTATTATTCTCACTGTATGGGGATTAGGTAAGGTGTTAATTCTTTCTTGGTTTTCCTGATAGTTATCTTATGGGTTTGAATGATAACCAATACTCCTTGTGAAGAGTTGACCACGAATCAACATGTTAACTATTGTTGCAAGCAAAAATAGTGAATCAACATTCTTGACAAAAAATGTGATAGAAGCCTAGTTATGGTGTGCATGTGTATTTTAAGGTTGGTATGCATTCATGATATGTTTAATATTCTCTTGTAAGGATGGAATAGATGAGAGACTAAAGTTTATGAGACAATTATCATATTCAACAATGACAACCCTCATTATAACAAGGGTTTGAAGGTTTGGGTATCTCCTCAATGACTAAGAGCTTGAAACTCAGTAGTTTGGAAGGTTATGACATGGTAATGGTGTATTAAAGGTTGTTAGTTCTAGTTCTTGAAGGTTTTGAGAGGTTATAGGTTTAGTGTGTTCTTTAGGCCTATTAACCTAGATTAGGGCCTACGAGTTATGTTCCTTAATGAACAAGTTAGAACCCAAGATCACTAGAGATCACTAATTTGTACATAATTATATTAATAATACCACATACCTATTTTTTTTGGGTGGTGGGTTAATTTATTTATCCCTTAGTCTATTCTCTTTTGCATCTTCAATGATTTTATTCCACTCTAGTTGTGCCACCGTAGGAGGATGCTCATATTTTAGAGCCCTTCTATACTTGTCTCTCACAGTCTTTAGATGTTTGCTAGATTTTTTTAAGAAATTGGGCTCTATTCAAAATATTTTGACCAAATAACTCCTCCATTTTTTTTATGAGATGATCTTTTAATTCAAGGGCTTGCTCAATCCAACTTTTAGCAAAAAATAAAATTGTTAGATAAAAAAAATTAGTTCAAGCTATGTACGTTGAATATATTACAATAAATGGATGAATCAGAAAATGTAGGAACCAATTATATCAAGCTACATACATTTTATGTAATGTAGGATCAAATATCTTCAATGTTAAATTATAAAAAGTTTCATAAAAATATCATTTCCTGCAAAATCACCACGACATCATTAGTTGAAAATGAGTTATGAATAAGTAAACTACAATTAAACTCTAAATAATTACAATTTTAAAGTACCTAGAAAATTAGGGAATTTTAAGGGAACCATATCTTTCTTGGCCATCAACAACGATGCCTCTAATGATCTAGTAGAAGTAATACATGTTGCTCTAGGAAGGGCTGGTAAATTATCAATAGTACTGGTATTAATTCTATCACCATGAGAAGGTGTACCTATCCCTGCACAAAGTTAATCAATGTCATAATATACTAAAATGGAAAAGAAAGTACAAATATTATCATATTTAACACATAAAAAAATGTAGAAAAGCAAGGATTTACCAGTTCTAGTTGCAACAGGTGTCCAGGTGTTTGCATGCTCCTTGTCATCTATCTTATAGTCGACAATCTTGGAGTTTTAGCCAGCCTCATGGAAGTAGGTGTATGAAAATTATTAGCACCTAACACACACACACACACACACATACACACACACAATATATATATATATATATATATATATATATATATATATATATATATATATATATATATATATATATATATATATATATATATATATATATATATATATATATATATATATATATATATAATGTCCACTATTTTCCTCTAATAGAATTTAATAATAAATAACAATGGCATTGCTATCGAGAGAAACTCTCCACCCATGAGTTGTTCCAAATAAATATTATCAAGTTGAGGGTGAGCATTATACCATTATAAGTGAAACTAGTCCTATAGCAATATATTAGGAGCAACATATCATCATATCACAATAAGCAATATTTGAAAGATAAATTCCATATATTTAAGGATCAAAATTAGACACAAAAATAGCATTATTAAGAACACTTGCAAGTTTTCATCAACATATGAACAATAGAAAATATATTACTATGAATGATAGTAATTATAGTGAGATTAGGAATAGATTGTAGATTACTTACACTATCATATCAGAGACATCTTCCAATCTCATTAGTTGTACAATTCAAATTAAAGATCATCCTTGCATAATTGTTATCAGTCACATAAAAAAAAAAGAGATAATCTTAACATTGTTGCATTGCACTAAGTGTAGATATATAGACCAAAATCATCTTACGTATACCTAGTTGTTGTATCAAAGATAGCAGTGGTATTGTTCTCATATATCATATCAATTGTATAACATAAGAACAATCATTTAAAAGTGGCACTATAGACTATTTTTCTTACATCAATCATTATTAGTTTTAAGTGTTATTTGAGACTTAAAGAAAGAAGTCTCTTGCAATTGAGTTTTGTAAGTTATTTTTACCTATTTCCTACATTTTAATAAAAGGAGACATTACATCAAGGGCATTATCAATGAGGATCTTGTAATGAAAAAGACATTCTTAAATGAATTTATATGGAATTGTAAGTTTTTATGACAATGACAATGGAATCATATCAGAGACAATGATAGAAAGTTTCAGATTGACTATTATGTAAAACACAGATATTAGGATCATATCATCACAAAGTTATGGACATGGAATTGGTCAAGATGATATAAATTTAAGACTATATCATCATAAAGGTTCAACAATTATAATTAGAAAATATATATGAGTTTTCCACATATAGCTAAGATAACATATTAGGAATGAGTATCAATTATAGAGTATGGATAATGGATTGTATTAGTCTTAAGTATCAAAGAATGAATACAAGTGGTTTAGTAAAGGAGAAGAGTAAGCATGACAACTGTAATATAAAATTGTCAATAATAATGAAGAAAATAATGTCCCTTATGATGATTGAGAATTGAAATCACATACTAGTAGGATGTACATTGGTACCCTCCTCCAGTGGAAAAACTCAGTGTGGTCTCAAAAGATCCTATAACAAAACATACATATTGTGGTTCATGATCCATAAATTAGTATAAAAAATAAAGCTTTATTAAACTATTGTCCTAGCAAAAGATTCATTATTTCTTACTTCCAAACAATATTCTCTATGACACAATTCATTTCTTGTTGCCTCTTTGTCTTCTGTTAGATAGGGATCCATCACAAGCCCAAGAATTTGTAGATTGACTGTCTTGAGGTCTTTCTACATAGGCTAACAGGGCCACTTCTATATGCAATTTCATCATCATATAATAATGTGGCCTCCATATCAACAAGTAATTACTCTTGTGCAATATGTTCCTTTCCATTTCCCTATGAATCAAATTATGGCAAAAAATATCAGTAAAAAAAAATCAAAACAAGTCCAAAACCTTCATGAAAGTAACATAATAATCTGACATTTTGTCAAATTATAATTGCATTAATTTTTATATAGAAGGTTTACTTGCACTGGAGAAGGAGTGGGAGAAAAACCCATGCTTTTTTCATTCGATAGATTCACTATGTCACCCAGTGACAAAGAATATATAAAAAGGCATTAGCATAATCAAAGGAATAGTCCACTTAGCAAAAAAACTTACTATTAAAATGGTATATTGTATATTAGAGTTCTAAATGGAACTAATTAGTTTAAATTTTACATATATATTACTTCCAAGTCCCATGATAGTAACTTTCTTTGTATTGATGTGATTCAAATTGTAATTTATTAGCAACTCCTCTCCTAAACTTATTGATTTTGATAAGTAGGAGATAATTTCCACAGAAAGTCAAATTGTGATATTACTAGTAGGATTTAAACTGTGTGATTTTTGAGTCAAACTCTTTCACCCATGTTTCATGAGTAGTGATTCAACATGAATCCATCTCTCATGAGAATAAATGGAACACTTAGCACTCAGGCTGGAATAGTACTGGGATGGGTGACCTCCTAGGAAGTCCTAGTGCTTCACCCTTGTGAGCATTACCTAGATCCAATGAGTGCTAAGTGTTCGATTTATTCTCCTGAGAGATGGATTCATGTTGAATCACTACTCATGAAACATGGGTCAAAGAGTTTGACTCGAAAATCACACAGTTAAATCCTGATAGCAATATCACTTATTTATTTTATCACACATATAAAAACATGATTTCCCTCACACACTTCCAAAATGCAATTAGGCCGTTTAATAGTTGACCCAAGACATGTACTATTTATAAAAGCTACAATTTTCCCTATTTCTTTTGGCCTTCCATCAATGTACACAACTAGTCTTTTACTTTGATCATTTTCTTTCCATTGTAGATAATTTGTTGATAGTGCATACCTACGCATACTTTTTTTTTTATTGAACTATCCACATCCAGTTTTATAATTGTAGCAAAGTCCTACATAATCCATCAATTCAAAAAAAATTTTATAGCTGACCTTTACGCAATCCATGGAAAAATAGGCCCAAACCATGTAATGATGATGGAGCTATGCAATATATCCTCTTGTTAACACAAAAATCAATTTAACTTGGAGGTAATTCCTTGGGTGCCCATTCTTTCTCAAGATGTGTGTACCTCAAGGGAACCTTAATGTCACCCTTTGTCTCATCATCATAAGAGGATGATCTCTGTTGAGCAAGGAGAAATTGCATGTGTTTATTGAATTTTCTTCTAATATTTTTCCCTCTAGTTTGTCTCTATTTCATAGACCTACTACATGTCTCACTGTCCTCTTCTATTCTCTGATTTCCCTCGCTTGAGGAAGACAAATATGATAGATACCTATTCGGTGGTACCTAGAACACATCGAATGAGAGATATAGTTGAAGGAGCGAAATATTTTGGTATAAAATGAGGCTAATAGTTTTCCTAAAGTTAATGTCAAAGGTAAAGTGAAAGCAAGCATGTAATAAACTTATACCTCCCAATCCATGTCACTTAGTATGATCCTCGTTAAAGGTGTATAGTTTCCTGCACATTAAAATCATTTGTCTTAAGTTAGTTATAAATTACATGCTATAAATTATGCATAGAACATAACATGAACAATATGCACACATTGCAAAAAACATAAAATTATATATATATATATATATATATATATATATATATATAGATATGTATGTATGTATGTATGTATGTATGTATGTATGTATGTATGTTTGTGTGTGTGTGTGTGTGTAGATTGACGAATAGTCCTTTTCTATTAATAAATAATATACTAATATTACAATTCACAAAAAAGGGTTGAGGGATACAAGATCACCCCACAAGAGTTCACACGAATGAAGTTAGAATCAACAACTATTCCTTAAAAAAATAAAATAAAAAGCAACCATGAGGTAGCTAATGCAGTGCCTACTAAGGGAGGTGGTCCATCTCAATCATGAAATCCCCAATCATCCTTGGGATTGGGAGGAGGGCTAGGAATAGTCCAACTATCAATAGCTGCATTAGTAGCATTAGGGGCCTGTGAACATCCTTCACATCAAGTCGTGGAGGTGAAATAGGAAGTTCTAGGTGAAAAGACTATTTACTAGAAACCACCAAATGAGCACTAGGAGGAGGAGCCAAGGATTAGTTAGTGCCACCACAGGGTGGGGAAACTGAGCGCTACCTCCATCCACCATCGCCACCACTGGGAGAGCGGTGGCAGGAAGCCTGTAAATGTGGAGTGTGCGAGTGGTGGCCTAAAGAATTGTACCTCTGGCAGAGGCCTCTAGGCATCAAGGTATTAATTGAGCCATCTAGAGGTACCCTAGCAATAATACAAGGGGCATTGCCGTAATGATTGGGAAGCTCTTAATGGTGGGCTAGCTCTAAGGCCACCTTGTTTACTTGTACTTGAATCTACATCATTACATTATTACAAATGCATGGCTTAGTGTACATAGAAATATTAATATCAAGAAAAATGTGAGTGAAAAGAACAATATTTCTATCTTTCCATAGAGTCAACAAAATCTCCATCTTTAAGGTATGCCAAATCTAGGTAAATTTTCTAGGGATCCTGGGGGAATCATCCAAAATAACCATGTGCCAAGAAAAGAGTTAAGGCAAAAATGGCTTAAAAAAATTATGAATCTAGGGTCAATAATTTTGAGCACATCTACAAAATCAGAAAATATGCAAAAAGGACTCTACTTGGCCATACAATGGACATCTAGGATCTGGAACCCCAATATGCTTGTGCCAAGGACCAATGGGAAGACCTTGAAAAGCTAGGCACTAGGAAAAATGAGCAATATTGGGTTCTATAATGGTACTCCAAATAGTGTCAAAGAGCTTTCTCCATTGAGAAAGAGAGGACTGCAAATGCCATATCTAATTGAGTGTATCCACCATCGACGAATGAGGAGAAAACCATCTATAACCCCAGCCTGGTTTGTTACTAGTGAAAGGAGTGGCGGGATACCACTTCCAATTAGTCCACTGAGGTCTAATAGATTGAAAACCCACTTTATGAACTAAGTGACCTGGAATCACAAAAAGAAATAAATCAAAAGTATTTTTATCTAAACAGGCAAGACAATATTGGACTTGCATATCTTCCCAAGTCCTAAGACTCATAGAGACCCTAGAGAAAAAATCTTTAGGAGTCTTGATGCCTTGTTTGAAAAAATGTAGAGCACTAGCACCTTGAGTCTTGACAAGAGGAATACCTTGGATGGAAAACAACAGAGACCACCAAATGTTTTGTTGGTTCAAAGAGAGCCCATCATGAAACTCATCACCAGACTAGGAAATCCAACACTTGATAGCTTCCCAAGCTTTCCAAATGCTCTTCATTACAAAATAGACCTTTATGAGCACAGGTTTTTGCATGATGAGAAGGGTTTGAAAGCCAATCCCCTTCTACGCAAGTCTATTAATAGGAAACCCATAAGAAATGCAATGCCAGACCAGAATCTTCTGAGCTTCATTTCTAATAATAACACAAATAATCCATTTGGCATAGAGAGAAAGGCCTTGCTTCTTTGTGGAGAGAAGACCAAGACCTCCAAACTCTTTGGGGAGACAAGAAAAGTCCCAAGCAACTCTATGAAAGCCATGATGATAAAAACCAGAAGCCCAAAGAAAATCACAGACCAATCTCTCTAATTTCTAGTAGGAGGCTTTTGAGGGTGCCCAATAAGATGAATAATAGACATGTGTGGCTACAAGAACTTTAGAGAAAATCTAGAATTTGTCTACAAGAGAAAGTGGTTTTGTAAGCCAATAATCTAGCTTCTTAGTCATCTTGGCAAGCATTACATTCCACATATCCATTGGCAAAAGGAATGCCTAAAAAGAAAAAAAATCTCCCCATGAGTGACCCATTTCCATTCAAACTAGTTAATTCAAGGTGGCACTGGCGAAAAAGACTGGCAATAACATAGCTTTTTATGCCATTAAATAGTAGAGCCAAAGGCTTGGCAAAAAGTGTCAAGGAAATTCAAGGCATTAATGATGTTTTCTTCATCCTCCAGAAGATTGAGAAAGGAATCATCAGCAAAATGACCATTGACCAACTGGGAAGAGGATTTTGGTAAAGAGATGTCATGAACCAAACCTGAAAACATAGAGTGGGCTAGCAAATAGAAAAATCCTTTAGCAGTAACAACATAAAGCACTAGAGCTAGAGGGAAACCTTGCCTGATGGAGTGAAAAAGTCCAAAGGCATCAGATTGGGAATTATTGATGGTAATGCAAGCATTGGCATCTCCTTAGACTAAAAAAAATTGGGACCAAATCAAAGAGCTTGAAGCGTAGCCAAAATGAAAGGCCATTCAATCCAGTCATAAGCTTTAGAAAAATCTATTTTAAAAAAATAGCTTTTTTTTTTGACTTGTGAGTCCACTCCATACCTTCCCAGATAGCAATGATGTTGTCAAGAATATATCTAGACTTGACAAAGCTAGTTTTCTCAAGTCACAAAATTAAGGATAGGAGGTGGCAAATTTTAAGAGAAATTGCCTTAGCAATAACCTTATATGACACATTAAGAAGGGTAATGGGCCACTAATTGCAAATATCCTCAGGATCTCCAATTTTAGGTATGAATTTATGTTTCCTTTATTGATAATAGCTCCTAGACTTTTAGAATGATAGGCTTCAAGATAAACTTTGTGCAGATTAGGACCAATATACTCCCAAAGGTGTTTGTAAAATTCATAGGAAAATCCATCACACCTGAGAGACTTATCATCTACCATGGAGAAAACCACCTCTTTAAGGTCTTAGAGGGTAAGAAGTTGCTCATAGAAAGCGTGTTGCTCAATAGCTAGGCAGTTTGGAGTACTATAAATACACTTTCTGAGAGCTTCCTCTTAAGCAACTGAATTTCCCTACGAAGAAAAAATGTTCTAATAGTGATGAAAAAATTCTTGTAGGATGTTAGGAAGACTAGAGAGAATAGAAGTCCCTTATTTGATTTTTTTAATCCCAAAATTGGTATCACGAGCTTGAAGAGCCTGAAAGAACTCCTTTGAAGCTTTATTTCCAACCTCTAACCAATAGAGGTGAGCTTTGATTTGGGCCCCTTGAGTGGCATAATTATCTACAACTTGTTTGTCATGGCAAATCTTGACAAGTTGAATTTGCAAATAGACATCAAAAGGATTAAGGCTGAGAGCTTCAAAAGCTTTTTTGAGCATAGTAGTAGTGGACTCATAAGACTACCTTCTGAAAACTACCAATTCCCACCCATAGATGCGTAGAAAGTGAGCAGTTCTAGTAATGGCATCATTCCACCACTAAATCTACTATGTCTAGGAATGTAGACATGGCTCCAAATTCTAGACATGTAGGAAATAAGCAGTAGTGGAAGCATACATGAACATAGATGTATTGAGAAAAAATTGCAATCTAACAACTCTTTGGATAGCTGGTTTCCATGAAATGGAAAAATAAATGGGATAGTGGTTAGATAATGTCACATCTTGCAAAGGAATGATAGGTAAATCTCGATCCTCAGAAAAGGAGAAAAAAGATTGAGTAGTAATTAAGGTATGATCAAGACGCTTTAAAATGTAGTCAAATTTAGCTAAAAAATTTGACCAAGTGTGTCAAACCCCACTATGTTGGTGGCAGTTGGTATTACGATAAAAAAGGCCCAATTTATTGTGCATGTAGTACAAGGGTTCTGTAGGATTTGAGAAAATACGTCAATCAAATCCATAAAGCCCAAGAATACTTGCATGTACAAAACCTATCACGGAGAAGAAAAAGACAAGAAGAGGCAAGGGTTTGATCTAAAAAATATGAAAACTGTATTTAGACAATGAAAATATTACTCAATGGATTCAATGAATTACAAAGAGATCAATCCTTATAAAAGGAGATCAAAGCCCAAAAAGGGTAACCTAAAGCCTAAAAAAGTTAGGTCGTACATCATCATTAATAAAATATTAATTATATGCACCTACAAGATAGCTTAAGAAAACTAGAGTAATAGACAACTTATTTAATTAAATCAAATTGATTTAATTAATAAGTGCAAAAAAATAATTACTCTAACACCCGTCTTTAAGTGAAGCTTAGGAGGTAAGTTAACCTAGCACAACTATGAAAGCAGAAAAATGGGTCCCAGCAACAAGGCTTGATCAGGTACCCAATCACAACAAAATCTCTATGAAATGGAGAAATAGAGAAAACCACATGGGAAAAACCCTACTCCAAAAAAGAGATAGCAAAGAATGTTCCAGAAGATAGGAACAAAGAGTGATCATGAAGAGAACCACTGAAGCATGACGAAGTTGCAAACTCTATAAAAAAGAAACTACTAATCTGTAGAACCTCCATGGAAATAGAAGGCATGAACCAAGAATGTCTATATTGTAGATGATACATCTCATTGAAATGAATAGGTAGCTAGGAACTGTAATCACCTAGTATATAGGATCAGGTACTAAATACATAGCTCAAACTAATGAACCATCGAACCAAGGAAGCATTAGAAACAATAGAATAACCCCCCCTTAATGCAGATAGGGTGAGGTGACAGGCAACTGAGAAAGTGGGCCAAAAACTTCGTACAACACAGGAACCAAACACATCGAGAGTGAGGTGTAGAAACCTATAAAGGCATGTCTCACTAACACTACATGGGGTAAAAGAGGAAGATGACACAAAGTGGCAAACAACTATCCCCCCCCCCCCCCATAGCACTTTACAAAATAGTGTGAGTACAAAAAATCACAATGACGAAAAGGATCCTGAAACATAAGAGTGGCACTTTATCCTAGTGTATTTGGATAAATATTCTTACAAATGATATCAACAATGATTAGAAAGGGGAAAAAATTGATACAAAAGATAGTACAACCCAAAACCAAGCATCTAAAGCAACAAAATCGATCCCCAGACTTGAAACAACTAGGATATCCATCAGAATGCAAAAATGCAAAAGACTAAATAGAATGTGCCTGGAGTAGAATCTAGAACAACAACTAGAATCACTAGAAAGAGTGCAGAAACAACTTTCCAATGATATAAAGGAGTCCAACAATGGAGATCGAATGCTCAAGATATGCCTCTCGAAGTGCAAAATAGAACATCTAGCTTTGACTACCAAAAAGGGCAACCAAAATACATCAAAACCCAAAAACACCTATACCAACATCTTCATCTCAGAACAATCTTTTTGGTGCATTTTTCAGATTGGAAAAATACATATGTATGCTCAAGTTACGAAAAAAAATTGAAAAGGCCTTGGAATGCATGAAAAAATATTTTTTTAATAAAAAATAATAAAAAAATTTAAAAAACACAAAAAACCACCCCACTGTTGGTAGAGCAGTAGTTGGACAGTGGGTGGGTGGAGGGCCACCATAAGCGGGGCTATGGTGATGCCACGGCAGGGCCGCTATGGTCCATGGTGGAGCCGCTAGGTGGACTGCCAGCAGTGACTATGAAACACCACTAGTAGTTCGCTAACTACCATAGTAGAAACACCACTGAAATTAATCTTTTTTGTGATTTTTGCAATTTTTTGTGCCTGAAAGTGTGTTTAGAGGCTATACAACCCTGCTCGACAAATTTTATTTTCCTCCCAGATCAATATTGTCCAAATTAGACAAACTTTATATGGAAATGAGGGTTTTGATGCCTTCTAGATTCATCTGTGAAGCCCATTTGGCCTCAAATTGCTCTGAGAATTGGTGACTTCCCTTTTTTCTCAAGAAATGTCCAAAAAACATGAGATTTGATCTGCCAAACCTTTATTCTCCCTTTTTCTCCAAATTCTAAACAAGCTACAACGGATCTGGCTCTGATACCATGTAGGATTTGAGCAAGAGAAAATATGCTAATCAAATCCATAAAGCCCAAGAATACCTACATGTACAAAACTTGTCACGGAGAAGAAAAACATAAGAAGAGCTAATGGTTTGATCTGAAAAAAATGAAAACTATATTCAGATGAAGAAAATATTATTCAATGGATTCAATAAATTACAAAGAGATCAATCCTTATAAAAGGAGATCGAAACTCGAAAAGTGTAACCTAAAGCCTAAAAAAGTTAGGTTGCACATTATAATTAATAAAATATTAATTATATGCACCTACGAGATAGCTTAAGAAAACTAGAGTAACAGGCAACTTATTTAATTAAATCAAAGTGATTTAATTATTAAATGCAAACAAATAATTACTCTAACAGATTCTCTTTCCCCAGTTATCCAGTGAAAAGGCAAAACACCATCTTTGTTAGAAAAAAACTCAACTATATTGAAGTCACCACACATAACCCAAGTAGTTGGAGGCAATTTGTCACTCATCTAGCCCCACAATTGAGATTTTTTCACAACATCATTGGGAGCATAAAAATTAATGACCCCAAAAGAATGATTATTAATGGAAAGCAAAAGCCAAATGATTTTGTGCATGGGGTCAGAATTGTGTGAAATAATGGAAGAATGTAGATGAGGTGACAAGAGAGTAACTACACCACCTCTTCTAGAATTGTGTTGAGAGGAAAATATAATGCCATCTAGCCAAATGATGCAACATGTAGAAGAAAGCATGAAACTAGAGATCTTAACTTCTTGTATATAGAGAAAATCTAAATTTCCAAGTCTATAATGGGTATCCCTGACATAGTCTTTCTAGAGAGATTTGTAAGACCTTACACATTCCATGATAACAAATTCGTGAAAATTCATCCATATCTTCCTCGTCCTCAAGAGAGGAGTAACTATTCTATAGGAAAGTTGAAACTGGGTTAAAGCCATAAGGAAAATCCTCTAAACTCATGGCTTGATGTTTCTCCTCTAGTTTCTTAGCACGTCCAGGAGGACTACAAGAATGCCACACATTTTGAGTCGCTATGGAAGAAGTAGCAAGAGGGGTGTGGATGACAACGAAGGTGTTGGCATTGGTGGCCACCTTAATCCCCTATGAGCTAGGGTTTGAAACCTATGGAACACTAGGGTTTCGTTCTAGAAAAATTTCTTGCATCCCTAGACTGGCTAGGGTTTATGGTCCTGTTGAGATAAGCGGAACTGAAATGACAGCTGCATATGACTGTTTAGGAACCAAGGGAGCCTTACTCTTGCATCCAATAGTAGTCCATTCTTCTTTTTTCCCTTCTACTAGTTTGGTAGGAAACTCTTTAGGCGAGGATTTAACCCTAGGCATAACCAAAGGGCAATCCCTAATCTTGTGCTTTGTTGACTAGAACCTATAGCAGGTGTTAAGTAGGTTCAAATAAAGAACCTTCTAAGAGAAGGTTTGTGACCCAATCTATATTTCTATAGAATCCTTAAGATCCTTGGAAAGATCAACCTCAACACAAATGCATTTTTGAGGGCGAGCATTGAAAATAAATTCATGTTCCTTTGTGACAACTTTTCCAAGAGTATTGGAAATGGACTCAATAAAAGGCCAACATGGCAAGGGTAAACCTAGGAACTCTACCCACACAAGAACCCTAAGATTTTTGTCATTAGAAATAGTGAAGTCCCTTGACCACCTTCGAAAAAAAAGCAAGGAAGAATACACAAACCATAGTCCATTGCTAAAAGTTGCATCTACCTGTGATGGGTTGGCAAAGCGAAATAAGAAAAAAATTTGGTAACATTTTGCATAGTGTCTGTAGGACAAGAAAAATAGGTTAAATGCATAACATACTATGAGCAAATCATAAACTCAATCAAAATATATTAGCACCCACTAGTCTACCATGAAAGCAAAACTAATCAAATGAAAGCAACATAATTAAAAACTCCCTCTTCCATTTGTAGCTCCCATGTCCTTCTTTCTTCTCCAAATGATTGTAGCTCCAAAGTTGCCTATAGTGCACACAAAATTGAAGCAAAAGTCTATGATGTGGATAATGCCATGAGAATAGTTGAATTTGTGATTTGAATGTGAGAGATGGAATGAGAAATCTAAAAGAAATTAGGACCTAAAGGCTTCCAAGACTTCAAGAAGGCAAGGACTGAAAATGAGAGAAAGTGTGTCCATTTTATAATCAACACTCAGAGTGAGGGCATTGGATTTGTCACCCATAGATATGCAATGTGGCTAGAGATTCCTATGATGCATATGACAGAATATGCCAATTGTGATATTCTATTACACATGCAAGTCAAACTTGGCTAAATGTGGAAGAGAATCTATGATGCGTCATAAGACACCTAAACCCACTTAAAGCCAAGAATCTATGACAAAGAAGCCAAATAGAGACATGCATAAGAGAATAAGAATATTTGATTATGAGAATTCTTAACCAAGTGTCGAAGGAGAATCCATGAGGTGTCATATCCAAGTGTCATGATGATGCAATATTTTATGGAATATTCTAATTAAAAATCCTCTTATTCCACAAAATAAGAATTAGAAGAAAATGGAATTAATGATGGAAAATAGAACTTAGGATATTAAGAATTTCCATGGTTTGCAGATGATAAACTAATTAATTAATAAAATTAACTAATTGAAGATGATAATTAGGAAGAATAATTAGAAAGAATAGGATTAAATTATGGGTTATTTAATCCTATAGAGAAAATTAGTAGATAATTGGCCAAATTGATTAAATGAGTGTGATCGTATCCTTTGACGAAAATGTGACAATGATGGATATGGAATAAGATGATGAAAAGGGAGACCAAAGCCATGGTCAAATTGATTGATTGAAGTTGATAACTTTCCAAGGACACATGAAATGAATTGGTTGATATGTAACATTTAACTGACATTGTAAATGCTACAAGATTGAAATTGATTGATAAGGTTTGATCATAATAACATCGACGAACATTGTTAATGTTATTAAAATGGTTGATGATGCCATGATCTGAAATTGAAAGCCTCAACAACATCAAATATTGAATGAAATGAATGATAGTTTTACCTAGCACTGTGAGCCATGACAGTACTAAGGTCATATTGATAAGATTGATAAGTTGATAGGTTTCCAAGACACTGAAAGCCACAACAATGCCTAGGAGCGGATAGATGATGATTGATTTGGGATGTTTGATATGTTTTGGGTTGATTAGGAATGATTTTGAGTGATTTAGGGTTGATTTGGGGTGATTTTGAGTTGATTTGAAATGGTTTTGAGTTGATTTGATATGATTTCGAGTTGACATGAAATTGATGTGAAAGAGGATACAAATGACAAAATATGGTCAATCTAGCCAAAAGATCAGAGTTAGTAGAATGAAAAAATGGGACAACTTAGTATGAAGAAGTGATGAATTCATAGATGCAAACCATTTTTGAGCATCTACATTTCGCCCCTTTTTGATACAATGTGATTTAGAGCGTTGTATCAAAGAATAACTGATGAGAAAGCTACAACATGCCCCAGTAGGGATGATATATATGGGTGCCCCCTAGAGAAATTGACTAAGATAAGCATATGATAATTCAATTTATCGACAAAAAGAAGACAAAACCATAGCAATTGACAGATCGCAAATCAGAGCTAAGATGTGAAAGTTATGAGGCCTAGAGTGCAGAATTGTAATTCTGAGTTAAAATGCAAAAGTTATGGGCTCTGGAGTGCAACATAGGGGCTCCAAGAGTAGTTCTGGGTATCCTAGGTCCCCAAATGCACCCAAACTCTACAAAGTGCATCAATGACATAGTTAGCATGACCAAGTGCATCAATTATGCAGTTGGGAACTCCAACTGTACCCTAAAAGTGTAGACTATGCCCTAAAAGGCTCTGGGGCCCAAAATCAGCCCGATTGGACTCAAAATGACCTAAAAATATGTGTGCATGCCCAAAATGATGGAAAGATGTCATAACATGAGGGAAATCATAAAAAATGGTCGTATTTGGTCAAAGATGATGAGAAAAATGTCAGACCGAGGTTGGACTAGGTGGAAAGCCACAGAAAGCTGATTAACAATACAGGATGATGCAGGAATGCATGAATGCAAGATGAAGATGATTTGGTGAATTGAAAGACATGATCATGGTGATACCAAATGAGATGAAGAAGAAAGATGAGATGAGGAGATGTTAGTATGATGGAAAGACTTTTGCTTCTAGAAAGTGCACTATATGTCAAAAAGAGCTTTATTTTGATATGGCAAATGGAATGCAACACATCATGGCATAAAGGGCTAGAGCGCAAATGCAAGCCTTTTGAGTAAACAAGCATGATGCAAACAGAGAATAACCTTGTCCTTCCAGAGGCATTTGTACATGCCCCAGACTCTCAAAGGTACATTATAATAGACAAAAATGGAAAAAAAGATGACCATGAACCATCCCGACCAGTCTCATAGATTGGTTTTATATCATCGAGTGGCATAGGAACATGATCAAAGAAAAAAAAAAGTAAAAAAAAATCACTCACTAAACAGCATGAGACAACAGCTATCCTTGTCCATTATTACTTTCTTTTTAGTGTGTTAGGTGTTTAGATGATGTTCGACAGGTTGATAATGTGATAGTACTGGTTGTGGATTCAGTTGATAAGTTCGTAGTCATCTGTTGGATTGATTGTTGGTTCATGTTGCTCAGATATTGTGATTGGCATTGAAGTGTAGTGCTTTGAGTTTCAATCTGCAAAGTGAAAGTGTGAACGCAAAAGGGATGGTTATCCACAGTGAATATGTACAAGGTTTATTGCAAATTTTTTGATGGTTTTTGTGATTGTTAGGGTTTTTGAGGATATTTGATGTTTTTGCGTAACTGATTTCTTCAGGTCATTTTATGGTTTTTAGGGTTTTTTTCAGGACATTTTATGATTTTTAGTGCTTTTTTCAGGACATGTTATAGTTTTTAGTGATTTTTTTAGGATCGTATTTGAATGTTTAGGATTTTTTTTAGGACATTATGTGATTTTTAGTGATTTTTTCAGGATCATATTTGAATTTTTAGGATTTTTTTCAGGACATTATGTGATTTTTAGTGATTTTCTTAGGACATTTTATGATTTTTAGGGATTTTTTCAAGATCATATAAGCATATACAAGTGTTAGGTCCAATCCATTATGTGATAGATCCAATGGATAAAAAGCACTTAGGGGTATGCCCCTAGTTCAAATTCAAACTTATGCACTATGTAGGTAATATGCCCAAATTCAAACTTACGCACTATGTAGGTAATATGCCCCCATACAAGATGCAGACTATGTACAAAGGCCAATGACAGAGTGTTTGTACAGACTGGTGATGCTTAGGAAAGGTAACAAAGGAAATTAACCAGTTCATAAGCCATGATAAGGGAAAAAGGATGTCTTGCAATATGAAGGATATGATCAAAGAATGATAGAGGGGGAAAAGACCAGATGGAATCCTAATAGATGGAGGAGCAACACTGATTACACATGGTGCCTATTTGCCAGGTTTTCACCATGATACTTGCCCAAAGCGCCTGTTTGCCAGGTTTTCACTTTTGGACTGAATTTTTCTCTTGACTCAAATTTTTGTGCCAAGATGCCTATTTGCCAGGTTTTCATCAAGGCATCCTTTTTTTTGCTTTTTTTCATGACTTTTTTCAAATTTTTGGTATTTTTTTAGGACTTTTAGATGGAATCAAGAATGTCACTAACAAATGCTAAGAAGATATCTGTTGTTGGTGCTGCTAGCTGATGAGCTCTAAATCCATGACTGACCATAACTACATAGGATTTGTTCTGAGACTGTAGCTAAAATCAAACCACTAGAAAGGCCTCGAGAGATACCATCGTGTACCGTATGTAAGGCAATGTCTATCTCTTGCGAATCAAGGCATTTGAGGATAATTGGGTCAATAGATGTATCATTTGGGATGTCACTAATGAT
This sequence comes from Cupressus sempervirens, assembly GCA_028749045.1. NCBI lineage: Eukaryota > Viridiplantae > Streptophyta > Pinopsida > Cupressales > Cupressaceae > Cupressus > Cupressus sempervirens. The sequence continues at coordinate 74,459,125 of CM053789.1, forward strand.
GACATATGCAAAGGCTTGTTGGATAAAGGACTAATTTTGGTTATAGGACAAATTAGTTAGCTAGATTGGGGGATAAACAAAGGGATATAAGTGAGGGTTGGGAGGGTTGAGACCAATGACCTTCCGCATGAATGCTGATTGAGAGAGCTCCAAAAGACTTTGTGGCATGTTGAACACTGGAACACTGATATTCATGGCATCATATTTTTCATTTTGTATCAGTGGGAGCTGCTTAGCTTTTGATTTTTTATAGTCTAATGACACCTTTTGATTTTCACCAAGAGACCTATGCTTGCTATCTTTTTCTCTTTTTTCTTTGTAACTAGAAAGTGGAGTGGGCTTCCCAAAATATGCCAATGTGTTCTCTTTAGGAGAAACTACTTCTTTATGATCTTCAGTTATAATGCATTCAAATTCTATTATGAGAGTGTCATCATTGTCAAATTGATCAAAAATTGGTGGTCCATGTTGGTCCCAATCCAAAGTTTCAGGATAACTTGAGGAGATGTCATCATCAGTATGGAATGGGCTTTGGTTGAAGGAAGATATATGGTTAACTAATTCAGTTGGGTCATTGGGGTTATGCTCAGAGGCTAGGGGATTGTTGGTTTCAAGTGGGATATCCTTAGATGCCTTTTCATTGTTCAAAACATCCATAGTATTACATGTAGGTACTGTGGTACTAGGAGGACCTATTCGTAATGGTTTAAATCCAAGCCCCAAACTAGGAGGTTGTCCTTCTGTAGTGATAGGTTCAATGATTCCTTGTTTCTAAGATCCAAAACCACTATAGCCATCATAGGCTTGTTTCTGTATGATGGTAAAACCAAGTCCATACTTGCTAGGAGATATCAAAGTGGGTTCTCGTTCTACTTTTGTTTTCTCAATACATATGGATGTATTCTCATTGATAGAAGTATCATTCGTTGTACTGATCTTTGAATGTTGTGCTTGAAGTGGTTGTGATTTACCATGAGATTGGGGAGAAACTAGTGACTCCCTAATGTGAGAGACTTGAGACATAAAGTACTCTCCACACCTATTGTCTTCAATATTCATCTTTTCCTTGGATTTACTAAGCAGTATATCAGTATCCACATACTTAGAGGGATTTGTGGGTTGTGCTTCATTGTTTGTTGGGATTTGGAATGCAGTAGCATCTCTTAGATTAGGAAAAGATTGGAAAGGATCTGGATCACTAGGGATGGTAACCTCTATGTTGTGATAGGAAAACTTCAAACATTGATGATATGCAGAAGGGACTGTTTTCATAGCATGAAGCTAAGGGCATCCTAGTATCATGTTGCAATTCATTTCTATATCTAGGACATGGAACAATGTATCTTCAATAGTTGGACCAACTCTGACAGGTAATGTGATGATGCCCTTAGAGAAGTGTTCGCCATCATCATAAGATTTTATTGTGATTCTTCGAGAGGGATCCACATCATCTTCAGAATAACCCAAATTGTTGACAACCTTAAGAGTACAGATGTTCAGTCCTGCTTCTCCATCTATTGAGACACGTCTGACTTTGGTATTATGGATGAAGACTTCAAGATAAAGGGGATCATTATGGTTAGGTTTTTCCTTAGGAATATCATGGGGTGAAAAAGTTATATGTTGTGACGCAGATAGGTTCCCAACCATGGCTTGGAACTGGGCAACATCAATGTTATCTGGGACTATTGATTCTTTAAGGGCTTGATCCAAGATCTTCTGATGTTGGGGAGATGCACGTAGTAGATCCAAAATGGATATTTGTACAGGGGTTTTTTTGAGTTGTTCAACAAAGCTATAATCATATGAAGTAGGATTAGTATGTCTACCTGGGGGTGCAGGTCTAGTAGAAGCAGTAGGTCTAGATGGGGCTCCAGATAGGGTGATCTTTCTACGACGTGTAGTGACAGCACAACGAGGGTCTTCAGCCTTCAATGTGAATGTGGATATGTGGAAGTCAGACTCATTTAAGCAATTGATGGTGTAGTCATAGCTAGTATGAGTGTAATTCAAATTACCTCGTGAGTTTGAGTTTGAACTTGAGGGTTTCTCTTTGTCATGATTACCCAAAGGATCTTTGAAAATAGTATGATCACGGTTGGATGCTAATAGTGATGGATCAACTATGATTATACCATCATCAATAAGGTCTTGTATTGCATGTTTCAATTGGAAGCATGATGAATTCTTGTGTCCTTCAGTGCGATGGTAATCACAATACTTTTTGTCATCCCACCAATTTTCTTTAGTTAATGGTTCATCTTTGATTGGGGGTAGCTACAGGAAGTTATTACTCAGTAACTATTGTAATGCAGTCTCAAGTGGTATTCCCAATGGTGTTAATTTCCTATCTTTGGTTCTAGGATATCTTTGAGGTTTATCTTGCGTGGGAGTCTCAGTTTTCTATTGTGGAGCTGATGCTTGATTAGAGGTTTGTGAATTTGTATGGTTTACACCTTTCAAAGTCAATTGAAGTTGTGCTGTGCTAATCGTATGAGCATCCACAATTTCCATCATTAGTCACATTCTTAGTTTTGGAGAAAATTTTTGCCTTGTCATTAGATGAGTTAGTGTTTGTGTTTTCTTTGTTTATCTCGAGGATTCCCTTACGGATAAGAGCATCTTTAATACTAGCCCCTTTTTTCATCAGTTTAGAAATGGTGCTTGGACTCTTCATTTTGAGTTCATACATGATGATTTATTTGGGATGTTTGATATGTTTTGGGTTGATTAGGACTGATTTCGAGTGATTTTGGGTTGATTTGGGGTGATTTTGAGTTGATTTGAAATGGTTTTGAGCTGATTTGATATGATTCTGAGTTGACATGAAATTGATGTGAAAGAGGATACAAATGACAAAATATGGTCAATCTGGCCAAAAGATCAGAGTTAGTAGAATGAAAAAATGGTACAACTTAGTATGAAGAAGTGATGAAGTCATAGATGCGAACCATTTTTGAGCGTCTACAGTGTCAAGGAGGACTCCATGAGGAGTCCAACTCTTCTTAACCCATTCTTGGAGAATAGCTTTAGGAGGAGTCATACCCACAAGATACCCTATTAAGGGATGTTGTTATAACCAATCAAAAGTAGCATCAGATTCTTCAAAAAGAAGGATGATATTAGGATTACCTTGTGAAAAACCTTCCGGATGAATTTGCAAGGATGTTTGTTTAATGGAGGTGACATGGCTTTCTAAAGTAGCAATGTGAACACCAGTATCAACAACTAGATCACCATTGGCTAGGGCCACTATAAACTAGCTTAAAAACTCCCATAGTAAATATGGTTTGACAAGTGTAAATAATAGAAGGAAATCTGAAACAGAGAGTCGTATGCAAGAAAATTGAAAGATCACATGAAACCCTAGCAGAGTAAAAAAAGACATGTTCGTCGACAACACTAGATTGGGATTTTTTCCAGCATCAAAATTATATATATTTTAATCGGTTACCTCTATAAAAAAACATATTATAATTAATCAAAACCTAATACATTTCCATTGATCATGTCATTGATCATATTCTTTGCCCATCTCATCATCATGAACATCATCATTATCGTCATCATCATCCAAATCATCAGAATGAGCATCGTCAATATCATGATTGTCACTATGACCATCATTTTCATCATCGTCATCATCATCATCATCACCATCACCATCACCATCACCATCACCATCACCATCACCATCACTACCATCATCAGCTTCACCACCTCCACCATCACCACCACCACCATCATCATCATAAATGCCATCACCATCATCATGAACATCTTCACCATAATCATCATCATCATCTCCTTCTTCATCTTCACCATTATCAGCATCATCATCTCCTCCTTCATCTTCCCCATCATCATCATCTACTTTGTCTTGCACTTCTTTGGTATCTTTTTCTTCAATCACATTATACTTTACTGGTCTTCCTCTTCAATCATGTCTAATGACAAATGACCAATTCAGTTTATGTGGAACACCGAAGTAAAACACTTTCTCACATTGTCTTGGAAGAGCATAGGCCTCATTTCCAACTAGCTCAAATGAACTTGTATTAATTATTGTAAATCTATTATCATGTTCAATAATAGGTCTATCAAGATCATTTTGATTCAATCATAGATTATACTATTTAACACCAAATAGAACTTGTTTGAAGGAATTAAAGTCACACTCAATTATATCACCCAAAACACCATAGTATATGTTTTCACAATTTTGAGGATGCTTGTCATTTCTACACAAGATATTGGTGACCTTGAACACTATAGTCATCCTAGAATCACAAGTTCTCTTAGTCTCGTCCACCCTTTTTATGCAAAATTTATAGCTATTGTAGTACATAGTTTTGTGGTCTTTGTCCTGCTATTTTTCAAACATGTCAAAATTATGCTTCCATCCTTGAGTTGATATTTTAAAAATGGGTCATGATAGATTAAATTATACGTACCTTTCCACCTCTTAAACCATTTTCTAGATCAATTATCATTGGCATAACATTGGGATCTCCATTACAATCCACTTCTTTAACTAATGAAGCAACACCTTTCCATATTAATGAGAGACCATTTTTTTGAGATCATTAAATCCATACCATCATCCAATCAAGATTGTTTGCAATATACAAATGAAGTTCATCCTACTCATGAGCAACTATATAAACTAAATAGACTAGTTAGAAACAACTTATATTGATGATGGATAAGAATTAATTAACTACAATAATATCTTATAATTACCTCTCACTTTCCTCAATCTACCTTTCCCTATCAAGTACTCCCCTTCGAATTTGTTCATGGAGTTGGGATCCCAAATGTGATCTACATGGATCTTTGATGCAAACTTGGGAAGATATTCACTAATGTAAACTATGGTTTTGTAGACCATAAATCCCTCAACCATGGAACCCTCAAGATGTGCTCTCTATTGAACCAAGCCCTTAAAAAAATTTAAGTGCCTCTCAACCATCCACATTGACCTAGTTGGTATAGGTCCACACAATTCGATCTCCTCAACTAGATGTATGAGGTAGTTTTTTTGTGCATTAAGTTGAAGGTAGACACTTTTGCATCTCACACAAAAGCTGAGTAATTTTTCTCTTCCATTGCTTTATGTCTTTTTTATCAATTTCTTTAGATCAAAACTACCTAAAAGATATTCATCACACAAAAATATATTAAGGACACTAATAACACTTCTATACAATAAATCTAACAAATAAGACTTCTAACCTCATGTATTTCCCAAGATCGTATATAAAGTGTTTAACACTCATGTTGTTGAAGTTGTGAGGGAGAGATAGAGGTAGAAAAAATTGCAATAATAATAAAATGATCTTTTCAATATATTATAACATAAAATAATCAAAACAACATAATATTTTACAAATTTATTGTAAATAGAGAAGAACATGACTTACCTTGATGAAGGTATGCTAATCATGTGTTTTCAACCCTGACCCAAATCTTTGATATGAGATTGCTTATGTTTGTAGCAAGTCTTCTATGAAATTTAGTTTTATTTATGGCTTCATACATGGCATCAATTTTTTTGTGTGTGAATAACCAAGGAATGACCCTCGCATTAATCCAGTTTCCATTTCTATTTGATTCAATGAAAAAATTCAATGCATGATTGGATTCGTCAATGCTATTGCAAATTTTGACCAATTTTTCTTTATCACACCTTCCATCCAATATTTTCCATAGCGTCTTTGTTACATTCTTTCCACTATGCATAACATCAAACACATGCATAATTGAGGGGTTCTCATAGTGCATCAGCCTACTAAATTGCCTAGGATAGCTTTTAAGTCCTTTTGAAAGTTTCTCATCGATTCCTTGATGACCTTCACAAATATCAATTATATTGTTACCATAATGCCCCACCCAAAGATCCTTGGAAGAAAGATGAAATAAAAGCCAAGATTTTTTTTTAAAACAAGTATGAATGCATGCAGCAACAACATACAAGGATCACCAAGATCGCAATGAAAGACTGTCCAAACATTATGGCACCAAAAAATCTCCAAATGCCACTACTAACAAAAATGATTGACAATGGAAGATACATAATTGAATTTGAATTGAAACATTCCAAATCCAAAATATGACACCAAGGGATTGAAGTGCACCTAAGAGCATAGCCCAAATGACTCCAAAATTTTTTGAATTAAACCGAAAAGTGCCTACTGTCTTCCCAAACAAGTTTTTAAAAAACTTAAGTAATACTTTAAATCGGCATTGGGTGATACTTTCCAATATCGCACAATAGTTCTCAAGAAGGAGGGTGACACTTTTAGGGATTTGGTGACACTACTCTTAAGGGCATGCGATACTTTACAAGTATCATATGACACTTCTTCTAAGGGGATGCAATACTAGAAAGTATTGCATGAAAAAACTCCAAGAGGTATGCGACACAATTAGGGAATGCACAACAAAATCCTAATGAGTGTGCGACACTTTATTGTATTGCACCATGCTGACACACACTCACCCAAGAAATGGAAGAAAACTCTAAGGAAAAATAATAGATTAAAATTGGGTTTAGAATCTCCATACTAGGGAGTGTCTGATCCGCAATTTGAGGGATAAACACTCAAACACACTACTAAAAGATAGAAAGCTAGAAATAACATATAATCATCTAATCAAACTACAAAAAGGAAAGAAGAGAGGGGAAAAAATTACAGAGTATTGAAAACAACATCATAGCAAACAAAAATAATATTGTAATGAGCAGTACAAACAAACTAAGTACATGGTTCCCCCTAATTGTCAATAGCATCATAAGACCATCGTGGGCCCTAGCCATCCCCTACACATAACATTCCAAGCCACTAAATAGATTGTTGGTACTATCATAATAGGGACATCACTACTAACCATGCACAACATAAGTATAAGGAAATCTAACATGCTAGAAGTAAAGCATAAGATAATCCTACAAAGTAAATAACATCACCTATCACATGCTAATCATCATAATAACAAAATATGACACTAACTAACATCATCTAAACATAATATGCAAGCATTCCAGTGAAAGCATAAATCACAATAAAGCATACTCTGAAACTCGAAGTACCAAGTGAACACATCCAGTAATGGTCACACTAGGATGAAGACCGTCTCTATACACCAGTCCCTAGTAGTGGTGAAGGTAGCTACGCCACCCAACCATGTCGTACCCATAGTTCCACACCCATCATGTTGATGGAGATATTGATCCAAACACAACCACACACAAAAAAAACATCCATGGCTAACACACATGCCAAGTAGTATGATGACTAAATCCAAGACATAGACAATGCATAAACTATAGGTCCTAGTCAGACACCTTAATGGGCTACTAAGTAAGGGTTGACATCATGGAGAGCTTCTTGGCATCGACAAGCCCAAGTTTAGATCATGCATTTCAACTCCTTAATGGAGGGCTCCACACACACATTTTATTATCTTAAGTTTTAAATTACCAACATGTATTTTATTTAATTATCACTTACTTAAAACTTCTTCACACCAACCCTCAGTAAATAGGCACCAGGCTGTGGAGAAGAGCTCCCTCCATATGCTACCCTACCGTACCCATGCTCATCCAATGATGAGTTCCCTTAGGCATGTAAATTCCCAACCCAACCCTAATGATCATAACTGATGGAAGTACAATGGAAGATCAAGCTCCGCAGGTCACCCAAAAATTGTATGTGCATGTACCCATGTGTGGCACACCACCATCACAAAGATCATAACATAAGAACTGGATGAAAACACAAGTAGAAAGTCACTTAATTGAAAATAGACTATGGAGGATTTATGCAATAAAATTTAACCAACAAAGGTCTGATTGACATCTAGGTCCACAACCCAACTCATGCCAAGAAAACCTAAGAAAATAAGGCAATATGCAAAATGAGGTAAAAACCAAAAAAATTGGAAATATTCCAAAATTAAAACCCATTTGGCCTTTGGGTGCAAAAACCCCAAAAATCTAAAAATAAATGAGTTTAAACACTGTATGAAAAAATAGCCAGCATAATGGCTCAAAACTCCAAACCCCCATCTTGAAAAATAGGGAAAATGTTCATACCCAACCAACCAGGTAGAACTAGCAAACAAAAATAGAGGGGAACACTAGTTTTCAGCCTCCTAAAATAGTACTACAAGAAACAAAAGCTAAAATGGAGAAAAAAAAATAAAATAGAAAAACCCTACCTAATAGTAGCAGGGGCAAATTTTGAAAACAACCTAATAAAATAAATAGCCTACCAAAATTACTAAAAGTGGTAGCAAAGAAAGAACTCCCCAAGCTGGATCCAACGAGACTAACCTCGTGAAAAGCCCACACTCATAGCTTCCAAAATGAACAAAATTTTAATACTTCAAAAGAGGATTCCCAAAAAACTTTCAAATTTTTCTATTTTAAAAAGTGAGAGGTGAATAATGAAATATCTTTTTCAATACTTATTCACTTTTTGAGTGAATAGTTGATTAGGTCAAATAACTAGTTAGAGTAGTTAAACTCTAAATCGACCCCAACAAAAATAGCTTATTCTTCATAATGGAAATTTACCTAAGACTAAGCTACTAGAAATTAAATCTGAAAAGATTTAAATCCTAAAAACACAAAATCATAGAAAATAGTAAACAACTTTTGTGACAATGTGAACTTCTAAGTGCACAGACACACTCACTGGTCTAATCACATACTGCAGATGAGTTCAAATTTACTAATCACTAGAAGGTTTTGATTTAAAAAACTAAAATAGGGATATGTTGACCATACAAGGATGATATTGGTAAAATATGAATAGCTGAATCACTAACTCCATAGGCCAGTGCCAGGTATATAAATCCTACACACTAAAACACATGATCAAGTGCAATTGCGTATAATATAATAACTGAAGTAATTAATGCATTAAATAAATAATTAATCCATTTACATCACTCATGGTTGCATAAAGCATAAAGAAAAAGAATGAAGTAAATAACCATAGCATACAATCCATCACATAGCATTATCAAATAATATATCCCAATAAATGTGATAATCAAATATCATCATAGATCTACTGTCATCTCAAAATAACATCAACATGCAAAAATGATAAACTGAACAACATAGCAGTATACCATCTATGGTACTAAATCAAAGTATATAACATTCGACCCTTAGGTAATCTCAAAGTACATAACAAGAGTATCAAGTATCTCTCGAATAAAAATAGACAAGGTATAGAGTGTAAACATGAGAGGCACTACAATTACTAAATAAAAAAAATTATCCAAATTTAAATTTCATACAAAAACCCGTATCAGATGGAATACCATTACCTTGACAATTCATTCTATTGTATTCCAATTTCCACATGTGAGGTGTCATTCTTTATGGCTTTGATGTTATCTCTTCTTTCCCATTAAAAATATGTTTTTCTTCAATTCGATACTTATTATTTTTGTAGACAAAGTGTCTATGCTCATTGAACACCTATTTTCCTAAAAATTTTGAATGGCAAGATTTCATCTTTGGACCACAAACTGGACATGAAAACTTTCCCTTTGTCTAAAGACCTACAAGATCATGTATAATTGGATGACATGTGTACTATAAGATTCATATTTACAATTATCACACGTAACTTAAACATACAATGAAAAATATGCATTAATAGTTTTACATAACACAAAAATGTGTTAGTCAGGGGGCCTCATGTATTCTCTATACAAGCATTGCATAGAATTGAAATTGTGTTTCAATAATTGGTCTAGAGATGTCATACATAGTGACCCCATTCCATAACTCCAACAAATAATCAATGAAGCGCTCAATATATACATTTGTATCTTTCACTTGGTACTTACCTAGTTGAATGAACATAAACAAAACATAATTATTATGGTCATTTTGATACTATATTTATAAATTAATTTAGCTGACTATTAAATGAAAAAATGTATGGTACAATCATTGCCAACATTATCTTCTCCCTCTTTATGGACATACAAGGCTAAATGCTATTGTTAATAACAAAAATAAGCCAGACAAAGTAAATAGATCTCATCTCTCTAAATGGATTGGCGCCGTCTATTGCTAATGAAAAATTCAATTTACGAGTTCCTTTTTTAAATATAGGCCACCTATATTCTATGTCCTTAAATTAAAAACCATCCATAGGCATTCATATAAAGTCATCTTGTCTTCTATTGTGTGTATGGTAATCCATAAATTCTGCCAAGCTAGTACACCTGAATAATCATTGTAGATGTAGAATAATGGGAATGTATTGAAGAACCTTGCTAGACACCTTTTTTATTATTTGATCTCATCAATATCTATTAATGTGAAAACCAAGGCATTCTATTGAAAATTCATATTTTTTATGATATATAATATGATCATTAGGACATGCATGTGTTGTTTGATATTCCATTTTAATATCTTTTATAATGGTCAATAATTCTTGGTAAGAGCAAGGTAGAATGTTTGATGGTGGTAACCAACACTCACCTATCAACCTATGGGACAACATTTTTATTAGTAAAAAGAACATTAATGGTACACTAACATAGAAGATGATAAAAATTACACTATACCTTAGCATACGTGAGATTGCTACATTGGATATACCATTCATAACCTTGAATTTTACTAGCAACAATAGAATGGAGAGAAGTGTTTTTTGGGAGCCTTGGTACAAGGGCTCATATGCCTTTTCAATTAAAGGAATGTCAAGGTTCTCTTCATCATCATAATTAGATGTACACCTATCATCATCTTCATCATCTTCATCAGTTGTGCCAGTAAAATCTTCTTCAATCCTACTCTCTGGCACATTATTAGTTGCACCAATACCAACATCTTCAATTGTGTTTTCCACCTTAGGATCATCTTCTTCTATGGGGGGATTACCTTCTACTTTGATATGTTGATCTCAAATTGGTTTTGACAACTGAGTGTCAACACACTTAAGAAATTTTCTAAGTTAATGTTGGGTATAATATAGATGCCGAGTTGAAATGAGTGCTAGGTCACTCATGTGCTAAGCCAAAAATTCAATGTGTGTCGAGTCATTTAGATGCCAAGAAGACAGACAATGCCAAGAAAGTTTGAAGTGTCGAGTGACTAATAGATACCAAGAAAAGTTCAAATGCTGAGCCAGACAAAATTTCAGCATGTGTTGAGCATCAGTAATCAACAAGTGTCGAGGAACATAGAATCAACATAAGAGTTTGTGCCTTCACAAACTAAGATGTAGACCATTTTTGAGCCCACATATGGATAGATCTCAAATATTATAGATAAGATCAAATCTTTTTGGATTCCCTATGTGATCTACATGCAACCAATTAGAAAAATGGAGGGAATTGAGTGGGAAAGATGGATGAATCTCAATTGTAGATTCATACCTAACTAACCTTAAGTCATGAAATCTTTTTAAGGAGATGAAGCTCCATACTTTGCAAAGAGAGTGTGTGAGAGAGAATGCATGCGAGAAAGTGATGATAGTAGTGAAAGGGGTGAATTGATCAAGTTGAAGGAGAATTAGAAAGGAGGACAACATTGTAGAATCAGTTAGTAGAACAAAGGATCAAGGTTATGGTATTTTCATATTAGATCAAAGAGGATCAAAATGGATAGAACAAGGATCTAACATCAACAATATTAGATTGTAAGTGTATTAGATCAAAAATTCTATTATACTCTCTAATAGTTGTATAAGAAGAATGAAATCCTATGGACTTAGGTTGGTTTAACAACCATTGTATAAAGCCTTTAATATGGTGACATTCCAAGTGAGTGTTCTAAAGTCCTTTAGCTAGGCACACTTCTAATAAGGTGTTAAAATCCTTTAACAGGGTAGGATCTAACAATCCTTTGTAAGCCTTTAATAGGGCAGATAATGAGAATGGTCAAAAAATGTAACCTTAACAGGTGAACTTTATTGTTGCAGTAGTGAAGAGTTGGGGTGTCATCCCCATCCTAGTTTTACCTTCTCAATAGAGGGTATTTGGGTAATCATATCTAGTGTCAAGTGTTTATGTGGATGTATTTGCTTTAGATTTTATTTCCGTATGTTTATGCATGCATTGTTTTAAAGTTAAAAGTTTTATTGGTTAAATTTTAGTACTTCTAATTCACCCCCCCACCCCCTCAAAAGTATACTTCCCACTTGTAAATCCCAACAATTGGTATCGGAGCTCAATTCTCATTAGGAGAAGCCTTATAGCTTGGGGAAAAGATCTTGAGATGGAAGTCCACAAGTTGGGAAATACCATTGAGAATTAGGAGATTGAGATACATGTCTTACTGCAACAATTGAATGAAGCCAGAGATTCCTTGAGGAGTTCACTAAAGAGAGGGAAAGAGATTGCCATAGCTAAGAATGACACCTAATACAAAGAGATTGACACCTCAGAGTTATTTTTAGATGGTAACTCCTATGAATTTGATGCAGTAATTGTAGATCTCATGGATAAGAATAGAGCACAAGCTAAGGAGATCAAAAATCTCAAGTTAGAATAAGAATCACAAACTATACTACTATGTGAAGTGACTGAGAAAAAGAAAGCCATAGAAGACAAGAGAATTTTGTCAAACAGAATAGAAGAAAAATTAGTAGAACTATCCAGGATCTCAAATATGAAATTGTATACCCTAAGCCAAATGATGAATGCCCATCATGAGTTGAATGTTAAGGACATTGAGATAACTACACTAAAGTTATAGAATGAGCAACTACATAATGACCTAAAAAGAAAGAAAGAACTTACTAAAAGCTTCAACAAGCCAAATGAAGCCATCAAGTACTTAGAGAAACTACTAAAATCTTGTAGATCCAACAAAGATAGATTAGGATTGGGCTATACAAGTACTAAAGAAGGAGAATCATCCAAAGTTATTGAGGAAAGAAACAATAAAGGTAAGAACTCTAAACCTACTTGTCATCATTGTGGAAAGAAAGGACATACAACTAATGTTTGCAGGAGCAAGAGTACTAGTCAAAACGCCAAGACAAAGAACATGACACATTGTACCATGCATGCACCAAGATTTGAAGGACACTACTACAATTGTTAGAAGTTTGGACACAAATCCTTTGAATGTAGATCCAAGTCCACATGGTTATCAAACAAGGGAAGAAGCCATGAAAATTTCTATAATTGGTACTACAATACAAGATATAGCTATCACTACTATCAAGAGTATGGACACATCCCTGAGAATTGCATAAGAACACATTTTTATGGAAGCTATAGCAGATGGTTAAGTTAAACTACATGCTTTAGTTGTTTGAAGACTTGTCACATTAGCAAACACTGCCCAACAAGGACAAAGGCACCTGACTTAGAGTCAAATAAGGGAAAAGGCAAGGTAGATGTTGAGCACATCAAAGGAGAGATGAATAAGAAATGGAAGAAGAAAGTTGGATGCAACACATCAACTAAAGGGATCACTCCACCTAAAGGGTCAAGTGGTCATACTTCATCAAACTACAAGAGACAATACGAGGGATTGATATTTAAATGTTTTATCATACATCAATGCCTAAAATAAGTTCGTATTGAAAAGGATTGATTAGAAAGAATAAAGATGTAATGTTAAAAATTGAAAGTTTTCACATTATTGTCGAGTTAGGAAAGTTGCCTTCAAATGCTGAGTAAAATCCTAGTATTTATCGAGTTGTTTGCCAAAGTTAGTTGGAGCCAAGTGTGTGGTGGTTGTTGAGTAAAAAGGAAATTCTTATTAAAGCCAAGAAAGGGAAACTTTAGTGGATGTTGAGTGATGGGAAAACTAATGGAAGCTGAGTGAAATGGAAATTGCATAAGGAGTTGAGTGTATAGTTGTATATGTAGTGAGCATTAAATGCTATATATTGAAGGGTATAAGGTTGATTTTATGATCATTTTTCATCATTGTGAACATAGAGCAAGAGCAAGAAGAGGACAGAAGTGATTTCCAAGAAAATATTGAAGCTTTTGAAAAGATTTCAGCAAAGATTCAACACCATTTCATTGATCTAAGGTATTTCTCAAGTGCTGAGTTATGTAGTTTCAAAGTTTAAACCCTAGTTTGTAGAAATGGCCTCTAGCTCTAGGAATCCCAAGGACAAGGAATTGTTTGTGGTTTGTCTAGTGAGCAATGAAGTTAAACAACTAGATGTTAGGCCAATACCTAAAGTTGCATACAAGAATGACCCTACTAGTGCATTATCCATAATCCAACCTAAAGTCGTAATGGTGCAAGATGTTAGAAAATGCTATAACTATAAGATTCGAGCAATTGGTGATATGGAGACTCGGCAAGCCTACACCAAACTATGTGAGAATGGGGTATTGAAGGAGGAATTTTAGATTGTTGAAATGAAGGGCTTAACTCATGCCCTAGATTTCCATACAATTTTCAAGACATAGTGGATAAGAATAGTTTTGAGCAAGATTCATGATGGACGCCTATGGTTGGAGGTTGAAACCATCAAGTTGTCAAAGAGAATCATACATAGGGTGATAGGATACCCAACCCTAGAATAGCCAAAGACCCTAAGAAGTGACTCAAAAGAAGCCATTGAGAAAAACACTGGGGAAAATTAGGATAAAAGGGGCATGACCATTGACACAATCAAAGATCCACTTAAAGAATTTGTAGTGAGGGTCATATCTCACAAATTCTACCAGTCAAGCTAATTGAATAGTGTACCACACATTGTAGTTGATGTGGGATACAAATTTGTTAAGAAGGATCATACATATGATCTAGAAGAACTACAAGTGCAATAGATTATGGAGAACCTAGGAGCAATAAGAAGATAAAAAAGTTCTCAGTGTAAGTTTTATATTTAGAATGAATTTCCCTCTTTTTGTAAGATAAGTTGGAAGACCAATAGGTCTATAGTTTTACAAGTGAATGAGTACATAGAGCAGATGGGAACTAATTTTGAAACCCTAATGACAAGCTATTTTGAGGACTTTAAGAAGTCCATGAAACAAAGACTAAGGATTCTAGTCTCTCTTGTAGAGTAGCACATCAATGATATTTGTTTCTTAGTGGACATTGACTTCACTTACATCCAAGCAGTTGTACCTAGAGTGAGATGGATAAGGCCATTAGGATATGAAATTAATATTGATGAGGCATCAACAATAATCACAACATTGCTTGTAGAAGAGATTGACAAAGAAGCAACACTTTTTGGCACTTTTGATGTTGTAAAGTCTAAGCTAGAGATGGAGTTGAAAACTATTTCAAATCTAAAGAAAAAGAAAAAATTGGTCAAGAATCTCAAGGCCAAATTTGGTGAAGGGACAACAAAAGAAGAATATGATGAAGAAGAGGAAGAAGAAGAATAGGGCCAAGGGCCACCACTCAGGAGGCTAAGAAGCAAGAAAAGAAGAAGGCTACCACGCATAAAGGTCCAGCCAAGAAGAAATTAAGAAGGAAATATGTTTCTCAACCTAACTCAGATGAAGAGAGAATAGAGTCAGAAGACACAAGCCAATTTAGAGTGGTAAGTCATGCATTAAAATCTTATTTAGAAAACATTTGTGAAAATATTAAAGATAATGCTAACTTAAATGGCTTGAAGAATATTGAATTCAGTAAGTTAAGTAGGGACAAACAAATCATGTTTGAAGAATCAGTTTATAGTATGATGGCCAAGTTCAAGACCACCGCACTTGAACTTGACAATTCAATGCCCAAAGATTTGTATTCTATTATTGAAAATAAATGGCATTATTGCCTTAATATGGAGAAAGAAATAAAGGAGTCTAAATTGGCTCGCGTAATGCCAGAGCTCACAAAAGGGAAAGTTACTAAGGCTAATAAGAAGCAAGGGAGCCAATTTACACCCAAGTATAGATCTTTTAGCATTCTTTAGAATAAGATTGAAGATATTGTCAAAAAGTCAACTCAAATATCAAAATTGATCTATGGCTGAACAACTATCAAAGAAGGAGAGGAAGATCCCTTTGAGGAAGAAATAACATAGAAGAGGATGATAATGATAAGGAAGGTGAAGGTGAGAAAGAAAAGGGAGATAATAAAATGGAGAAGGAAACTCAAAAATATTATATGGAAACTACTGAAGAGCAATAAATAGAACAGAGTGTGCAAGACACATAATTGCCATCGCCAAGTCCTCCACATGACACCTCTACACCTACAGACATAATAAAAGTAAAGGATTTTCCTAAAAATTTTGGTTAGAACATCAATCCATTGACTACAAAGGATCTTAAAATGATCGTTGACCAATCAACACTACAAGCTCATATATGTAGTAATCTAGTATTAGTTAGTGTAGATGAGTTGTAGAAAGTAGTAGCTGACCTGAATAGGGATAAGATGGTAACACCAGAAACATCTTTTGTCATCCCTATAGCTTCAACTGGACAACCTAAAGAGCAAGATGCACAAGATACATCAGCTAAGGTTGATTCCACAAATAAAGTCAGTAAAACTGCCAAGGAGCCAGCAAAAGACCAAACATGATAGGTAGATACATCTATTCCTTCTACAAAACTGCAAGGTGCACCACCATAGATAATTGTAATTGACCAAGGAAGATCAGAGGAGGAGAAGGAGACCCCAAAAGAAAAGGAGGAAGAAGTAATTCAAACTTTAGTTAATTTTCCAACCATTGGGACTCCTACAAGAATGCCTCAAAAGCTGAGCACTAAAGCAATACCACTTCAAATTTCAGCACTCGGCTCAAGCTCCATAAAGGTTGCAAGGGTAATTCACTATGGAGAACCTACATTAGATGATGAAATAGTCATTCTAATGTAAGACTATGCAACCATGACCATTGACTAGATGAATGAGGTGCAGGAGGCACTAGAGACTTAAACGAAGCAGGAGATACTCAAAAATGAGTATAAACAAAGGCAACCACTAATTGAGATAAAATAAATCTTTCTAGATGAATTTAGCTTGTAGATACCTAATGAAACAAAGCCCATTATGGAGCAACTTTCAAAAATAGTGGACCAGGTACAAAGTGAAGACTAGGAGACAAATGTAAACTTCATGGAATGGTCAGAAAAGAAGTTTGAAGAAAAGGTGAATGAAAGACTATCTAGTGAGATAGCACTTTCACAGGTAGAACTAGCTAAGAAAATTGAAAAGGTTAAGATAGTAGTTGAGAATATATTCTCATTATACACAAAGTTGTGTAATCCATCAATTTTCACACAGGAAACCAGCTAAAGAATAATGAGTTTGGAAATAAATCTAAAAATATCAAGCATGCAACTACCAAAAGATCTAGCTCAAAGTGAGAAGCACTTTAACAGAACATTTCACACACAAAAGGAACTAGCTATATTAATAGTAGAAGAGGCTGACACTAGAGCCAAATTAGTTCAAAGGCAAGTCTCCCTAACCCCTCACATAGAGATTCTACAAAAAGAACTAGCCTATGCAGAAAATGTATTGAAGAAAGATCCCAATCTTTCAACATTATATGGTTTAGTTCACCTTGCAGTAGAGACAACCATCTAAAATAAATCTCTTGAAGTTGCAATACAAAATTAAGATGCTCCTTTGAGAATGGTAATGCAAGTGAACAAAACCTTCTTGGAAAAATATTCAGTCAATGTATAGACCCTTCGACATAAGTGTCAAAAAGAAGAGAAATAGTAAAAGGGGGAGATAAATCACAAGGCCTGAAGGATACTTAATCTATAAGGGGAGACATGTGAAAGGGGGAGCCAAGACAAACAAAGCAGAGAAAAGAAAAGGGTAGTACAAAGTAGAAAAACAAACATAGGGCACATTAGACTATATCAGACAAGGAGTATTAGTAGAGGCAAATCACTCTGCTCAGAGAGAATTATGGTACATCAACTCATGGGGAGATACAAAATTTTGAGGTATATAGTCCTTCACAAAATTTTGAATAGTTTTAAAGTTTTTTATATATGCCCTATAGAATGTATATTATACTCAAGGAGAATAGTTTCATCATGTAGAGTTAAGAGTTTTTGACACTCATGTCAAAGGGGGAGATTGTTGATCTTAGATTGGTTTTGACAATTGGGTGTCAACAGACTTAAGAAGTTTTCTAAGTTGATGTCGAGTATAATATAGATGCTGAGTTGAAATGAGTGTCAAGTCACTCATGTGCTAAGTTGCAATATGTGCCAAGCTAAAAATTCAATACTGGCTGAATCATTTAGATGCTGAGTAGATAGATAATGCCGAGCAAGTTTGAAGTGCCAAGTGACTAATAGATGCCGAGAAAAGTTCAAATGTCAAGCCAAAAATAATTTTAGTATGTGCCGAGCATTAGTAATTAGCAAGTGCTAAGCAACACAGAATTAGCATAATAGTTTGTGCCTTCATGAACTAAGATGTAAACTATTTTTGACCCAACATATGGATAGATCTCAAATCTTAGAGATAAGATCGAATCTATTTAGATTCCCTATGTGATATACACACAACCAATTAGAAAAATGGAGAGAATTGAGCAAGAAATATGGATGAATCTCAATCGTAGATTCATACTTAACCCTAAGTCACGAAATTATTTTAAGGAGATGAAGCCCACTACTTTGAAGAGAGAGAGTGTGAGAGAGAATGCATGCGAGAAAGTGGTGATAGTCATGAAAGGGGTGAATTGATTAAGTTGAAGATGACTTAGAAAGGAGGACAACATTGCCAAATCAATTAGCAGAATAGAGGATCAAGGTTATAGTATTTTCATATTAGATCAAAGAGGATCAAAATGGATAGAACAAGGATCTGAAATGAACAATATTAGATTGTAAGCGTATCAGATGAAACATCCTATTATACTCTCTAACAATTGTATAAGAAGAATGAGATCGTATAGACTTAGGTTGGTTTAAAAACCATTGTATAAAGCCTTTAACAGGGTGACATTCCAAGTGATTTTTCTAAAGTCTTTTAGCCAGACACACTTCTAATAGGGTGTTAGATTTCTTTAACAGGGTAGGATCTAACAATCCTTTGTAAGCCTTTAACAAGGCAAATCATGAGAATGGTCAAATTATGTAACCTTAAAAGGTGAACATTATTGTTGTAGTAGTGAAGAGTTGTGGGTATCATCCCCACCCCAGTTTTACCTTCTCATTGGAGGGTTCATGGGTAATCATATCTAGTGTCAAGTGTTTATGTGGATGCATTTGATTTACATGTTATTTTCATATGTTTATGTATGCAATGTTTTAAAGTTAGAAGTTTTATTGGTGAAATTTTAGTACTTCTTATTCACACCCCCTCCCCCCCGCCCACCTCTTATAAGTATACTTCCCACTTGTAAATCCCAAAATGATATTCAAACCTCCATGTTCCACCAATTTGAAATCCTTATTCACCAAAGGATGAAAATCCTATCCCCCTTCAATGTGATCATGTTGCCTACAATGTCTCTAAGCTGATGTGATTAGAATTCTATGATTCTTTAAACCCTTGCAATTTTTGCAAGGCAAATAACATTTTCCATTACCGTTTCTTTTGAATTGAGACCTCAATCTAGCAATTGTCGCCTTATTTTGTTCTAGGTTCATATTATTAGGCATGGACTTTCTTCACAAGATAATATTCAAGCTATTAAATTATATCAAATATAAGCATACAAGCATTAGTAGTATCTTGTATATAATCAATAATAATTAAATAGTTAAATATTACTATCTCTTTAGTAAAGATGACATCTAAACAAATCATAGTTCATTAATTATTTATCTTTAAAGGGGAAAGTAATGAAATAAAAAGAAGTTGAGGTTTGATCCTTAACCAAAATATCATCATAAATTAGGAACATATTAGGAGAAGAGTTAAGATGAATCCCACCATCACCACAATCATTGGGGGGATGACAAAATGTTGCATGAGTTGTGGGATTGTTACAAAGAGAGAATTTCTTAGGCGATAAACAATAATATAAGCATGGAGGATGGTCATTTGTCCATGCTTTATTGGAGAAGTGTTCATGACAGATTTCATAAGTTAAGAGATCTACAAGAATGTGCAAATAGTATACTAGTCTCAAAGCAATTTGAGCTACTACACTAACTATAATCCCATGTGATTTTGTTTACCTTATTCTTCGATCTAACACATTTGTTGTTATAATTATGGGTTTCATGGATTTTTTTAGTGCACAACCCTTCATTGGTCACTTTACCTTCTTATAATCTCATACGTTCCTATTGTTTGTCTTGTACAAAAAGAGGGTAAGCAATGGAAAATACAAGCACCAATCTTCAGAACTAAATTGTTATTCATGTGTATTTCTAGCCACATAAAAGAAATCAAAAAGCATGAAGTGGTCAAAAGAAGAGCATAATTTTTTTTTTGTAAAGAAGTCCATTTTTTAAAATCTAATGTGTTTTTATCATGTGTAGCTATAGGAAAGAAAACATGGATCATTAAAGGGATGTATCTTTAAGATGTGAAACATTTTGATTCATCAGTTACCAATAGTTGCAAATCACATGAAGACATAGATTATTAGAGACATGAAACCTTCTAAATTAGCATTCAATGTAGTTACAGATTTAGTACTCAAAATAAATTATTGAAGTGACATATAGTAAAATATATGAAACCTTTTAGTTTTGTATTTTAGAGGCAAATATATGGTACAAAAATAGAGCATTAAAGATAAGTAAGTAGTATAATCTTAATGAAAAAATAAAAGATGTATACTATAATTATTTTATCATCATAATACAAAAGAAACTAAGTCAAGATGATAAGGTGTGGAGATGGAACTGTTGTACGGATCATACATTACATAAATATTAAATATCCCTAATAGGAACTATTATGAAGTAAGGATCTTGTATATTGAAGAGAATATAGTGTCCATATGACTGACAATCATAATGCAAAGAAAGATTGCAAAGTTTGAAAGATATCAGATAACAATTAAAACAACTACACCATAAAAATGGATATTATGAGTTTATATTGAAGAAGGAGACAAAGGATATTTATTTAGTTATAAGGGACAAGGATACAAAAACATATTTCATGTGATCAAATTAAAACATAACAGTAGGAATGTACCTTTAGGCGATGCATTGTTAAGCATATTGGGCCCAAAATGGAAATCAATAGAAGATTGAAACATGCCATGGGTGAAGGAAACACTTCAAACTCAAGGATTGGGATGGGTAAATATAGAATGGAATTGTTTGGAAAATGAGGAGGGGTCATCATTTTATACACTTTTCTTAGCGGTCACCATGTTCCCTCCTTTATGTCTTAGTAATTCTAAATGTACATTATACATATGATGCTAATATAAAGGTTCATTTAGATTAGATTATAATTAAATGCGGTGAAAACTATTTATCTCACTATGACTTCTAATTCAAAGAGCATTTGAATAGTTGATACACACATTGAAAAAAAAAATCTTTATCAACATCATATAGGCAAGAGACATTTCTAGAGTATAGAGTTTCCATGCTAGCCTGAATGCTGAATTAAAGAGAAGTAAATATATTGCAATTTAGATTCACTATTTTAGTCTACTTAGTGTAGAAAATAGTGCATCCTAATACAAATGGGTTTCGAAGGATAGTTGCAATCAACATTAGCAGTTATATCCCACTTGATGATATTATTGATCCAAATGGGTAAATTAAGTGTAGGAATCTACTCTTGACTAGCTTAAGACTAATAGTATTCTAGATTAACATATATAAACATGCCATGCAACATCCTAGTGACATAGCCGAAATTTAGAATTTCTACCTTGGAGAGAGAAAAATCTGAGACCTTGGTTTCAAAATAATTTGTCATCAAGAAGAATGTTAGCTAGCCCAATTGGAATGTGGCACTATCTATAGTTGAGGCATCCTTCACTCATCTTGGGACATTAGGAAGATTTCTACCATGCCAATTATATTACCGGTATAGAAATTCATTTTTTAATTAAATATACAATGAATACAAAACATTTTTCTATACTAGATCTATGTGATAAATTCATACCAACTAAAAATTCAAAATTGAAAAAAACAAAAACTTCACAACTATATCTTGTAAAAACCCAACAAACTATATATTACAATCAATTTCCAAACACCACAATTCCGAAGCTATATATTACAATCCACAAATATCATAGCAATTATTAGTAGATATAGGAATCCAAAAATAAGATTTGTCAAAATGAAAGAAAATAGTGAGGCAGAACCAAGACTTGCTAGTGAGGCATAAATCTGTTGCAGTCAATTGAATATGATCAAATGAACCAGTTACTAAATTTCAAAAATCTAGACAAATGACAACACATCAAAACCCCTCTGTCTGTGTTTAAAATATGTGCCTCTGTAATGTTGTTTGATTAATTTATAAGCCTCTTCATACTTAGGGTTCCTTAGTTCTTCCATTGTTGTAGGATCAAAAGAAACACGCCATTCACTCAAATATATTAGTGGAGATTTCTAAGCCATTGTGCATCAAGGTATTTCTAATTCTTTCCCTCCAACAAATAAATTATAGTACAAAACTCATACATGCATGATAAATGCATAGCCTTGATTAAGGAGAATCCACAACAAATTGGTTATCTTGAGTTTTTTAAAATAGACTTACCTTCAATAGTGTTGTAAAATTCTTCCTCAAGCCTCCCTCCTATATGCCCACACTTTTTCACGTAAACAAATGAAGTTTCACTTTTTTCTTGTTTTTGTTTATATCCTTGACAACATAAAAATTTCAATGCTAAACTTAACTAACATTGAAATTTCAATGTTATAAGGATCATTTTAAAAGAAAAATTAATTTGACAAGCCAAATTGGCTTACCATTGAAAATAACCCCCAAATGCACTAGTGACTAGTATACGGTGGAGTGGTTTTTCTAATGTTTAGTGGGTGTTTGTTGCAAAAGGATGGTTTTCTTCTAGCGACTCTTCTCCACACTCCAAAGGTGTTTGGATCTTATGGGTGGTGATCAAAGATGGAAGGTCCCATGTTTGTGCTAGGGGTTTAGTTGGGTTGTGCATTGGTTAGTCCTCTATAAGGGGTTGGAATTTGTGGGTGGAAGTGTTTATTGTTGGCACCCTTGTTCTCCACTTTGGGTTTTGGACGTTTGGGGTCTTTTTTCCTAAGTGTGGTGTTGGTCTCTACCTCTAGTGGGCTCTCTTGTATTTGGAGTTTTTCAGAGATGAGGATACATATGTGTTTGGTTTGGATGGCTTTGTGCAATAGTGATTTCCCTTGGGGCCTCCTATTATGACTCATGAGCCCCATGAGAACCATAGGGTTTGTAGGGGCTTGGATGTTGATGGACTAATCTTTAGGGAAAATGTGGTCCCTATCCTTGGTGCTAGTTCTATTGATGGGGGACTTTTCCCTAGACGACTTTCTATTTCTAGGGCTTTTACTATTGATAGCTCCCCTTGGCTTTGTGCAACAATCCTTTCCCTTGGGGCCTCCTGTTATGACTCATGGGGTCCATGAGAACCCTAGGGTTTTTAGGGGCTTGGATGTTGATGGACTAATCTTAGGGGAAAATGTGGTCCCTATCCATGGTGCTAGTTATATTGAGGGGGGAATTTTCCCTAGATGAGTTTTCCTTTTCAGGGGTTTTGTTGTGGATAGCTCCCCTTGGCGGGGAATTTTTTTCATCATCTGGGGATTCTCTTGCCCCTTGGTGTTTATTGCTTTGGAGATTCCTTTTCTTAATCTTGCTCTGAGGCAAATGCTTCCTCTATTTGGGACTCAAATTTGGTTAAGGTAGTCATTTCAGAGCTTTAGATGTAGATGTGGTGGAGGCTTCCTCTGTTCTATTCTTTCACTTTCATACTTCCTATTTAGGTGGAGGACACTATTGAGGTGGGGGCAAAGCTTATGGAGAAAGCTAGTTGCTAGAGGAAAGTGGTTATGAATGTGTTCAATGGGTACTCTCCCATTGTTTGTGTGTATCTCTTTCTTATTGTAAGAGATCTAGCTGGAGAGAGCATGCATAGATAATGTACTTCAAGTGGTGAAGAAAAAATGACTCCATAGCTAAACACTTTGGTGTGGAGATGTGTGTTAAATCTTATGGAGATATAATAGGTCTTCCTCTTAACTTCTAAGTTTGCTGATCTTGTGGAGGTAGAGAAATCTCTTATTGAGGTGGAGATCATATTTGGGCATTGGGAAGAAGAGGAGACTCCTACTGAATGATGAATACTTGCATTACTTTTAGTAATTTTTTAAGTAGAGGAAGGGGGAGTTTCTCTTACCTCTGGGGCTTGGGCTTCCTCCTCCCTACTCCTCCCAGTAAAGTGTTTTGGGAGTTTGTTGGGGGGTAGGAAGACTTTTGACTATGTTTACCAAGGTTGGAGCCTTTCTTAGACCTATGGTTGGATGATATGCATTATGTTTACCAAGGCTAAATGTATACTCTTGTTTGGTCCTAATTCATTGCTTACTATTTGGATATGTCTAGATGGCCTGAGTTTGTTCACTTATTCTTATAATGATTTCTTGTCTTAGTCCTTCTTTTACTTTTGATCGAGTAATTGATAGAAGTTTTGAAGGGTACACTCTGGTCCTTTGTTGTTGTTTTTGGTTTAAGTCTGCAGTTATTATGGGGGCTTGTCCCAAGTCTTTCATTTTCAACATTGTCCATGGTTGGTGGCTCAGTTGGTTGTGGACCTTTGTATTTGATAGAGGGAGATCTGGCTTGTTTGGATCTTTCTTTACTAGGCCCTGGGTAATGTTCTTCTCTTAGTGTCTAGTGTTTTTTTTGTACTTCAGATCAGCACCCATTAATTATTTCTTTTCTTAATAAAAAATATTAGAAAGTCAATTTACATGGCCATTAGGTAATTGTACACTTACATCACCACATCCTTATACATAATGTGACCTATTATTTCCTAAATAGATCTTTCTACCATCATCCTTCTCTTGAAAATTTTTAAACCAACTTTTATGACATGACATGTGAATTGATGCTCTTGAATTTATAAACCAATTATTACAATCACTTGATTTAGCTGAAAGAGAAAAATTAGAAACAATTTTAAATGATGAAGGTTGTCACTTATTATCTACGTAGAAACTACCAAAAGCTCCGATGACAAATTAGAAAATAGAAGAAGAAGAATAGAAAGCATAAAACATAGAAAATTAAGGGCTCTCTGATTTTGTCTATTGAGAACATCATAAGAAATGCATATTTAAATAAAATCTACAACCAACTACTCTCCTATAAAATTGGAAAAAAACTCTACATTTGATTGCATGACTAATTGATGACAAACTAAGTCTTATTGACAACAAACTAGAACTATGAACAAATCACACTTCTTTACAAACTCCTATTAGAATTCAAACTATGACTCGCTGTTTGATTTATTCCAACATAAATTCCATACAAGAAAATGTACAATGATCAAGGAAAATAGAAACCAAAAGATCTCACCTCAAATTGTTGTTTATTTCATGTCCCAGAAGAAATGAAATAGAATGTATGGCTTCCTTCCGCTCCTTTTTCCATATACCTCCCCATCTCTTCATGTCTTCTAAATGCTTTAGTTTACTCTCCACTTTCTATGTAGCAAAGAGTAGAAGGATTTACTCTATAAAACACTGGAACGATCTTAGCACTACTTTGCAACATGAGAATGAGCTCCTCCAAACACCATGGGGACTCTACATATCCTTTGGAGGAGATAGCTATGTGAGCTGAAGAAGAGTTGATGACGTTCTCAATGGTTGAAGAAAATGAATTTCCCAACTCTTTCTCTTCTAAATCAAGAAATGCATGTATTCCCAACTCCAAACTCCTTAAGAGAATTGTAGATCTAAAAGGCCATAGTATGTTTGCAATTAGGGCCCTATGGTTTGTGAACACGTCAAACAATTTTGAAGATTTGTCTACTTTCCTTCATTTTCTTGGAGGTTCAATTGCAGAGAAAGCATTATGTTCCTCATTTTTGCATAGAGACAAGGATGAGGAATCCATTAATTAATACTAAATACAAGTGGAGAATATGATTGTTGGTGTAGAGAAGGGGCATAGTGAGTTCAACTAAAGAACTTAACCAAGTTCTAGTTTGTGAAATTGGGATTCCGTAATGATGTTAATTCCATAATAGATAATAATAATGTATGTAGTCTGAGATCCTCATTGCTAATTTTACTCCCAAAAAATGATATGGGAAGACTCTTTCTTTTATTAATGACTAAAACTTTTCTACCTTGCCATTCAACAATCAGATTAAACTATAAAGGTTTAAGAATGAAACATGCTCAAAGATTGATGAAGGAGAAGTTTGGTGGTATCTTATTGACTTTTGTGATCAGATGTTGAATTTTGAGAGGAAATTAACTCGAAGTCAAAGTTAACACTATCAGCCATTTATGTGATAGATCCAAAAAAAAATTGATGGAGGTTATCCACAAACAACTTTTAGGTATTTGATCTCTTCAACTAAGAGTTAAGGACTAAAGAACATCCATGTTGCCAAATTTTCCCGGGACACAATCCTAGCCTCATCCCTTATGATGTCTTTGAGCCTTGCACTCAACAAGACTTGATCCCTAGTCGGATCTTTGTGAGCCATTCAACTTCACAAGTAGACCAAGGGCCCATTGAGATAGATTCAAATTTTAAAGCTAAAAAAGCCTTAACTTTAGAAGTAGGAACAATGTGATAGAACTAAGTGTAGTTATAGTGGTTCTCATTATTATTACTAGAAATGTTATTTTTAGCAATCTTATTATTATTATTAATAGTAATCTTATTTTTCTATATTTTTGGACAACTTAAATATTACATATTAAGATTTGATTCATTATTAAAACTTTTAAATAGTTAAAGTTTTATTTATTTTTTATCAATGAATGGCCAAGGCCTTCATAGATTTTATTAAACATAAAAAATAAATACAAAAGCATTACTCTATTCACATGGGCATTGGTAGGAAAGAACAGAGAAGGAAACCTCTAGTCTAGCCTGGGATAGAAATCCTATATTATACAAATTAAAAGGGGCATACCCCAGCGAATTTATTAAAAAATTTACAACATGTGAGGGAATACAACCCTTATGTACATATATATCATATTTATAATTGAAAGATTTTGATGTGCTCTATCTACTTTGGGAGAAAACATTTCCCTTATGTAGATGCTCTTCTTCAGCGATCCACCTAACACTAAAATAACTCCTCAATTTGAAAGTTAGTAAATTAGATTAGAGAAAATTTATCATTTTGGCTTTCCTAAGGAATTACTCTTAATACTTAAAAGTTAGAAACAAAACTGATCCTAAAATTAGGGTGATAGCTAGAATCCTAAACCCTTAACATAGCAAAAATCACATTACATAAATCACATCAGACAGAAGAATAATTACTGAGCTAATTACATAAATGCTTAAGAGATAAAAGTGTTAGTTAAATAACTAAGTAAATGTTAGTGTAGTTTTTTATTTTTTCCTATTTTGCTAGGTTTTTCCTACACTTTTAATAATCTCGCTTAGGTTAATAAAGCATGTCTTATTAGGTGAATGGTTGTGAGGTGTCACCTTCCTACATATGAGCATCTATTAGCTATCTTGGGAAGATAGTTTGCTATCTTTAGTCCGATAGATGGTTGCTCCTCATTGGTTGGTGTTGCCACCTCCTCTCTCTTCCTTGCCTATATAAGCATGCTACCTGGCTTGTATTTATATCTCTTGTTTTTGCATCCTCTTAATGCTATTTTGCTTCCAGCATTTGCATTAAAAAAAAAAAAAAAAAAAAAAAAAAACTAAAAAAAAAAAAAAAAAAAAAAAAAAAAAAAAAAAAAAAAGCGCCGGAAAGCTGGTTCCGAGATGGAGATGCCGGTACAGGTGTTTTTGAGTGTTGATTCAGTTTGGTTGCCTGTTATGGCAGTCGAAGCCGAATGTTCTATTTTGCACTCCGGGAGGCGTATCTTGAGCTTCCGATCCCCAATTTTGGACTTCTTTATATCATTGGAAAGCTCTTTCTGTGCTCTTTCTAGTGATGCTGGTTGTTGTTCCAGATTATGTTCCAGACACATCCTATTCAGTCTTTTGCATTTTAGCATTCTGGTGGATATTCTGTTTGTTTCAGCTCCGGAGATCGATTTTGTTGCTTCAGTTGCTTCATTTCGGGCTTTAATTTCTGTTGTTTCAGCCTTATGTTTTTTCTGATCATTGTTGATATTCACTGTAAGCATCTTTATGCAACGCACTGAAATAAAGTGCCACTCTTGCATTTTGGGATCCTTTTCATCATTGTGATTCGTTGTACTCGCACTATTATATAAAGTGCCATGGGGGGGATAGTTGTTTGCCGCTTATAGGCTCTCTTTCTCTAATTCCTCATGCAGTGTCGACGACACATGCCTTTATTTGTCTTTGTACCTCACTCTTGATGAGTTTGGCTCCTGTGTTGTAGGAGATTTTTGGCCCATCTTTTCAGCTACCTGTCACCTCACCTACCTTAAGGGGAGGTTATATTGTTGTTCTATGCTTCTTTGGTTGATGGTTCGTGCCTTCTATTTCCATGGAGGTTCCTTTGGTTGATGGTTCGTGCCTTCTATTTCCATCGAGGTTCCTTTGGTTGATGGTTCGTGCCTTCTATTTCCATGGAGGTTCCTTTGGTTGATGGTTCGTGCCTTCTATTTCCATGGGGGTTCTACAGATCAGTATTTTGACAGAGTTTTGCAGTTCTTCATGCTTCAGTGATGCTGCTTCTTCATGATCACTCATTGTTCCTATTTTAGGGGACAATTTCCCTAGCGGGAGACTTCTTCAGTTCTTCACTAGGTTCTTACCTCTTTTTGGGGGAGGGTTTTTCCCTTGTGGTTTTCTCTCTTTCCCCGCTTTCAGAGGTTGCATCTTCTTGCATTGTACTTGGGTACCTCACATGGCCTCGTTGCCGGGACCCATTTCTACATCCACCTAAGCTTCGCTTATGGGGGGGTGTTAGTGTAGTTTTTTATTTTTTCCTATTTTGCTAGGTTTTTCCTACACTTTTAATAATCTCGCTTAGGTTAATAAAGCATGTCTTATTAGGTGAATGGTTGTGAGGTGTCACCTTCCTACATGTGAGCATCCATTAGCTATCTTGGGAAGATACTTTTCTATCTTTAGTCTGATAGATGGTTGCTCCTCATTGGTTGGTGTTGCCACCTCCTCCCTCTTCCTAGCCTATATAAGCATGCTACCTGGCTTGTATTTGCATCTCTTATTTTTGCATCCTCTTAATGCTATTTTGCTTCCAGCATTTGCATTACTCTCTTGGAGACTAACTCTATGATGCTATTTTGATTTTGTATCATTTGCATTCATAGTTTAGATATTTACTCTTTGCACTAGTTTTCTGGGTTATTAATCTTTTCAGATTCTAACATGGTATCAGAGCCCAGAAAGCGTTTTTCTTTCTATATGGAGAATTAGAATGTAAACTAAAAAGAAGAATGAGAGACTAGTGTTAATAGAGCTTGATCAAACTAACTATTAGCCATGAAGATTAAAGGAGTATAAACAAAGATACTCCCAAACCAAACTACCCAATCACCATTGCTATGATGAAGCGATGAGTATCTCTAAATCCCAGAATAGCAATTCTTAATCAATCTAAAGATTGTAAACATTCATTTTAAGTATAAATCTTGACCATGGAAATTAATGCACAGAGTCTAAAATAACTAAGCTAGATCTCCAAATACATACTTTTTAAAGTAACAGGTTGAGTTGTATCTTCTAGGTCGGAAAAAAAGAACCATCTGAAGAGAGATTAACAAAAATACATCTAAAATGAAATAGGGGATCCCTAGAGACAATCAGACTAGTACCAAGCTGTCAAGCTGAGAAGCAAAAGTATATCATATTCACTTCTCGCATCAATCTAACCAAACAAAATGACATCTTGACCTTGAAAATTAATGCAAAAATCTAAAATAACTGAGATAGATTTGCAAATACATACTTTCTGAAATAACGGATGGAGTTGTGTCTTCTAGATCCAAATAAAGTGACTATCCAAAGAGATTTTAATGAAAGTGCATTGAAAAGGAAATAGGGGATCCCCCAAGAAAATTAGACATGTTCCAGGCCACAAGTTGAGAGCCAAATGTAAATTAACTATATATCTAGAGATTAACCAAATCAACATTTCACATCATTCTAACAAAATGAAACGAAATAGACTGAGATTTCTCCAAATCCATATAAGCCTATAAACAATCATATGGATATAACAATGAAACTGAACTAGAATTACTAAAGGAAAAACAATTAGGCCACCCTAGTTAAAGGAACTATACAACAATAAGATTACTACTTAATCAGTTGACATCAAAGATGAATTACAGAACTTAGCAACCAAAAAACCAAATACAAACATCTCCAAGCCAACTTAACTATAATATTTACATATTCCATTAATATTAAGTATCTAGTACATAAGATCAGTAACATGCTAGAAGCAGATATAAACATATCAAAGGAAATAAAGTACTATCGACATCAGGGGAAACAAAGACCAGAGACGATATATACATCCCAACAAGAAAGGAGATCAGAAAAAAAAAAATTGTCAACAAGACTATACCAGTTACATATAACCCTCTCATGGGAACACCATAATGAGCTTTGAGATATCATTTAGGTTTTCAATCTAGAAGTTAGGAGGGAGCTCAAAGTTTTCCCTAAACTTGCTAGTCTTGTTGACATTAGGCATGCAAAATATTAGAGCCTCCAGATTCTTGAACTAAACCCTTGGATGGATGTATGAATTAAAGACTTTGAGGTAATCTATGAACCAACCTCTATTGGCTTCAATTATAATACCCCTCCAGTGTAGGAGAAACTTGATGCTTGCTTTCATTTTTGGCCATTGAGTATAAAAGGAAAGGCTCTCCTAGATGATAAGGGAAGGTCATCGATAGGTCATGTCTAACTCAGAGGAGCCTAGAGGATGGGCTATGTATCTCTTAGGAAGCGGGATACAAAATTTACTATCTATGCTCCTTACTGCCTACTCCAAACCCTTTCTCCATATGGGCTAGAATAATTCATAACGGATCTAGATTATCTTGTCATGGTCCACCTTGGCTCTTGCTAAGCAACCTATAAATGACTGTATGACACTATTGTTCGTCTGCCATGTATACATGTAATTGAAGATCCCCTCTCTAATCACCCTATCTATTGCAATTGTTGACATGGCATTTAAAGGGTTTAAAATTTTGTTCCATTTCTCTGAGGTTAGATTGCCCAAAAGGGCCATAGTATAGGCTTCCTTGGTGTGAAAAAAATGCACATTGGTCTCCATTACCATAGGTAGTGAGGGGTTAATATTCTAGGAATGACACCTCCAGTAAAAGACAAAACATGGAATGATCTAGATGGAGACCGAAGGGACGTAAATAATGACTCTTTCATATAGCCCGCTGATGGGAAAACTGAAAGGAAATATGGGAGACAGCTTGGACACCATCATGATAGAATCACATTAAAACCTTTCATTAATCATGAACCCATACTCTGAGGGAAGTTAAGGGGGACAAAGTAATACCTCAAACATTATCAAATGAATACTTTCAAAGTATACTTAATTCCAAACTTAATACCAAACTTAATTCCCATAGATCCTAATAGACTAAACACTAAATGTACTTATTTGCCATAATAGTAAGGAGAAATTAAATAGTCCCTTGCACTACTACACTTTGGATAAGAATGAATCTCTAACTAGATGTATATTATCACCATCTGTACCTTTGTTTGCAAGAAAATCCACTTTAGAATTACCTTCATGATTAATATGATTAATAATATTTTCCCCAAAACCATCTAGAAGGACTAGGACATCTCTGTGTCTAGAGTTGAGGATCCAGTTAGGAGTGGAACATTTCCTAATTGCATTCAGGATGGTCTAAGAATCACCTTCAATCACTATTTTAGACACCCTGACCTCATAGCATAGCAACAACCCCATCTTTAATGCTTCTAATTTAGCTAAATTGTTAGAGGTAGGATTGATGGACATAGTCTTTTTTGTTATCCATTAATCTGAATCATTGTTGATAATACATCCAATACCTGCTATGCTGGGATTACCTTAGGTAGCCCCGTCAAAGTTGAGTTTAAACCATCCCTTTGGAGGTGGGGACCATTTGCAATTAGCTCTATCTACTTTACCTTTTTTTTAAGTATACAACATCGGGGGGGGGGGGGGTGGTTGATTAGATTGGCCGAATTCTTTTTCATAGAATCATCCCATTGATAGAAGGAACCTTCTTCTTTTGTGCATTTCCTCAAATGCAAGTTAGTAACCTCCAAGATACTAGCCTCAATTTTAAGGATCAAGTCCTCGAATTTTAGTTCCAAGTAACAGAAGATGCATTTGTTTCTCTCCTTCCAGATTTCCCATGCTACTATCGATGGACAAATATTCCCGATCTTGCACTAAAATCTTCTATTGAAATTGGAAGGCCAACTTCTGAGAAGGTCCCATAATGACTGAGGAAACGGTGAGAACCACTCTAATTTAGCTCTAAGCCAATCACAACATTTTAGTGAGAGACGAAAATTATATAATAAGTGGTCCATGTCTTCAAAATTTTGTTTACAAAGAATACATCTGGAAGGACCTTGAATCTTGAATTTGCTATGCCGATCAGCTGTTAGGATCCTGTTTTGAAATGCTAACCAAAGGAAGAAGCCAACCTTAGGAAGGAAAGCCATATCCTAGTAGAGCTTGAGTGGGATATCGATCCTGTACCATCTTTGGGAGTGTAATAAAGCTTTGTAACCATCTTTAACTCTATATTTTCCATCATTGGCTATCACCCAAATAAGGTTATCTACCTTCTTTTCTTGCTTAATCGGTCTATCAGCCAGAATCTTATTAAAGGCTACTACTTCCTTTGGATCAACACTCAAGCCACCCACTGATTTCCAAACCCAATAATCAATTCCATTCAAGGAGATTTTGGTTATATAGTTACTACCTTTGTTTCCCTATAGAGATTTTAACAAATTCTTTAAATTATTTGGGAATGCATTGGAGACTATAGGAGGGAGGCCATCCCAGGAATTCTCCCAAAATAAGACCTCCTCTCTAGTACCAACATCCTAGGCAAGAAACTTGTTAATGAGCTCACAACAATTCAGTATAAAGTTCCAACTGTCAGAGCCTTTGGGAGGATTGGTCATTCTAAAGATTGAAATAGGATCCTTAGCATTGAGATATTTGTTGTACAACATCTTAGCCCATTTTTTATTGCTTTCATTATACAAACACCATACAAATTTCGCTCCTAAGGCTTCATTTTTCCATTCAAGGTTCTTGATACCAAGGCCTCCCAATTCCTTATGTTTGCAGATATTTTCCCATTTGATGAGTGCTAATTTTTTGTCCTCTTCGCAATCCTTAAATAAAAAATTTCTAATCTTAGCTTCAAATTTGAGACAATGGAACTTGGGGAGGGGAAGATAGGAAAGAAGGTAAATAGGAATGGGTAATAGGACAGGACTAATTTTAGTTACCTTTCCTACTTTTGAGAGCCATTTGTCTTTCCAACCCCCAATCCTTGTATCTAATTTTTCCAAGGTGTTGTGCCATGCCTTGCAGGATTCGAAGCTCTTCTCCAAATCAATTCCCAAGTATTTACATGGGAATTGAACTTTTTGTAACCCATGAACTTGCAGATCTTATCCTCTATTACTTTTTTTGTGTTTATAAAGAAAATCTTAGATTTAGCCTCATTTACCTTTTGCTTGGAGGCCATCATGTATGAATTAATGATTGATTTAAAGCTTGAAGCTTCTAAGATAGTACTCTTACCAGGAAGAATCATATCATCCACATATTATTGATGCGTGATATTAGGTAAATTTCTGGCCACTAGAATCCCAAAAATAATCTATTTCTAATGGGCAAATGATAGAGCTCTCCCAAAGGCTTCAGCCATAATGATAAAGAGTGAGGGAGATAAGGCGCCACCTTGTCATATTCCCCTAGAGATTTCAAAGAAGCCTTTAGGTGTTCCATTAATTAATATGGCAATTTTAGGCATAGAAATAAATTTTAAAATGAGATTAATCCATTGATGTGAAAATCCAAATGCTTTGAGAACCTTACAAAGAAATCTCAAGTCAACAATGTTGTATGCTTTTTGGATGTCTAATTTCATAAACATACATGGATCTTTACTTTTGTTGGCTAAGTGTATCATTTCTTGAATGGTGATGATACCATCAAGAATAGATCTTCCAGGAACAAAACTAGTTTGTTCCTCTGAGATCAGCTTTGGTAGAAAGCCTTTTAACTTGTTTGCCATGATCTTGGAATTTTTTTTTTTAAATTGTGTTGCATAAGGTGATGGGCCTAAAGTCCCCAACACATTTTGGATCAGATTTTTTGGGGATCAATCGTAGGAAGGTAAAATTAATTTTAGTTAACAAAGATCCTCCATTTCTGGAAGCTTCAATACCCTTCCATAAATTAGTTCCAATAATGTCCTAGCATTTCTGAAAGAAGGCCTAAAAACTATTAGGTCCAGGGGATTTATTGGGGTTCTTATTGGAAATAAATGACTTAACTTCTTCCAGGGTAATAGATTTATTTAAGTACTTACTATCTTTGGGTGAAATTAATTTTTGGATAACTTTGAGCAACTTATCTTGTGCTTCTTTATTTGATCCCTCAAAGTTATTTAGAATATCTTTAAAGTGAGATACCAAAGTTTCAATAATTTCATTAGGATTCTCAACTCGAGCACCTAGATGGTTCTTGATGCTGGTAATCTTACTTTTAGATCTATTAAATAATGTAGAATTGTGAAAGAATTTGGTGTTTTAGTCCCATTCATCCAACAGTTTTTCCCTAGATTTTTTATTCCAAAAAAATTCTTCGTTAGATAGAATCATCTCTTGTTTAGCCAAAAGATCTTTTTCCAGCAAATAGCTTTCTTTATTCATACCATTTTTGATAATTTCAAGATTAAGATGTCTTAATTGATTTTCTATTTCTACTTTTTCTTTGAAAATATTATTAAAATGTTCTTTGTTCCATCTTAAGATGTGTTCTTTTAACATTTTTAGTTTTGACAGAAATACAAACATCTTAGATCCTTCAACAAAATCTTGTGCCCACCAAATTATGATATTTTCAATAAAATTAGGGTCTAAGAACCACATTTTTTTGCATTTAAATGGGTTCCTAATAGTCTTAGAGGGTTCTGAGAGCTCAAGATACATCGAGAAATGGTCAGAACTAGCAAAAGGAAAAATCAAGGATTGAAAGTCCAAGTTATTTTCATCTATATCACCTATGATAAAAAACCTGTCCAATTTTTCCGCAATATATGTAGAGTCTTTCCTCCTATTGTTCCAAGTGAATCTCCCATTACAAATGGGAACATCGATCATATCATGTTTTTCTATCCAAGATTTAAACAGGAGAGATGATTGCAGAAGGTGATGAATACCACCTATTTTTTCATCCAAATCTATGATAGTATTAAAATCTCCTCCTATAAAAAAGGGGCTATTTTGGAAATTAGAGATAAAAAGACTAATTTCATCCCAAATCTTTTCTTTATCAAAGAAACTAATAGGGCCATAGTCATTAATGAGAATAAATTGTAGGTTAGAATTGAGACTTTTAACACTAGTGCTAATCCAGTTAGAGCATCAATGAAGACAGCTTAGCATAACCTTCCTAGGGTTCTAGAAAATTCCTAGACCCTCAAAATCACCTATAGATTCTTGAAAAATAGAACTCCAAATACCTAACAATTTATCTAATTTTATACCTTCATCCTTAATTTAGTTTCCTAAACTATTAAAATTTTAGAATCAGAGGTTTTAAGGAATTACTTTACTAATCTTTTCTTGCTAGGGGCATTTAAACCCCTAGTATTCCATGTAGTTATCTTCATACCTATTTGGGAAGGCTCTTCCCCTTCCCAATGTTCAGTAGTTGATCAATCTTTTTTTGTTCTCTATAGAGACCTATAGCTTCCCTTAGATCCTTAAGTGATCTTCTGCCTCTTTTACCCTTTACTTTTCCAAAGTTGGGAGAACTTAGACCTACCTGATATTTCTAGATCCCTAGCTCCACTGATACTATTTCTATATTCAAATTGTTGATCTTCTCCTTGTCATCTAAGCCCTCTATGTCTTCATGTTCTAATTCTTTAATGATCTGGTTGATTATACAAGGTTGAAAATCCATATCAGAGTCCTTTCCTATTATATTTTGCAAATTATTCCCTTGAATAGTGTCTTTAGGGGATGAGCCTCTTTCCATAATCTAACTCTTAGCATTATTCTTTGCCTCAATATGCATCAGATCTCTTCGTAGATCTTTGGGTAAGTGCACCAAGTTGTGGTGCCAAAAGGGGCGTATAAGTGGACACCTTTTTCCTGAAATCAGCAAATTCTGGACTTCAACAAGAATTTGAAGATAGTTACGCTCAAAATTTTAAGATATGACAAAAACAAAAGTTGTAGTCCTTTGAATCTAGTTTCTAAACTACTAATTTTTTTTCAAAATGGTTTAGTTTTAGGTCCTCAAAAAATGGGGCCACAAAAAGTGGTACTGTTTATTCGAAAAAAACATAACATAGTACAAAGTGTGGCCCCCCTAAAATTTTAACCTTCTTTTTGAAATTCTTTAATCGCTCTAGGAAAAAGTTACCTAACACTATGTAGTTTATCACAGATTTTTTGGGTAATTTTATAATGTGTATTTTTTTTTTAATGAATTTTTTAATTAGACCCATCCCAAAAACATGAAATATCTATGTGCTCCCCCTAGAAATGATTGAAAACTAATCTAAAATCAAAACTTCATTTTTTCAAAGTGTGTAGAATGGAGTCTAGTTTCTAAAAAACTAAGTTGTTACAAAATTCGATGAATGAGCTAAAATCTACAGCCCAATTAGTACATGGTGGTTTTTGACAAAAAAAGAACATACATTCAAAAAAAATTATAGATGAAAGACTTAAAATAGTTCAAATTAAAAATAAATTATATGGTTAGACAGCTAACACAAAGACCTATAATGTTATGTAACCTGATCTTATCAATACCCAACCACGAGGAATCTTGAAGGGGAGCACACATGAAAAATTAATCATTTTTTGTATGTTTCCTGGAAAACACGTCTCAGACCTGTTTATAAACTCCAAACCTTTGGGTTGGATCTCCAAGGCAAAACCAAGCCTTAGGCTTGGTTTTAATGCAAAGCTTTGAATAGCGTGTGCACCCTATTAAAATGCTTTTGAATTCGAAGTAGTGTGCACGCACTATTGAGACCTAAATTGCAAACCAAAACCAAGAGAGAGCTGGGGGGTGGGGTGAGGGAATGGCTATTTGTGTGTGTGAGAGAGATAGAGAGAAAGTAGGGGATGGGAGAGGGGAGAGAGGAAGTGAGAAAGATTAGGGGTGGCAAAGAGAGTATAGGATGGGAGATAGAGGAAATGTGAGAGAGTAGGGGTGGCAAAGAGAACATAGGATGCAAGAGAGAGGAAGTGTGAGAGAGAGTACAGGATGGGGGAGAGAGATTGAAAGTAGGGGATGGGAGAGAGAGGAAGTGTGAGAGAGAGTACAAGTTGGGAGAGAGAGATTGAGAGTAGGGGATGGGGGAGAGAGAGAGAGTAGGTGGTGGGAGACGGAGTGGGAGAGGAAGAGCGAGAGAGAGGAGGATGGGAGTGCATGTGTGTGAAAGAGAGAGAGTAGGGAATGGGAGAGGGGGAAGATAGAGTAGCTTGAGAGAGAGTAGGGGATGGAAGAGAGAGTAGGCGATGGGAGAGGGAGTGGGAGAGGGAGAGAGAGAGGGGGGATGGAAATGTGTGTAAGAGAGAAAGAGAGAGAGTGTGAAAATGTGAGAGAGGGTAGGGGGTAGCAGAGAGAGAGTAGAGAGGGAGAGAGTGAGAGTGAGAGAGAGAGTGAGAGTAGGCAGTGGGAGAGCGAGAGCGAGTGAGAGAAAAAGTAGAGGATGGGAGAGGACAGAGGGGGGATGGGTGTGTGTGAAAGAGAGAGAGTAGGGAATGAGAGAGGGGAGAGAGAGATAGAGAGAGTAGGGGATGGGATAGAAAGAGAGTAGGCA
This sequence comes from Cupressus sempervirens, assembly GCA_028749045.1. Taxonomy (NCBI): domain Eukaryota; kingdom Viridiplantae; phylum Streptophyta; class Pinopsida; order Cupressales; family Cupressaceae; genus Cupressus; species Cupressus sempervirens. Next base: position 74,497,201 of record CM053789.1, read on the forward strand.
ATGGAAGAGGGAGTGGGAGAGGGAGAGAGAGGGTGGATGGAAGAGAAAGAGATTAGGCAATGGCAGAGGGAGTGGGAGAGGGAGAGAGAGGGGGGATGGAAGTGTATGTAAGAGAGAAAGTAGGGGATGGGAGAGAGTGTGAGAGTGTGAGAGAGAGTAGGGGTGGTAGAGAGAGAGAGTGAGAGTAGGGGATGGGAGAGAGAGGGAGAGAGTGAGAGAGAGAGAGATAGTAGGTGATGGGAGAGGGAGTGGGAGGGAGAGATAGAGGGGGGGAATGGAAGTGTGTAAGAGAGATAGAGTTGGGGATGGGAGAGAGTAGGCAATGGGAGAGGGAGTGTGTGTGAGAGAGAGAGGGGGGGAATGGGAATGTGTATAAGAGAGATAGAGTAGGGGATGAGAGAGAGTGTGAGAGTTTGAGAGAGAGTAGGGGGTGGTAGAGAGAGATTGTACAGGATGGGGGTGAGAGAGAGAGAGTAGGGGATGGGAGAGAGTGTGAGAGAGAGTAGGGGATGGAAGAGAGAGAGTGAGAGTAGGGGATGGGAGAGAGAAAGTAAAGAAGGAAAGAGAGTACTTGAGAGAGAGAGATAGTAGGTGGTGCAAGAGGGAGTGGGAGAGGGAGAGAGAGGGGGGATGGGAGTGTGTGTGACAAATCTAGAGAGTAGGGGATGGGAGAGGAGAGAGAGAGAGGGGGGGGATGGGAGTGTGTGTCTACGAAAGAGAGAGAGTAGGGGATGGGAGAGGGGAGAGAGAGAATAGGGGATGGGGGAGAGAAAGTAGGTAGTGGGAGAGGGAGTGGGAGAGGGAGAGGGAGAGAGGGGGAATGGGAATGTGTGTAAGAGAGACAGAGTAGGGGATGGGAGAGAGTGTGAGAGTGTGAGAGAGAGTAGGTGGTGGTGGAGAGAGCTCGTACGGGATGGGAGAGAGAGAGAGTGAGATTAGGGGATGGGAGTGTGAGAGAGAGTAGGGGATGGGAGAGAGAGAGTGAGAGTAAGGGATGGGATGGGAGAGAGAACGAGAGAGAGTAGAGAGGGAGAGAGAGAACTTGAGAGAGAGAGATCTAGTAGGCAGTAGGAGAGGGAGAGGGAGAGAGATAGGGGGGATGGGAGTGTGTGTGACAGATGTAGAGAGTAGGGGATGGGAAAGAAGAGAGTGGGGGGATAAGAGTGTGTGTGTGTCTGTGAAAGAGAGAGAGTAGGGGATGGGAGAGAGTGTAAGAGTGTGAGAGAGAGTAGGGGGTGGCAGAGAGAGAGAGTACGGGATGGGAGAGACAGAGTGAAAGGATGGGAGAGAGTGTGAGAGAGAGTAGGGTATGGGAGAGAGTGTGAGAGAGAGTTGGGAATGGGAGAGAGAGAGTAAGAGTAGGGGATGGGAGAGAGAGAGTAGAGAGGGAGAGAGAGAACTTGAGAGAGAGAGATAGTAGGTGACCTGGGAGAGGGAGTGGGAGAGGAGGAGAGAGAGGGATGAGAGTGCGTGTGAGAGATCTAGAGAGTAAGGGATGGGAGAGGGGAGAGAGAAAGGGGGGTGGGAGTGTGTATCTACAAAAGAGAGATTTTAGGGGATGGGAGAGGGGAGAGAGAGAGAGTAGCCCAACAGAGAGAGAGAGTAGCAGATGGGAGAGAGGGGCGGATGGGAGTGTGTGTAAGAGAGAGTAGGGGATGGGAGAGAGTGTGAGAGAGAGTAGGAGGTGGCAGAGAGAGAGAGAGAGAGAGAGAGAGGGAGAGAGAGAGAGAGAGAGAGAGAGAGAGAGAGAGAGAGAGAGAGTAGGGGATGGGAGAGAGTGAGAGAGAGAGAGAGAGAGAGAGTAGGGGATGGGAGAGAGTGTGAGAGAGTATGGAGAGGGAGATAGAGAGAGGGGGATGGGAGTATGTGTGACAAATCTAGAGAGTAGGGGATGGGAGAGAAGAGAGAGGGGGGATGGGTGTGTGTGTGTGTGTGTGTGTGTCTATGAAAGAGAGAGAGTAGGGGATAGGAGAGAGTGTGAGAGTGTGAGAGAGAGTAGGGGGTGGCAAAGAGAGAGTATGAGATGGGTGAGACAGAGTGAAAGGATGGGAAAGAGTGTGAGAGAGAGTAGGAGGTGGCAGAGAGAGAGAGAGTAGGGGATGAGAGAGACAGAGTGAAAGGATGAGAGAGAGTGTCAGAGAGAGTAGGGGATGGGAGAGAGTGTGAGAGACAGTTGGGGATTGGAGAGAGAGAGAGAGAGATAGAGAGAGAGAGAGTAGAGAGGGAGAGAGAGAACTTGAGAGAGAGATAGTAGGTGGTGGGAGAGGGAGTGGGAAACAATTGGTGAAGGTAAATCCAAGTTTGGAGTCTTTGGTGGCATTGTGTGCATTTGGGAACACCATTTTGGAAAATATCAGAGATCCTTCACACTGCCCCTGTTTCCAACAATGTAAGAATAATAACAACTATTTATTAAACTTTTATTTTTACCTTAATCTAGTTACTATAGAATAATAACAACGCATTCCAATCAACTGGTGATTATGTTACAATCATTAATGTATGAAAACACAGAAAACTATCAGTGATTATGTTACATTTATGATATTTAAAATGACTTTTGCAAATAATCCATCTTTTCTCTACTATCTCTGACATTTTTTAATTGATGATAAAGAATGGTGGTTATGCATTGAAGCTTAACAAATGGAGAGCTTCTCAAGCTACTGATTTCTTTCATGGAGTTCGTAATAAATCTCAAGGTTCTTATTTAGGTGACCAATTGCCTGGAGGTCCATGAATATTGCCTGATAAAGTTTATTGCCAGGAGGTCCTAATCGATCTTGACTGATAAAGTTTATCGCTAATCAATATTGTATCAAAAATTCAAACTAATTAGGTATTGAATTAAACTTGATAAACAAATGATAGAGAAGGAAAACTTTAAGCATGAACAAGATCATAAATCATATGACGATGACATATTGCAAATGATTAACTTATGCTTAAACAGTGATAAATTTTAATTTTTCTCAATATTCTATCAAAGTTTTGAACATATTAGGTATTGAATTTAATGTCATACATAAACATATCTAATTTAATGTCATACATGCACATATCTAATTTAATGTCATACACGAACATATCTTATTTAATGTCATACATGAACAAACATATAATATATTATGATAACCAATAATGTCGCATATGAACAAATATATCATATATTAACCAATAATGTCATAAGTTGAATAATGTCATACATCAAATAAATGTCATACATCAAATATAAAATGTCATATACATCAAATGTGTATCGAATATGTCCACTGATGCCTATATATATATATATATATATATATATATATATATATATATGTCTAGATCAACTATATCTTTTCCTTCCCATGAGGGGAAGGAAACAAATCTCTCGACGTCTTCTGTCGTCGTGTCGAGGGAGATGGTGGAGATGATAGGGTCCTCCTGACACGCTCGCTCGTCCTCTTGTTGAGGCTCTTCTCCAACTCGAGCTAATACAAAAAAAGTAGATATGAATCAGTATTTATTATACATTGAAATCAAATATATGTACACACAAAATCAATTATTTTCTTACCACCATCAAATAGTCACTCTGTACATCCACCTTGAAGGCTCGTGGATGATCAGGCCTGACGAGACCCTACAACAATTCAATAAATATAATCAATTATAAATAACTTTAGAAATTTTTAGACTAACTATTATAAACAACAACTAAAATGGAGAAAATTCTTTCATACCTCAGTCAATGGCTGTGAGCTAGCCATAGCTGCGGCCACTCCATGATCAACAGACTGTCGGAGATGAGGAGGTGTGTCTGACGTCATGAGCTGCATGTCATACAATACATGTTACATGTAACATGAAACATGAAACAAATATAATCAAATGAATTAAATTAACATGAAACAACTGTACCTGTACGAAGCTCATACGATGTCTATGCTCTGAGTCCATACTAAAGGTTGAGGGTCCTGTGGAGAACTGATGCACATGCATAATTTTTTTTGCCAATCCTTAATATGATAACTTAATAAATATATGTATTAATTTAAATGATTAAATCGATAAATACCTCTGGACTCGTGGAGGGGACAAAAAATGGGGCCGGAGCATCACTGCTAGGCTCGGCAACACTCTGACCCTGAATTTTGAACAATGTAAATAGATGCTAATTAATTAATCATTCACTATACATATGAAATGTGATCAAATTAGTAAATTATAATTGTAATTTACCTGTGTGTCAATGCCAAATGTTTCGTTCAAGAATTGATCAGTGACGAGCCCATCATCCGCAGCATCTCCAGCATGAGTACCAAATGTGCATAGGGATCCGCATGAAGTGCACATGTGACCACGACGCATAGAAGGCTCCCCCTCAACTAATGGGCCTGTGGAATGGATGAGGGTCTGCATCAAATCATTAATGGTCCCTAGAGTGCTGGCCTCTACATGTTCCTTCACAACTGAAGGAATAGTCACATGCTCACACTGTGGCTTGACCACAGGTGCCCTAACTACATTAGGGTCACGACATACTCCCGGCCTCTCGAATGATGACCCCCCACCTCTACCTTGGGATTCTAATTGATCAAAATAATTGGGGATCTCCCCAAGGACAAACTCACAATACAATTTCTTCAAAAAATACATTGGGACCTCGTGATTGTTGCAAGGAGGGGCATCAAAAACCATCCACCATCTATCCCAAAAATGATTTCTCATAGCATCACGTATACACCAATGGATGGGGAACCATTTAGTACCCTCTCTAACAGTATTTTTCTCACCGGGTTTTCTAAATAATGCACATATTGAACCTTTTGGTATTTCTTTTTTTTTAACATCTTCATATGACAATTTATTTGCATAAAATCTTTTTTGTTCTTCCCTCTTAACCCGCCAAACATCTAACTGACCAGTAACTGAGGCTATCTGGGTCTTAATGGATTCGAGGGATGATGCCAATTGAGCCCTCATTGGATTGGTTTGTCCAGCTTGTTTCAACCGACCAATGAGTCCTTCTAATTCAATTTTGCCTATCTCAATTTCATTTAATATATTTTCTTGTGTGCCTGGTGGAGGTCTTGGAATTGGTTCGGGTTGTGGAATTTGTTGTTCTTCAGGAGGGTTTTGTGGATTTGCCGGTTGATTATGGACATTTCTTGATAAAGAATCAATTGAAATCCAAACGAATAAACAAATCTAAATAAAAATTGTAAAAACCTTATAAAACAATATGAAAAACATATAAAATAATGCAAAGTCAAGTTTAGATTACATACGGCGTCGGCGTCGGCGTGCTGGTGATCTTGGATTTTGTCGGCGAGGAGCCATATTGGCAAGGGATGTTGAAAATGAATTGTTTTCCAACTTGCGTGCGCGCTGCCCTTATTAATAGTAAAAATCACTGTTAATATGATGGGCCGTGGTGTATAGCCCATCATTTATAAAAAAAATTTCTTTTTAATAGCGCATACGCGCTATTGTGTGTACACGGTATAGTGCATGCGCACTATGGTTTGGGTAACCCGAACCATAGTGCGTACGCACAATAGCGCATGCGCGCTATTGAAAAATGAAAAAAAAAAAGGCTTGTCACCTTTTTGGCACCACAACTCGGTGCATATGCCCCTTTGCAAGAATAGTGTTCACCACCTAATTTGATGATTCTCTAGATTAGTGCTACCTTCCGAGCCTCTTAACTGTTATCAATATTTTCAAAATAGAAAACCTGAACTAACTCATCTGCAAGTTGATCAAGATCTTCATTTCTTTCATTTAGATCATGTAAGTCTTCCTCCATCTTACCATCTTTGATTAGAAAATTATGTACCTCTCTAATTAAGAAGATCTCTACTTTATAAGAGTCATTTTTATTATAATGTACAACTAGAGTAAATGGAGATCCGTTGTTATTTGATGGAGTTTGCTAGAACTTGGAATAGTTAGAAGAACCTTCTTTCCACGGTGTGATTTCTGAGGGTACTATCAACTAATCTTGCTTTATTATAGGTGAGTCCTTTGGAGATGCATAAGGCCCCTTTAAGTCTGATTTTACTTCAAAAGGTAGAAGATTTTCTTTATCCACAATATAAGCATCTTTGGAAACCTCAACATCCTCGAATTGCTGATAGAAGTGCAACAACCTATCTATGTTGGAGATGTTTTAAGAGATATTCTGCATATTATTGGAAACACTATTGGCCAAATCCCTTACAACCTGTTGTTTTCTATTTAAATAATCCTAGTCCTCCACATCTAGCTCTCCATTGGTTATAATTTCAATGTTATCATCTAGAATTTTTCCTTGTCCTCTAATGCTCTCAACATATACTTGTTTATGCTTCTTTTCCTTTTTTGTTGTAGTAACCTTGTCGGCTAATACTCTTTGTTCTATGGAGAGCTTGGCTGATTTGTGACTATGTTTCTTTTTCCTTTTACTATCACCGTCCTTACCACTTGGGGAATCTGACTTCAAGCTTTTTCCACCCACAATGACTGATTTGAGTTTCTTTCTAGATTCTATAATGCCTTCAATAAAAACCTCTCCTCCATTTTGTAGATCTAAATGTGCCTTGCTGTGTTCATACTCCATATTGGAAGGATCCAAACTACATAATTGAGCCCTCACATTCATCCTCTACTCTCTAAACATTGGAAATAAATTCTAAAAGTTTAAAGTGAACGACAATGTCTCAAAGATTGTTTCTTTGTCCTTCTTGATCTTCATTATTTATGAGATCGCACCTTTGAAATGATGTATATGATAGTCATATAAGGCTCTTTTAGTTTTAACTCTCCATACCCCCTGAATCACTTGATTATATTTAGTCTTTATAAGTAGCTTGACATTGTTATCATATTGAAATGATGAGTCTATACCTAGGAGCTCTCCTAGGCCATACCCTAGAGATTTAAGGATCTCTAAGTGATTCAACTTTGGAGGCATAGATTGTATATTGAACCAAATCGGACACTAGAAATCTACACTATCTAATTTAATGTTAGGTTGCCAATCAATAAACTTGATAGCATGTCCATTAAAGAAGCATTGAAATACATTAATAAATTGATTTTTGACTCCTACATTGCTACACTATAAATAAAGCACAAAATCTAAGAAATAGGATATACTTACCTAAAATCCGCAGTTATCATCTAACAAATTGCAAAAAAATATCAAATCATCCTTAGGTCCACATCAAATTACATAGATTCCACATTTTTTGCATTTATTCCAAGCATTTTCAATAACTTTCCCAAAAATGGAAATGGGAGGGGTAGTAGCATTGGAAGAATACTTAGGATTAAGAATACCCTAATATTTTGTGAGATCCCTTTGAGCTAGAGTCTTAGAACGGTGATGGAGAGGAATGTAAGAGTTATGGCATTCGAGACCATCACGGGGAATAATTCTAGATCTAGGAGGGGTGACAACAGAATCAACCCTATCTGAATTTGCAAGATGAAGAAATGGCTTTCCTATATTAGGTAGGGCATATTTTGTAAGATGAAAGACCTTGATCTACTCCTCCAAATCATCTAGGGTAAAAAATGATAGTGAATGGTGTTAGAATGGTAAGTTAGTGACATGGTGGAAGGAATTTCTCTACTTTAAATTGGTAGAAATTGATACCTACTTAGGACCTTTCTGCTATTGTTTGTGTTTTCCATGATCTTCCATCTTTTCTAGGGCAAAAAACTTATTTGAAAGTTTAACTTCAAAGTTGGATTTCTGATAGTTCTGCACTTTCTGCGATGTTGTTCGATGCCTCTTTTTAGGCATAGATTTGGAGTTTTTATCAATTCTAACCTAGGGATTACATTCCTTGGATTGCTAAAAGGAATTCTACTCTAGATTTTTTGATCGTTTGCTAGAGTTTGCCATTTTTTTAAAGTTTGAACATTACATAGTTAAAGTTGACTTACTTTTTCCAAACTTAATTATTTTCTCAGTGTATGATGATAAAGGGTCATTGTGAATTATGGGTACACCAAAGAGATATGTAAGGTCAATTCAGAATACTTTGATCTATATTTTACATTTATTTTTATATAGTATATGAAGTCATTTGGCAAGGTACTTGATAAATAATATTGTTTATGCAAAAAATCATATCATTAGTCTACTAATTAGGCTTATTTTACGTTTTCAATATTGAACTTTTCTTTCCAAATTTAGTTTTAAGTATAAACATGATCAATTGTGCAAATTAGTTGTAACCTTATTTAAAATTTGATGCTACAAAATTATATAAAATCATAAACCTAATCCAATAGAATCCATCAACTCATTCACATGTCACTAAAGTATTCTGAAAGGAGGTTTCTCATTAACATATGTGATCATAAGGATTGTGATAAGTGTTTGATGTTCATGTTCCTACTTTGGAGTGCTCAAACCTAATCAATGGCATTGAGTAGATTTAAAGATTTAAGATGCAATAGAAATCTTAAAGTTGGCTTTGGAAATTGTGTCAAAACTAAGCATTATCTTTGTGGGGGTTCAAGCCTATGGTATTAGAAAGCATCAGTTGAGTTTTTGAAGAGTCGTGTTATAATATTTTATTTTATTTCAATAATTCTTTTTAAAAAATTTAGAGCATGAAGCTTTTTTTGTAGAAAGAATTTTCCACTAAAAAAATGTACATAGTGTACTTGTTGTCTATTATATTGACTTCAAAATTTTTCTATCTTGTGTAATAGTTATACACCAAATTTGAATTATAGTTGTGTGTACATTGTACTATGAAGTTGACTTTAGTACCCATTGCATTCTAACATATCCTTGGATGCATCAATTCCTAATCTCCTAAAGAATATTATTGACATTTACCTGTTTTATATGTGCACAAAAAAATTAAGATTCAAGCTCCATTTTTCAAATAAAATTACATTAAAATCTATGACAATAATTCAAATGTATAACTAGATTCAAATTTGGAAGAAAAAAAACTCAAATTTGAAATTGAAACTATTAATCTAATATAATAAATAAAAATTACTTGTTTACAAATATTTATCTTGATATTTAGAAAAAAGGATAAATGAGCACATGTCTTTAATATCAAATTTCTAATCACCATATCTTACCAATAAAATCATATTGATATAATAATAATTTTATAAAAAGGTTTGATGTTAAAGATTGAGTGGTCGAGGGAAAGCGGGAATTCAAATGGACATTATGTATGGAAGACATATAGATTATAGTTGCAATGCGTATATAAATTTTTCTGAACCATAAGAGGTGACAACTATTGTGGACACAACCAACACTTTGATAGTGTAACTAAGTTGTGAAATGAGTGGGTTCAAATAAATTTCAAAGAGAAGTGGTGATGGTCATCAAACATTGTTGAAGAAGACACAAGCCTCCATATAAAAAATACAACATTCAACACTAAACAACAACAATTCTGTGTGAAGACAAAACTGGTTTTACAAATGACTATCTTATGAATAGGGATTTGATGTAGGATGGAGAAGGACAAGGCTTTATCCACACTTACATACTGTATATCCCCATACAAATGCTTTTCCTATTTGCCACAATGGGTTCTGGATAAATGTCTACTATGGCAATGTTTAAAGCGCAATACAAAGAAGGGACTTACCCTTAGCATGGAACAACATGATAAATATCTAGTTCGAAAGACAATAATAGGATTTGAAGAAGAAGACACTTCTCTGAACGAAATCAATGGTGAAAAACAATGTACTTGCCAAAAATAGTATGGTGGAAATAACATATACAACGTTCAAACATTAAACATTTTTCTAACACCCAAATAAATATTGATGACAATATCCTATGTTATAGGCTTGGAACTTGAAATCATGACATGGATAACCTATGCGAATGAGCCATTGCTGGAAACTTATGGAAACCATTGATAAACAAACAATGGAAGGACTGGGAGCCATGATATAGAAAGATATTATGAAGAATACACCAGGATGTGCCACATGGATGTCTTCAGGAGGATGCCTGACATATGTAAGATGTGAAATTCAAAATGATGCTTCAGAATTGATCATTAAAAATTAGAAGGGTTTCACTGACATTTAGACTTCGAGTATCCATTTCACAATATTAGTTTCATTGAAATTCAATGAAATGAAAAATGTTTTTTATAACACTCTCAACATTCCATCGATATAATTGCTATCAAATTTTGAGTTCAATAAGTATTTATTAGTTAATTTTTAATGAAGATGATTGTAAAGTGATGATTCACATACTGATTCAAAAATAGCTATAACTTTCAAATGGTATAACATTTTTGAAATCCAAAAGTTGTGTCACATTCTATGCTTCACCTAGTATAAATGAAAAAAAAGTTAATTGGTAAAGTTTTCAATTAGTTAAGGTGGTCAGATATGGGAGTTTTTTAATTCTGGAAAAGTTATAGCAGAAAATTCATATTTAATTATTTATTTGGAATAAAAATACCCAAAAATATGTGTCACATTTGAGTATGAGTGTACTTCTTATATCTATAATTATATTAAAAAAATTATCATTTGATTTTGATTAAGGTGATCAGACATACACCTACTTTTTATTTTCACTCTGAAATTTTTGTAGTATTGCATGAAAATCAAAACTTTTGACCAATCAAATATTTTTTCTCCAAATAAGGCCTAGTAGTTTAGAAACTACATTCAATTTCCTATAAATTATTTTCTTACAACTTTTTGATATAGAGTGCAGAACAACTTTAAAATTATGTGTCAAGTTGACATAACCCTAATTTGTTGGTTTTTCATTGCCACTTAAGACCATAGTTTGGTTGGCCATGATCCTACACATACCCAGCAATAGCAGTAGAGAATTTTTTTTGAGTATTGTGTGCAGCAGCACCTATAAGAGTTTGTCATATTGAATTAGTGATTGCTCTAGGCCTTTTGCATGCAGCTATACTTGCTACAAGTTTATTTCAGGCACAAAAGTTGTAGTTAGTTGTAGTTTTTACATTTATGTTATGTAATAGTTCATTTTCAGCTAATAGAAAGCAAGCAAACAATCTTGCATACTTCTAGCCTATTGCACTTGTGTTGTCTCCTTCTTGGTGCAAGAGCACGTCTGTGACAGGAAGAAAACCTACAATATGACTAAAATGCAGGGCACAAAGCAAATATAAAAAAAAATTGAGTTTAAAATCTAAAATTTGAAATGTTTGTGTGTGAGTTTAGAGTTTTATGTTTTAAAATAAATGTCCTTTTTTTTGTTGTGGAAATGTTTAGGTGGCATTCTTATAAGCCTACCCAACATTATCCACTTAGGACTTAGTATGAGTTTATTTTAGATTATTTTGGGTGTGTTAAAGGTTTCTAATTTTTGAAAATGTTTATGGGAAAAATCAAAAGGAAGAAAATGATGAATATTCCTAAAGCACCATGTGTAGGCATTCAAAATGTAACCGCCACAAGAAAGCTATGATGGATTTTTGGGAGTTACATTAGAAGGTGAATATTCCTAAAGCACCATGTGTAGGCATTCAAAATGTAACCACCACAAGAAAGATATGATGGATTTTTGGGAGTTACATTAGAAGGTTTTTCAAAAAGAGAGAGAGTGCATATTGGAAGAGAGATTTTTGAAGAGAGATTTTTGGAGAGAGATTTTTTTTGGGAGAAAGTGAATAGAATGAAGTTCTTGATTTTTCTTGTTACAGGAAAACCTAGTTGTAATGCAGATTTGAATGGGCAACATCTTCATGTGTTGACCCTCATTTCATTAAATCTCTATGCATTTGCTGAAATTTGCATTCATGCATTTGAAGCTTGAAATCATGTATTTGATTTTCTAAATGTTCTAAAATTCCTCTGCATCAATGACCTCATATACTAAATAACAACCTAATATCAATTAATATTAGTTTCTTCTTTCACGAACTAATATTAATTGAGTTACTCCAATTGTTAATGAGCATATACTGAGAAAGTAAAGGGATCATAGTATTAATTGAGTGAGAACAATGTTAACCAAGCATGATATTTACTAAGGGCCCATTTGGTAGCCAAAATTAGAGTGGAATAGGCATTGGTAAATTCTTAAAAAAATTAATTCCTCGTTTGGGTGCATCCAATAGGAATTCAGAATAGGAATATATATATGCTACTTTGGTCCTAAAAATGGGCATTTGCTATTCCATCCAAATAGGTGGAATAGAGAATGTCCATTCCTATTCCATTTTTACTTTTCCAGAAAACATATTATTTTGGGTCCATGAAAAACTATGGTGCTCAAATTTTCATTTGACAAAATATTGGCACTCATTTTATTTGGGTATTTTTCATCGGGTGAAGGAATTTCTTTGCATTTTGGTCATTTTCATCAAGAGAAGATTTCATTTGGTAAGGACTGCATCTATTTTCCTGCATAATGTCAAGGGGCTAATAGTTGGGTTGGATTTTTCAGTTGTGAGGTAGGTCAAACACACACTCCTAATCACTATCCATCTTACTCCTATCCTTACTCTTTGTCCACCCACTATCTCCAAATCACTATCAAAACACTCACCTGCAAAGTTGTTGGGGATGAAATATACACATTGACATCATTGTCCATTTTTTCCCCTCTACTTAAGTACAACCACAAATCTCGTAAACTTCCATATTATTATCCATTAACGAGCTCCATTGAAGTGTATACAATTGATCAACTAAATAGAAAACAAATTAATAATAACTTAATAAATAATTCTATTCCAATTCTAGGTTTTCACAACCAAACATAGGATAGATATATTCCCTATTGAATTTTGGGCAAACCAAATGGATCAAGAATAGTAATTCTAGAATAACAAATGCATGAATAGTGACTTTGAAATAACAAATGCCTATTCCCAATTCCTATTCCCACTACCAAATAGACCCTAAGTGCTTGAATATGTAATGCTAACTAAGAAAAATAAAGTAGAATAGTTTGGAAGTGAATCATTTTGTGGCTAATAATTGGCGGAAACATGGATTATTCAAGATGTTTTGAAGATAAGGATAAAGTAATTAATGAGATATATAGCTAGAGAAATTCAAAAAAGATTCGATGAAGAGGATTTGATTTTTTTTACTTAGAGCACAAATTTTTGAGGTGAAGGCATGATACCCAAGTGTCTAGATTCAATGAAGTTGAGCTGGATGAAGATCTGACAATTGTGAAGCAAAACTTGGAAGATTCTAGTAAAACAACATAAATTTTCTATTTAAGAGATAAACAAGATGTTCATTTTTGTTGATTGAGTTGTTGGCCAATTCATTGTGAAGAAGGAAGAAGGATAACCAAGAAGAACTCTATTATAAATATCTAGTAGAGGAATTATTAAGTTAATTTATAAGTGAGTGGATTAGCTAGAAAGAGAAAATTGGAGATCTGACCAAGAAAAGTGAGTTGTTATTCTTAACATATATTTTCATTGTTACTCTCTAACCATTGTAGTAGAAAATATCTTAATCGAGTGGACTTAATAGTTATATGTGTAAATCTATTATATGGTGGGATTTAGTTGAATATTTTGTAGGTCCTTTAGAGTAGGCCACTCTATAAATATTTTAGGAGTAATAAGGTCTATATGATGTTTGGTGAAAATCCTCTAATAAGGTCATATTAACAATGTGTATGAAACTTTAACAAGGTTAGCTCCTAATAGAGCTCACTTCAAAACAATGAAATAATTTGGGTTGTCATTCCTAGGTGGTTTCTCCCTTGATAGGGATTCCACATTAAATACTTGTGTCAAATTATGAGAATATTTACTTTTATTTTATGTTATTTCATGTTGACTATTTATTACTATATAACTTAGTTTACACAAAAAATTTAACTCTGATGCTCGGTATAAGAAGTTTACAATTTATTGGTAAAACAAAGTTTTAAGTGTTCAGATTTGTGAGAAGTGTGTTACAAGGAATTGAAGGGTGACTAGCTATAACTAACTCACCCACCTCTCACTTATTTAATAGATGTTTTCTACTTATGAAAATAGATTGATAAATAAATTCCCTAAAGGATTGGTGTGTCCTAGCCCTAATTGAAAAAAGTGTATAACAATGTGTTTCCACTAGAGAAGAGCTAGGGAAAGTGGCCAAAGATCTTAAATAGGAGCATAAATAGATAATGATAATATTGGAGTATGATATTTCAAAATTTTATGAGAAATTGATGAAAATTGTGGTGGTCAATTGTATGGAAATGTCAAATAGCTCAAATGGGCTTAGCAAATTAACCATGCATGTTTAGGTGATCCACTATCTCTCTAGGGTTTCATAGATCTTCATTTTTGGGTGATAAACAACATTTTGATATTCATATTCATAACTAAGGTTTTAGCTTCTCATTAGGTTATTTAATTATGTGTAAGTTAAAATTGGGAGTTCTTTTAATCTTCTATTAGACTAAATTTTATTTAGCACATGTTGTCCCATGCTTAATAATTTGAACACTTGTGAATCTTTTTTTTAAACCATTCTAGAATTTACATTTATGGTTTCATCTTTCTATTTTTATAGAATTAACATGTTCATTCTAATTTATTCAATTCTTTCATATGTTAATCTCAATGAAAGATTCCTATTTGGATTAATATTTGTAAAGGTTTGGTAACATGAAAAATAGCTTTTCCCTATTTATGTATACCTCTGAACATAGATATATACATGTGTGTGTGTGTGGGCACACACATATACATACATACATACATATATACATGTGTGTGTTTGTGTGTACATATATGTATGTGTGAGTCTATACATATATGATCTCTTTTTCAAACTATTCTATGATTCACATTTATAGTTTCATCTCTCTAATTGTATAAGAATTAACATACTCATTCTCATCTATTCAATTATTCCATATGTTAATCTTAATGAAATATTCCTATTTGGATCAATCTCTCTCAAGGTTGTGTAACATAAATCATAGTTTTTCCCCCATTTTGATACCTTTTCACATGTGTACACACACATGCACGCATGCATGCGCGCACGCACACACACACACACATGTGTGTGTGTGTGTGTGTGTGTGTGCGCACGTGCATGTGTGTGTGTGCATGTGCATGTGTGTGTATATACATACATATTTACAACTAACAATATTCATTTGGGCATAGCAAGATTCTTGATTTGGCTACTTGGGAAAGGTTGAATCTAGAGAGTGCTCTTAGGAAAATGGTTTTGATTAAGAAGGGAAGGAAAGGACCTTGAACTCAAAGATTAAAAAAAAGGAAACCAAAAGATAACAATGCAAAAGGCCATTACATCTGATCAACAAGCTAGCACAACATTGACCATTGCAGCCCAATGCACCACCTTCCAGCAAAATCATCAAAAGCCATCATTGTTCAAAGTAAGATAGCATCTAAAACTAACACTAGAGAAGAAAATATCCCTCCAATCTAACATGATACTAGTGATATTAGTAGAGTAACTACCAACACCAAACCTTATAAGATCTCTGATAGAAACATTGTTCAAAGTAAGATAGCTAAAACTTAAACCAAAACTTGAAATATTGAACTAGTCTAACATAATTCTAGTGATATCAACAAAGAAAACATTTAAACCAAAATTTAACAGATTACCACTAACAACATAGTTTTTAATATTAAAATTAACCAAAGTCCACTAGAGAGAGAAATAGAGCCTATGAGCCATGGGGATAAGCATAACCAAAAATAGAAAAGATGAAATCATGCTTTCTTAGTAGCCTTCCAATCTGTAGTGAGGCACTTGAGGTTTTCACTCTAGTCTTTAGGGTCTCTAGTTCCATGCTCATCCTCAGACTATCATCTTTGATCTTTCCTATCATTTTCAGCTTATTTTTCCTAGTAACTATACCAAAGACCACCCTCTACATCATTTACCTTTGAATTTGTCCATAGTCAAGAAACTGACCTAGAACTCAATGTTGGTTAGGGTATGTATAGGATCATAAGGGACCAAAGTATGAACTTAAGTGATAATGAAAAATTTACACATCAATGTTAGTAAACTAGACATTAAATTTTAAACTAATTATAAACCTTATATACATAAATTGTAAGAATAGAATATGTAGCAAAATTGAATGTAGTTTCTAAAACACTAGCCTTTTTCTAAAAATACACTAATTTGATTGGTCAAGATTGAACAATGGAGTAATACAAAAAAATTAGGTAAAAAATAAGTAGGTGTATGAGTGACCACCTTAATCATAATCAAATGATAATAGTTTTTTATAACATTCTAGATTAAGAAGTAGAGTTGTTCCTAGATGTGATGCATATGTTTTATAATTTTATTCCAAGTAAAAAATTAATTATGAATTTTCTACTACAATTTTTTTTAGTATAAGTAAACACCCTTGTTTGACCACATTAGTTCATTGAAAACTTTACAAAATTGAGATTTTTTTTTTTTTTCTCATACTAGACAAATCATACAATATGATGCATCTTTTATATTTCAAAAAGGTTATGCCATTTGAAAGTTATAACTTTTTAAAATAAGTATGTCAATCCACATTGTATAGGTAAGTTCATTACAAAATATGTAATAATTACTTATTAAACTCATAATTTGACACCAATTATATCAATGGAAAGCTGAGAATGTCCTTAAGAAACCCTTTTCATTTCATTGAATTTGGATGATAAGTAATTTTTTTTTTTTCATATGGCCACTTGTTGCCCCCTCATAATCGTGTACATACTAATAGACTCCATAATAGTGCATTCAAAAGCTTTAATTCTATTCTCTAGGGCATGTATGTACCCCTTCCTGCATCAAATTAGGGGAGTCCTTGATTACCTCCACCACTTCATTGGTTTGTTTATCCTTCCCATGAGTTGGGTCTTTTATCCCCAAGTACACATCAATGTCCACAACCTAAGTATCATCCATGTACTCAACATCTTCTTCCTCATAATCCTTGTCTTCAAAGTTATAATCTTTTGTGTTTTCCAGGGAAAATTCTGGTTCAATTTTGTAAACCACCTCTTCTTCCATTTCATCATGGATTTCCTCCTTCAAGCTTTTCCCATGCTTATCTTTAAGCATCACTAACCTTCTCTCACCCAAGCTTAAGTCATACCCCTATTCCATGAGTGTAGGGCTTTTATTCTCCTCATCAATATCTATTTCCTCCTCAATAACATTCCTTTCCTCATCAATTATCTCCTTTTCTAGCTTGCTTTGCATAGGGTACTAGTGACATTGTTTTTAGTAAAAGTAGTCTTCCTTTCAGTTGACATCATTGTAAGGATCATTTTTAGTTGGGAAAGGGTTTTTTCTATGATATGAGGGGGGTTCTTAGATTTTGTTTCTACCTTCATATGGTTTTTTAAGAATATCTTCAACAAAAGGGGCATAGCTTAACTCCTCGATAATCATAGAGGACTTGAAAATATCCTTGGACTTATAATGGTAAGTAATGCACCTACCTAAACATGGGTAGTGGGAGTAAACATGTTGGTAAAGGACATAGATAAGGCCCTAGTGAAGGTAGAAATTTTTCCATTTAGGAATACTATAATAAAAGGAAAAAAATATAGGAAGAAGGGGCATTAATCTTGTCACTGTATCTCATAAAATTCAAAAGGGGTAGATAGTAGCCATGGTGGGTCATAAAATGGCCTTTCAAGGTAAAATATATCATATCCCAAAGATAGATAACAACAAAAAGGGAAGGTTGAGAAAGGAGATCATATCAATTATTGCAATTCACCCATATAGGTTTTACCTTCTCCTTAAGAACCTTTTTTTGTAGTTACTATGATCCCCAACACTCTTCCTTTCCACAACATTCCTTAGTGCACCTTAGACCAGTCGCCTCCCCAATAAGCTATATATATATATATATATATGGACGAGACTATCCTTCCTACAAATTGTACAATTGACCAATTTAAAAAAAATTGTAAACATCATAGATTTTTCTGAAAATTTCAGCATTTGATCTTCATGATGTGCGTAGTTTGTATTTGAAAAAAACAAAAAATATTGGAAAAAAATCACTACGTTCTTGTGAATCTAGAAAAAAATAATTTGACTTTGTTTTGTCTTTAGTACGTTTTGTTTAAAGATTAGGCCGTCCCCATATATATTATCTATTCCAAAATAATATCTACATAAAAATAAATATTTTAATTTTTAATAAAATTATTAGTTATTAAAATATGTCATATTAGTAAAAAAACTTGTTTAAAATTGATCTAATATAAGTAACTTTCAATTACTTTGGGTTTGCAATCCATGACATGAGCTTCTATATGACAGAAATCCTCACAATAGTTTCCATTCCACAACGCTAGTGTGAACACATAGACCATAATATATAGTTACGGAGAACCACCGTAAAGGAAATAAAGAAAAGACACACACAAATGGATTACAAAACTTTGTGGAACCAATTCAAACAATCTAAGTTTCACCTATTGTACTTTTATGTTTAAAACAGCTCATCAACAATTCTACGTAGCAAATTCAGAGCATTCTGTTCTTCGTCTTTCTTTCCGGGCAGAGTCACTTTGTACCCCTTCCTCAGCATTACGTCTTCAGTTACCGCCTGGTTAATGAAGACATAATCAAAGGGAAAATAATATCCCCTGTCCAGAATGTATCTGTGTATTTCATCTGGGTTGGTAATTACTGAGGTAATTAACCATTCTCCTTGTCGCACCTCAAAGTTTAGGCAGGGATTCCGATGACCTCCTTCGATGAAGTCATTGATCATATCTGCTGCAGCCGAATTCTTGATCACAACCACAGCGCACACGATGATTGCACTCACCTCATCATCAGGGCAACTGTGATCTACACCAATTTGGATGACTGATTTGGCGCTAATGCATCCCTCACAAAAGAAGCTTGCATTGAGATTTGATTCTGCTCGATCTTTTGCTTCACCAATTACTTGAATAAAATCTGACGGAAGCTTCTGCATGAAAAGAAAATAAATCTGCGTATTAATCTAGATTATTTTTGTTGGAAACAAAAGCAAAATGAGGCTGAAGAAAAAGCCCTCTCTTGAAGAAAAGGAGTGGAAATCAATACCTCCATATTCAGAATGCAATTCCGAACTGTTTCATTGTTGCAGTAGAAGAGCTGCATTCGGTGAAATGACTGTAATTTTTGAGTAGCCGTTATTTTCCGCATCTTTCCACGGCTGTCAATAGTAATTGTTTTCAGGCAACTCAGTCGGGAAAAACTCAACTCGTTGTCGAGCTCAAGGTCTGGACATTTGTTGATAAGTAGATCTTCAACATCTGTACAATCACATATTCCTTCTACTGTTTGCAATTCTCTACAGCATTGCAGAGTCAGTTTGATGAGTGTTGTTGGTAGAGATATTTTCTTCAGCTTCGAACATTTATTCAAAAAGACCATCTTGAGCCGATGTAAACGTGCAAGCTCTGACAAATTCCCAAGCTCAGGACAGTTGGAGATGGTCAATTTTACAACATAGTGCAAATTCTCAAGATTTACTTCCCTTACATTTTTACAATCCTTCACTTCAATACTCTTCAGCTGAGGACAATAAGAGATTCTTATTTCTTTCAGGCAGTCCAATTGAACGAAACTTATTTCCTCAAGCTCAAGCTGTGGGCAGTTTTCAATTTGCAATTCTACTAGATTCCACAGATCAAATATTCCAACCAAGCGTTTTAGCATCTGACAATTAAGAATTGAAATATTTTGCAGGCGGGTTAATTGAATAAAACTTATCTCCTCCTCTAGGTTTCCGCAATTTTCAAGTTTCAATTCTCCTAGCTTTCTGAGATTTGATATTCCCGCTACACTCTTCAGATATGAACAATCGGAAATTTTTAATTTTTTGAGACACCTAAATTGAAGAAGACTCACTTCCTCAATCTTTCGACACTCAGTAATGTTCAATTCCACTAGCTTCGGAAGATGGGCCATTCCTTTCACGACTCGCAGTTTCCTACAATCATGAATACTAATACTTTCCAGACAGCGCATAGAGCCCAAGCTTAACTCCAGCTGATCAGAAGCTTTACAGATGTGCAGCTCTTCAAGTGCGGAGGGTGCCTAACAAACGATATAATTTTCCCTCAATTTCCGATAATAAATAAAAGTCGCTAAAGTATAATAAATAATGCAATCGATCGATCAACACGTTTTAGAGAAAAATAAAAGACAAAATACCTCTTCATTACTCTGCCAAAATCTTTGTAGGCTTCCACCGAAGATCTTCAAAGATCGCAAATTTTGAAGACGAATCCATGGTGGAATGGTTGAAAGTGTCTTCCCATAACCAAATCCCTCATGCCATAGCAAAGCGGTTGATCTCTCAGCCACATTTTCTGATTCCCCAAGAAAGCATTTGATAGATTTGAATGAAAGCAAACACCTAAGTCCGGGTTGGGTGAGAAGTTTTTCAAATCCTGTTAATTCCTGCAATCACGAAAAGGTTTGAGATTTGCATTGTGTAAGAATATCAGATTTCAAATGACACTTGGAAAGTATGAATCATACCAAAGATTCGAAACGTTGAGAACGCCAAAGGCGACGGGGATGATTCAGTTCGTCTGCCATTTGTCGTCCCAAGTCTCGCAAGTGGTCATGCATTCCCAGTACTAACCTTTCTCCTGTGTAACCGTACCAGATATAATAAGATTTTATATCCTCAACTAAACATTTGTTCTTTAGTCTTATCAGTGCATGTTGAGCACTCCATCCTGATGCCTCCCACACTCTGATGGCATCTGTCTTGAGTTCTCCTATGAAAAAACATGCGACATCCATGAAAATTTGTTTTTCCTCATCATCCAACTTGTTAACGCTTATTCTTGATCTCTTGAGTATGTCTTGAGGCAAGGTCTTTTTTACTTTTTTCAATTCTAACTCCCAGAAATTCTGATCTTGGCCATGAACATGACTGCCCAGGACTTGAAGAGACAGCGGCAAGCCGCCACACACCTGAACGAAGAGGTTAACTAGCTCTTCCCATCCACTGGACGGATAAGATTGGCGAAAACCGTGCCAGCAGAAAAGCTCCTTCGCGTCATCTGTATCCAATCCTTTCAAATGGTAACAAACATTGATTCCTGCATTTATGAGCAGTCCTACATCACGAGTTGTGACGATTACCATAATATTGCTGAAATTATCCAACATTTCTCTGATGAATAGGTCATCTAACTGATCCAGGTGATCAATATCATCGACAACAATTAGAAAACTGAAATTACCGCTCCCTTGGATATAAGAGCCGAGACGGGTTTTGCCTTCATCTACGCTTGTAAAGTTTGGAGCATCTCTTACACCAAAGAGATCTCTGAGAAGCTTCATTTGCAATGAAGGCAGAGTGCCTTTCACAGAGGCTTCCCGAACATCAAACAAAAAACTCGAGCGACTATAATCTATTTTTTTTCGGTTGAAATATTATTTGGACAGAGTTGTTTTCCCCACCCCGCCCATGCCAAAAATACCAATAATATTAGACTTCTCTTGTACTCGTTTGCTCATCCCACAATGACTTTCAAAATCTTGTACAAGCTTATCACTGCACTGGCTTTGAAATTGTTTTAAAAGCTTAGGAAGTCCTACCGGATATCTGGCAACATATAAAGATTCCCTTTTTTCTATTTCCTTTCGCACTGTTGATATTATGTTCTTGCAGTTACTGAAACTATATAAATAGACGATGCATACGATAAGAAACTACAGTCACTAGTTTTAAAGAAGGAAAAACTTATACTAAGCAGATCAAATAACGAATACACAGAAGCCATTAGAAACTTTTACCTGTTGATCCTTTCGCCGGCAATAAATGAGACAGATTGGAGGGCTTTCTTCCATTCCTCAAGCTTTTCCGTGTACCTGGATTTCTCATGGTATTGAATGAATGCTTTGCCATAGAGTCCCTTTTCTATGTGGCGTAGTGCAGAAGGCTCCACCTCATAGAAAACGGGAATAATCTTAGCTTTACTCCGCAACATGAGAACAAGCTCCTCCAAACACCATGGGGACTCTGCATAGCCTTTCGGGAAGATAGCTATGTGAACCGCTGCAGAGCGGATGGCTGTCTCAATGATGGATGGAAAAGAAACTCCAAGTTCTTTCTCTTCCATATCAAGAAACGCCCTTATATTCAACTTCTGAAGGGAGCTATAAAGCTGAAAACCCAGAGTGTTTTTCACATCAGGGCCTCTGTGGTTGATGAAGACATCATACAATGTTGTAGATTCAGAAACCCTCCTCCTCTCATGGGGAAATTCGATTCCAGAGAAAGCTGCACGACCCTCAACTTCTTTGTGTGATGAGGAAGAAGATGCCATGAATGCTTAATAAGGTTGGGGCAGAAATCCTGAAGCAAGAGAGGTTATGTATGGGGAAGGGGGATTGAATTGAAGTCGGGCAGAGCGCACATATTAATAGAAAGTCTTCATGAAGGTTCGCAGAAACAACTATTTGGAAATGAGAGAACACATTCCTGCAAATAATGAATGCAGGAAGCAACGAGGAACCTTCATGATATCTTCTTCCTCACATTCCTAACTAGTAGAAGTTGGAAGGAGTGAATACACGCGTCGACCGTATTAAATTCACGCGCAGGCCGTAGGAAACAGTATTGCAAACGACGAAGAAAATATATGGAAAATAAAGTAGCACCGACCAAGGACGGGACATGATTAAAAGCACACTGAAAGTGAAATTGTATTCATAACTTTCCAGCCAGATAGGGAATCTGATCTGCTAGGCACAGATAAAAAAGATCCAGTCTTATTAGTCCCGGAACTACCCCAGCAATTAATTGATATGACAAATCTAAATTTTAATTCTAAGGTTTTAATCATTATATTTTTAAAATCAATTTATTTGATAAGATTTCTTTTATCTTATGGGATAAAATTATTTTTGCTGGGGATTATTTTAATTTTCGAATTAAAAAATTCAGATAAGAACAAATTTATTGTAGTGAGAAACCCCCAATTCAAATCCATACACTTGTTTTAGTAGGTGAGATTTTGATAGTGGATGGGACCTTGACAAGAACCATAGCTTTCTAAAGACATGAAGGCGTTTGTTTGTCTAGATAATTCTCGTACCGCTGGGACAAAATCCTTTGATTTTTACAGAGGCCCCAACAGGTAACTATTTCATGTTTACTTCTCTTTCCAACGTACTTCTGGTTGTGCTGTGGTAAAATAACCATCCATTTTTTTCCATCTCCTCTTGTTCGGCCAATTCTTCACTGCTTCATTATAGGTTTATTACCTCTCAACAAAAATAACAAAAATGAAAAATAAATCATGTCGACTGATGCACCAATTCTTGACACAGGATGAGAGGGGTGACTGCAATATTCATAATAATAAGGTGAGACCCTTCACAACGTTTGAAAAAGTAGAAGATTTGGATTATGGCTTTAATTTATGAGCTTCCTTCATTTATTTTTCCTATTTAATATGACCAATCATAACAGATTTTCATGCATGATAAGTTTATGGTTAATATGAATGTGACTATTTTCATCCTTGTACATTAAAATCTATGTTTCATAAATTTAGGATATCTATCCATAATCATTGTAAAATCAAATGGAGTTTTTAATCTCCAAAATTGTATCAATTGTATAATTCAATTTAGAAATAATATTTAGTTTGGTTGGTAGTATATTCTATTGTGTTTATGATCTAAAGAGACAAAAAAAAAGAGGTGTAAACATAGTGCTTAAAGTATTTTTTATTTTTAATTAATAAAATAATGAAAAAATTAATTACTATTTCAAAAAATGCATTGTTGTATATAATATATAACAACTAGTTATTATGTTATAATTTCTTTAAAAAATAGTAATACATGGATAAAGTTCAAATTTATTAAAAAACATTGTTTAAAAGTATATTTTATTTTTAAAATATTAAGTTAATATATGAATACTTATAACAAATGTTGCAGAATCATATATATAGAGTAAATTATACTAAATGATAATAAATTCTAAATTACTAATAATAAATATCAAATTAAATATAGGAATCTTATTGATCAAAAATCTTCTTAGGACTTTCGTATTTTAATTATATTCATATGCTTTTGTCAAAGGCTAAGGAGTCTAGCTCAACCAGAGCTCTTATTTTTTCTTTATTTCTTTTCTCTTTTGAATTAGATAGATATGACTAACATTCAACCACCAACGACGAGGGTTAACATCTTGGAAGCTAGCCCTTCCAAACTCGCTAACTCAATATTTTTAGTAATTCTAATGTAAATGTTGGTGCAAATTTGTCAAATGACTATTCTTTATCTTTTCAAGAGTAATTACTTAGATTTATATTTAAGTGTGTTTTTTAGATAGCTATTATGAAAATGGTAAAGTTAAATCTTAATTTCTATTAAATTTAATATGCTAATTATATTAAATGAAGACATTTAGTTTTATAATTAAATAATATAGAATTTGTTATATGAATGAATATGATTATTTGAGGTAAAAAAGGAAACATTATAGTGTGTAGTTTATTTTATATTAAGAGCGTGAATATGGATTAGATGTATATTTGAAAGATTGTTCTACATTAACGAACATCATTAAATGATTTGTATGGTTTTATACTTTGTTGCATCTAATCCTTCAGCCAATCATGTATTTTCTTTTCTTTTTAAGGGTGTGTCAATGAATAGGATGGAAATCATTGTCATTAGATTCTCATTTATTCCTAAATATGTTAACTAATCTTTCTAATCATCTAACCTTCACTTCTCTAGAAAGAACTATTTACAAGTTTCTAGTTAAAACCTTTGGATTGAATTTAGGTTGTGATTTTTGAGAGAGGGAATAACAATTAAAATGAAAAACTCACTCGTACACCAAAATTGAGTGAAAATAAAAAACTATATTCTTAGAAAGTGTACTAGAAGGAATCTTGATCTTATTGTTATGAGAAAATGTGCCTCTTCTCTTTGGTGTTTGAAAGGTAACATTTTGACCTATAGCTTCCAAAAGATCCTTTTTACAGTTACCTTTTATTTAAAGGAGAAATTATTTTTATGTACTTACCTTAGGTCCCTTATTATTCCATAAAAATTGTCTTTCACTGTAGTTGTATTGTTTAGGGATTGACCCTATTGTGCATGTGCTTGGTTTCATCTCCTATTAGGTAATATTTTCTAAATCACTCTTTGAAATTCTATGATAAGGATATTATTGTTTGGATACATTGTTCCTTCATGAAGTTTATCCCTAAAATTGTGTTTTTTATAAAGGCTAAGATGAAGTTAGTTATTGATAGATTCTTTACTAATAGATAAACCCTTATAATTTAATATTGACCTTTATGGCTTTTGAGTCTAGACTTTGACAATCAACTCAACTTCTAAAATAATTTTATACTATGATGAAGACATTTGCATATGTAGATTTACAACCATCTCGTGATTGTATTGATCAATTTACATAGGTACATTTATTTATTTAATTTGTAAATTTAAAATATTTTGATTCAAATTGCATTTCATGGACTTGACTTCTATATATATATATATATATTCTAATGTATATCCTTAATTTTTTTCATATAATTTAAAGATCCTTGTATTAGCTGCATCATTAGGTGAGGGCGACATGAGAAATTTTGATCCTATTGATTAGGATACATGGTAAGTTCACTTTAATTTTTAAATTTAAAATTTATTTTGAATGAAAGTATTTAGATTGGACTCTTCTTTAAAATATTTTGTGTACATGTATCTAATGTATTGAACTATATGACTTATGCAGATCCATGTAGAGGATGCATCATCAGATGAAGGAGTACCATAAGGGGTCGCTATGTGGACAAACCTAATATAAGACTCATTATTACCTAATGAAACCTATTAAGATCCATTAGGACCCATTATGTAATCTAAAGCACACATAATGATTTAAGGGGACCTAGTGAGTCTATTAGGTTATTATGTGTGTTATAGCTTACAAAATGGGTCCTAATCAATCTTGATAGGGTATAATAGGTTTTATTAGGTAATAATGAGTCTCATAGTACTCAATGACATATAGGGACCCAATTATGATACACACATAGGGTAATTAGGATATAGGTGGTTAACTAAAGGAGACCTAGGGAGTCTACTAGGTCACTATGTGCGTTATATAGCTTACAAAATGAGTGCTAAAGGGTCTTAATAGGTCATAATAGGTTTCATTAGGTAATAATGATTCTTATATCAAGTTTCATATTTTCCTCTTATATGTCTATGTTTATTTCATGTTTAGGAGTTATATACATGCATCATGTAAGTATCTATTTTCATTAATCATGTAAGTTATAACATGTTGAATTACATAAATTGAACCAATCATGCCCTTTTTAGGACTTATACACATACATGTACACAAGTACACATACTGAGTGTTGAGATCTTTGATGAAGGAGATAGATTAATAAATGTAGATATGACTTCATTTGGAAGTATATGATTTGATTTTATAAGATTCTAGAGATGAAATATTTCACTAACAGTTGTAAGGACCAATTTGAAGTACTTTGAGATCAAATTGTGAGTCTTTGCCTCAAGGAGGCAGGTGTTAAGAAGTGATGCATGAAACTCACAATTGTGAACTCATGTCCATCTGCTAGTTTTTATTTCATGAATACATAAAATGCATTTAAATATGCACATGTAGGGAGTTCTTTATCCACTTACACATGTTGACTTCCATGCAATTTAAACTACTATTAAGAGATAAATCACATATTCAAATGGATGTTTGTGTTATTTGCATCACTATAACTTAATTTAGACTCAATGTTTCTTTATTCTATTAAATAAAGTGTTATGATTGTTTAATATGGCCTACAAAATATAATAAGATATTTAATTTTAATAAAAGAAAATTGTATTTATTTGAATTAACTTTCTTTACTTTATAAATAAGGAAGCAAGCTATGTAGACAAACCTTCTAATTTCAATCTCAAGTGAATTGGTGTACATAAACATAAAACTAAGAAAAAATTATTATATAATGTAAATTAATGTAGTCATGAACAAATAAATAATTGTATTTTGAATGGTAAAAGGCCCTTACGAGAGAAACCTTGCAATACAAATATCAAATTCAAAAAAGATTTCAATATATATTTGCAATGCAAATATTTATATAGTGATTACCTAAACTAAATTTAAACTATTTTAATAATATTCTAATGACATGTAAAGATACCAAGAGCTATCTAATATGAAAAGTATATCCTCAAGTGCCAACTAGATAAATGACAAAGATAGGAAATTTCATGTATCATTAAAAAAACATTGCTATTAAAAATACTAAAAAGATTGTAAGTAAATTGGACACAGTTTCAAGTGTCGTCTCATAAAGATTGCATGTTACTTGCTAGAAATAGTAAGCCCAAAAGTATTCAGTCATTTTTTTTTTTGATCTAATCAACATGGGTGCCCAAACTAGCCTATAAAGCCTTATTAAAATATATATTAGTTAAAAAAATATTATTAAAACTAATCACAATAAATCAAGATTCCAAGTGACTTCTATTAAATATATAATGAACCATAAGACGCCATCACAACTTATCATAAAATCTAACATATAACTCTTATTATATCCTACATACATTCTCTAATATTTTTCTCAAAAAAAAATGAAGTGCCTCTCTTTTATTTGCGTAGGTTTAGTTTTCCTTATCATTCCCTTCATTTCGTTTCTCTTAATTTAATTTCATTGTTTTTATTATTTTCCTCCACAATTAAGATTTTGCTCTAATATCTTTGTATACTCCTCCTACCTTCTTATTTCTTCCAAACTAATTAAGAGGTTTTTAATTAAAATAATGGCTAAATAAGAAACACCCAACTTTTGAAAAAGTCTCGTTCGCATATCTATCAACCACCCACCATACTAACGAATGCATAGACAATCACGCCCAACTAAAATGAGTTTTTCTTCATGCACCTCAATCTCCTATTAATCTCTTAGGATTTCCAAGCATATTGTAAATTGAATACTCTTATATAAATCTATTTAAAAATGTTGTGATTGCAATTATCACATATTCGATAAATATCCTAATTTCATTATGTAAATTTTGGTGTTTCGATTAGGTTGTGTGATATCTTTGTTAGGAAGGTTAGGAGCTTTACCCTTGGTCGCAGGGATACGCCAAGAAGATGCACGAAACAAATCAATATGTTTAATCTAAAATGATGAAGTTTCGTACTTTATTCACTTAAATATTTTTTAATTCTAATCATGATCAAGTTTAACATCAATATGATGGGAACGCATAACTCTAAAGCGACAACGTCCGCTTTCGAAGAGTCCTGGTGTCTATGTATTTCCTTTTTAAATACGATCGTCGATTAAATTTCTTTAACCATTTCCCTCGTACCTTTCTGCTCATTATTTTCCTAGAAGCTCCTCTTGCTTGAAACATTGTTCATTATGGTTTTATAACAAGGCTTTGTAACATTATGACTGGAGTACCCAACTTTTATTCGCCTCATTTTAAAAAGATTTCCCCTTGGTGTCACATAATCATGAGCTTGGAAACTAATTAACATAACATTTATTAGTCCCGCCTATCTATAGGTGGAGACTATTGTTTTCACATCACTTTTTACTATTTGTTCACACATTGAAAATTGTGCCATTAGAAAAATTAAAATAGATATCTAATGTTTCTAAAGACTTCAGGTAACTAATTTATTATTTCTAATTTTGTTCAAATATTTCTTTTTTTGACGATGGATATTTTTGCTGGTTTTTTGTTTTTTCAAATTTAGAAATTCTCTAAAAAAAGGAACGACCAATCAAGTATGAGCATATTATTTATCAATGTGACCGTCCGCGAGGGCTAGTCCTTTGGCTCTTCCATCAAATCCTCCGTCGTAAGTCTATTCTCATATTGCCACCAAACGGGATGCATAGTCCAGCTAGTAAAAGTGGCACCCCATGTAGAGAAAATGATAGAAGTTGTGCCAAAATTTGGTTGCAGCTCCAAAAGCTAAACTTGTGTCACATGGTGGCCTGTAAAGAGGAGCTTTATCTTGGCTATATTTAGTGGAGTTGAAAAGAATGAAACTTCGATGCCCTTCTGCGCGAGCTTGACTGAGATCTCTACATATGTTGAGATGTGATTGTGGTCTAACACATGAAGCGGGAAACTACCATTACTTTGATATCTGCCATTCTCCATCGTGCAACAAGAGATTTGAGTTTAAAATGCGATATTGGGATTGAGGTAGATTTAAAAAGTGTGTAATATATATATATATATATATATATATAGCAAATCAAGTGAAGAGAATTTGAACTCCGCATTAGGCTTACATATATATAGTAGATCAAGTGAAGAGAATTTTATAGTTTGGTTACGTAAATCGAACTATTTAATATTTTTAATTTATTTTTGTGTTGCATTCACATTTGAGAAAAAGTATTAATAATTAATGGTTATGAGAATCATTGTTGTCATAAGGATTTTATGGTGTTAGTTGAGATTTTTGTTATCATTTCTAATTATTTATTTATTTTTATCGATAAAACATGAAATAATATATTTAAAAAAAATTAATTTAATTTATGATAAATTAATTGTATATAGAGGAGAAGTTTGTGAGAATAAATAGAAACATTTTGAATTGTGCATTCAATAATCTATAATCAAGATAAGAAAAATTAGTTACACAAGAAAAATAGTGACTAATGAAATTAGAGTAAGCTAAAAACATTAGATATATAGACGTGTGTGAATTATATTTATATGTATTAGAAGAATCTATTTAAATCTATTCATAAAGAAGTTACAAAATTCTTAATTTTTAAAAAACTTTTTCTTTTTTCTAATTGGCTGGTGGTATTTTTGGTAGTGTTTTTTTCTTTTTTTCTTTTTTTCTTTTTTAATAAATCAATATAATTTATGATATTATTATGTTTGTAATGTTGTTGAGTTATCTTATTTTTATTTTATTTTTCTAAATACTCTGTCTTTTTATAGAATTGGCTAGTTATATTTTTGTAAGTATTTTTTTTCTTTTAGATAATATAGAAATAAAGATTAATATTATGTCTCAATAAATATATTTCATATAAAATCTATGTTTTAAAAAATTAACCTCCACAAAATATAAGTATTAAGATTAATTATATATATATATATATATATTCAAAGTTTTAAAGAACTTATTATATAGATTGTGACATTATTATTAATTATTTTGACAAGTATGACATGTGTTATGCACTTTTTTTTCAACTTTAACTCTTTTTTTAATAGTAGGCAGGACTCCTGCTATATCATAGCTCTTGTTAATATATTGACTAGTGCTATATGGTCGGTGTAAAAGTTTCTCTTAGAAGTTACCAGGCTACTTCCTTGGTTATTTGTAGGAATGTGTTGCTTTATTTTTATGTGTTTTCTAGAAAATTCATCAAAATCATATATTTAAATGCACATATATACTCGACATCAATTAATTCTTTCGTTTCTTAAGTCAAACTTCTATTTTTTTGTTATTTTTGGTGTAATCGAGTTTTGCATGTATGGGATCTGCTTTCAATTCCAAAAAAAATAAAGAATACCATGTGTTTTTTTTTTTGGTATAAAAATGAAATATAAAACAATATATCACAACAACATGAGAGAAGAAAAATTGTTACTCAAGATTGGAGAAAAAGACATTTTATTGAGTTGAATTGAACTGGTGAGAGCAATTACATTACCTCTATTATAGAGGGGATTTACAACTTCTAGAATATGAAGTGATAAGACTAAATTAAATTATATCCTAATTGAATCTACACATAGCTCATTGTATGAGAAGATTGAGATATAGTCCACCATTTTATTAGGAAATATGTGGAATTACTTTCTAACTAATAGCTATTTTAGTGGAGTCAACAATTGCTACTCCAGTTCAATTGCAGATGTGGACGAATTTTTTTTTTACAGATATGGACAAAAAATAATTTAGTGTAGCAACTAGTTACACCCATCTAGAAGACTCTAGACAATGTTACTCTTTCCTAACATCCCCACTTAAGATTGGCTAGAAGAATTAAAAAAGGAAGAGAACATTATATTACTATCACCCCTTAATGTTCACCTCAATCAAGCCCAACATATCTTGTAACTAAAAAAGTTTAGCCTTGAGCATACTCTTAGTAAATACATCAATTGTTTGATCTTCACTTGGAAAAATTGGAGGTTTAAAATATTTTCTTGAACAAGATCCCTAATATAGTGAACATCAATCTCAATGTGCTTTATTTTAGCATGAAAAATGGGATTTTTTTCAACATGTGTCTAGCACTATGATTGTCACAATACAAAGTAGTAGCTAAACATTGTGCAAAGCCAAGCTTGAATAAAAGATGTTGAATCCAAACTATCTCTTTTCTTCTTTCATTGTTGCTCTACATTCTGCTTCACATGAAGACAATGATGTAGTTGCTTATTTTTTACTGCTCCACGTAATTGGACTTGATCTAAGCTTAAAATTATAGTGTCCAATAGATTTTTTGTCTTCAACATCTCCACCTCAGTCTGAATTTATAAAGCCAATCAAAGAAGATAAGGACTTGTATCTATACTACATTCCATTGTAAATGGTTCCTTGAATATATCACAAAATCCTCTATACAAACATCTAGTGACTTTCTTTGGGTTCTTGCATAAATCTAGATAATACATTTACTACAAAATAAATATCAAGTCTAGAATGAGTTAGATAAATCAAGCTACCAGCAAGTTGTATATATAATGTAGGATCTACTTTCTTGAAGGTACATTCCTTAGTAAGCTTAACTCTAGTTTGAAAAGGAGTAGGGGTTGGTTTGCATTCCAACATTTTAAATTTCTCTAAAAGGTCCAAAGCATTTTTTTTTTGGAGAGATTAATAACTCCTTATGAAGCCTACTAACTTGTACGCCAAGGAAATAACTTAGTTAACCAAAACCAATCATAAATAATGTCTCTTTGAGATCTAATATTAAGTTATTTATTAGCACAATATTTGGGACAACTATGAGGAGATCATCTACATGAACTACAACCACAATAATTTCATTTTGTACTTTCTTGACATAAAGATTTGGGTTTGATTTACATTTTTAAAATCCATTATTTGAAAATACCTATCAATGTTCTCATTCCATGCTATTGGGGCTTGTGTAAGTCCATAAAGTGACTTCTTTAATCTCCAAACATGATTAGTATGTTGCTGATCTACAAAACCTGACAATTGATCCATATATATTTCTCCATATAAGTCTCCATGTAAGATAGTTGTTCTAACATCCATTTGACAAACATGCCACCCAAGAATTGCAACCATAGATAGAATAATTCTAACTGTATTGATTTTAATGATAGGAGAAAATATTTCTTCATAATCAACACCTTTGATTTTATTATATTAGCCAACAATGTAGCCTTGAATTTTTCTATCTCACCAAATTAGGTCTAATTTTTTTGTAAACCGATTGGCAGCCAATAACATTGTTACCTCTTGGTTGTGGAACTAGTTCCCAATTTTTACTGTCTATTAATGCAATGCATTATATTCTTCCTTCATGGCTTCCTCTAATTCTTTCTTTTCTCTAGCTTATTCATATGATTTTTGGTCATTTACTTGTACTGTTTTGGTCATGAGAGCACAACCACTCCTTCCTTGGATCTTTGAACCTTCCCCATAGATTTCCTCAATAATATTTATCTTTTGTCTAGCTATAAACTCATCTTCTTCATCATCATGACCTTTAGAAAATGGTTGATCACAAGCATTAGTTGTTTCATTAGTATCAACAATACATTCTTCATTGTCATTAATATAGTCTCCACTTCTCTAAGAAGGATTTATTGTCATGAGAGGAGAGGAGGTGGTTGTAAGTTGTGAATGCTCATCAATATTTACATCTCTACTAACAAATACCTTATTTGTTGTCAAATCATATAATCTATAAATGTTTGATTCTTCACTATGACCTATAATAAAACACCGGTAACTCTTTGGTTCTTACTTATTTCTCTTTTCATTAGGAATATGTACCCAATAAATATACCCAAATACTTTAAAATAACCAATGTGAGGCTTTCTACCACGCCAAGATTCTTTAGGGGTGATATTTGTGAGAGCCTTGTGTTAGAAATATTTAGAATAACTGATTGGGTTGGGAGGGGGGGCAGGGGGGTGAATTAGTTACTCAAGGTTTGTATGTACCACATGAACAATTAAATAATAAACACTTCACTATTTTACTTATCCTATTGTTGCTCGATCTCTATTGTAAAACTGTCATAAACATAACTTGCATTGCATAATGAAAACATTATCAAATTTAAACATTCATAAAATATTCATCACATTTTTTACACTATAATTATATGGAAACCCAATTTGGGAAAAACCACCATAAACATGTCACTATTTTTCACTCTTTTGAAGTGAGCTTTATTACGAGCCAACTCTATTAAAGGTTACAAAACACACTATTAAATGTGACCTGGTTAAAATATTTAATCACCATATTAGGAGTGACCTTGTAAGAGGACTTTTATCATTCCATTTAGAATGTCACCTTGTGAAAGGATTTACACATACTGTTAAGTCATTAAATGACTGTTAGGTCAACTTCTATTAAAAAGATTTTAATACAAGCTATTTACAATGATAAGAAATAAAACAATATGTTTTGATCTTATGATTACAACTCACTTTTGTAGTTTCAGATCTCTATTCAGTCCTTGTGGTAGATAATTGTTAAGCCTTTTGTAGTCATCTCTGATCTTGATTTTCTTTCTCACACTTTAAGTGATCAGTCCACTCTTCACATTAACACTAAAGCCTTCTTCTCTAATGTACTTATCAATAACAAGATTGTATCTACAATCTTTCTCTTTTAGCTTTGCGTTAACTTACACTCTTGCATTTTCGACCAACCTTGCTCACAACACAACACCAACACACAACAATCACTTGCAACACACTTTGTTCGGCTCTATACATCTTTAAAGAAGTCATTTGTGATTTTCTTTATTCTACATCCACAATAGATCTTAGGGTTTACAATCAAATTCAACTTGATTCAATTTATTTGTCCATCTTCTTGATCATTCTCTATAAATATCTCTAGAATCCATCTGTTAGGTCTTTGCCTAAACATCTCCTTGAATTTAATGATGCAACTCATCAATCTTGTCTTCAACACATTTCACATCTCCCAAGAAATCAACTGAGTTGGCTAGATCTTACAACTTTTTAAAAATTATTCGCTTACTATCACTCAACAATATTTGACTTCTGATACTCGGCTTTTATTGGAATACTTGGTTGCTGTAAATATTTCTTTTTACTTAGCATCAACTAACTTATTCAATCAATACTAATTCTTGGTCAACATTATATTTACTTGCCACTAATTGTAGCTCAGTTAACACTAGCATTACTCAATACTCCTTAGTATCTAACTCTTTTTATCAACTTAGCCTATCTTTCATTAAATATACGATTACTTTTCTTTATTAGAGTCTATCAAATCAAATGCCCACTATGAATTCATTTTCGTAACTTCAACATTTCCTCTAGGTTCTAAAGTTATGATAAACTTTTCAAATCCTCTTCATCGATCACATAGATATTACATTTAGATTAGGTAGCAATATGTCTAATCAATGGATTTGACATCAAATTGAAAAGTTTCCAATACTTCGGTGGAAATTCTCTTCAAAATATATATGGCACAAGAAATAGCCAAACCCCAAAATACATTATGTAAACTTTCAAAGTGCAACATACAACAAGCCATTTCTAGAAGAGTTCTATTCATTATTCATAAGACCCCATTTTTTTGAGGTCCATAAGGAATTGGTCTTTGTACATTAATTCCACAACTTTCACAAAATGACTCAAATACATAATTACAATATTCACCCCTATTATCCTTTCTTAAGATTTTAATCCTTTGCCCACTTTGATTCTCAATATATACCCTAAATGTTTGCAAAATGTCAAGTACTTCATTCCCTCTTTCAATGAAATAAACTCAAACTCTCATGCTATAATCATTAGTAAACATGAGAAGACACTTGACTCATGAAGGTGAAGGATACATTGGTTCAAATAAATCACTATGAATGATTTGTAATGGGTGATTATCTCTCCATGCTTTACCTGGCTCAAAACAATCTCTATGATGTTTACCTCCCACACATCCTTCACAAAATCCTTCATATGGTCAAATCTTTGTTAGTCATTTAACCATATCCATTCTAACCATATATTGTAATATTTTATAATTTATATGTTCAAATGTAGCATGCCATAGTTTTGACATAAAATCATCTTAAGCAACATAAACATGAGTGTGTAAATTCATTATCAAAAAATCCAACAAATTTTAATAGACTCTTTATGATCAACTCTAGCAATGGAAATTATATCACCTTTTTCATTTTTATTTGGAATAATAACTTGATCAGTAGTACCAACAACCTCATCTTGAACTATTTTGTATACTCAAATAAGATACACCCCTAATCCTTCAACTAACAAAACATTTTTCAAGGACCCATTTGTTACATTAATAGTTTGTGTTCCTAGAACTAGAAGTTTTATTTTATTTCCAATAGTAATTTCTTGATCTAAATTCTTTCTTTCATGAAAATCAATAAATAATGATCTATCTCCAATCATGTGAAAATATGCCCCTAAATCTAAAATCCAATCTTTAATAAAATATGAAGAAAAGTAACCCCCCTTAACATTACTCTTATTCTTAGCTATAGCAATTGCCTCCATACTTGTTTTCTCTTGCCTCTCTTGGGAGAGGGCTACAAAGTTGTATCTATCCTTCTTTTCATCCTTAAACCTTTCTTGTTTGGGATTCTACTATTTAATTTCATTGTTCTTCCTTTTCAAAAAAAAAATTATCCATGTGGTTTTCAACACCACAATACTAGCAAATAATGAGTTTTCTTCTAGCTTACATTTCTACACCATTGTTTGTAGAAAAATGGTTAGAACCTTCATTATTTTGAAATTTACTATATCTTTTCTAATTCTTCTCTCCATCATTTTAAAGACTTTACTTTTAGCTGCATATGCGTAATTTTTCTTAATATATCCTTCTTTAATAAGGTGATCTTGATGCAAAGAGGGCAAGAATAACTAAGGCCAAAGGTACACCAACAATACAAAACCAACCTTGCAGAGTAAACAAAATAGAAGAAAATACAAAAAGAGAACAACACTACACTAAGAGAGAATAATATTTTTTTATTGATTTATCAAATAATCAACATACATGCTCAGTTCTAAGGCCTTCTGGGTTACAACCATAAACAAAATACATTCTAGATCTAAAATCAAACTTCACATTCACACTTCTAGACACAAATGTATCAAACTTGTGCAGTCCTCTAAAATTTCTACCAATCTGCTTAAAAAATTACTCTAACTCTAAGCCTAAATACCCTATTTATACTCACCAAAATGACTTATAGACCATTCTAGAACATTACAAAATAGAAAGGCTGACCATAAAATGGTCTGTACACATCCCAAGATAAGATCTAATCATAAACATCATGATTGAAATTAATCCCACTAGTCGGCTCACATAAAATATGTAGAAAGCTCATCCAAAATGTTAACACTCAACATTAATGGGAATACTTGACACATGAAGGATTATTTGCTAGTGAAGGATCACTTGGCACATGAAGGATAGATTAGTACACACTGTAGAGTGAGATGGGATATCATGCTAACTTGAGTGTTAACATGATGTGGGATAACTTCAATTCGGCTTATACCACATTAATTATTGGCACTCAATAGTTGCCGCAACTCAACAATGACTATAACTTGGCAACTAGAAGAATGAACATAAATGAGTAGGATAACATGTCAACTCAAGATGCTTCTACATTAGAAATCTAGGGTAGAAAGAAATGATTCTCTTGAATCATTGAGATGTCACAACCTAAGATGAATCCAACTCGTATTGAGAAATCCACGTAGCATCTTCAACTGGTCTGTTCTTCCACTTTACTAAATATTCACAATACTCTTTTCCTCTTGTATTGTACAAACACTTTGATCAAATATCTATTCAACCTCTTCAATCTACTTCTTAGGATAGTCATCAAGTACAACAACTTCATCATCTCACTCATGATACTTATACAGATCAACAACATTGAATATAGGAGATATATCCATGTCATTAGGTAACTTAACTTCATAAGGATTTCCACTATAAAACTTCTTCAAGATCTTATAATGTCGAAACTTCTTCATCTTCAGCTTACTATATGTTCCAACCAAAAATATTTCTTTCTTCAAATGAATCATTACCTCATCACCAACTTCAAAAATATTATGTCTTTTAGAATTATTAGCATTCACCTTGTACTTCTAATTACTTTGTTCCAACTTTAGCTTCACTTCCTTATGAAAAGACTCCATAAAATCAGTAAATTCTTCTCCTACAACACTTCTGTTCTCTTCACTAGCAACATCCCTTAAATCTAATACTCCTCTAGGCTTCATTCTAGTAACAATCTCAAAAGGTGTCTTCCCTGCACTTCTATTCATAAAATTATTATATGCAAACCCAGTTTGTGCCAATACCATCTTTAAATTATGTGGTTAACCTCCAACCAAGCATCTCAAAAAATTACCCAAGCTTCTATTCACAACTTTTGTCTATCCATTAGTTTGTGGATAGAATGTAGAACTAAACTTCAATTTAGTACCCATCTTCTTCCATAAAGTTCTCCAAAAATAGTCAATAAATTTACCATCTCTATCAGAAATAATACTTCTTGGTAATCCATGCAATCTAGCAGTCTCTTTGAAGAAAAGTTTAGCAACATGCTCAACATCTAATATCTTCTTACATGGACTAAAATGAGCCATCATATAAAATCTATCCACAACCACAAATATATAATCATACCCCTTTGTTGTTTTAGGCAATCCAAGAACAAATTTCATACTAATGTCACTCCAAGGTTCCTTAGGAATAAAAATAGGTGTATAGAAACTAGTATTCTAACTTACTCCTTTTGCAACTTGACAAACTCCATAACTATTCACAAATTTTTGTACATCCTTACACATATGTGGCCAATAATACTTTTCCTTCAACAAACTCAATGTATTATCAATTCCAAAATGTCCATCCAATCCACCACTATGCTTTTCCTTAATTAGATCAACTCTCATAGAACTTTTAGAGATGCACAAATGAATTCCTTTGAACAACATACCTTCTTGAATAAAATATTCATGATACATACTAATGTTATTTGTTAGATTTAGTGCTTTACACTCTCTCCATGTCTTAGAAAAATTAGGATCAATATCATACAAGTCTTTCATTTCATCAAAACCAAGAAGTTAAACTTTCATTTTAGTCAACAAAGAACATCTTCTTACTCAATGCATCAGCAAATTTTTTACTAACTCCACTCTTATACTTAATCACAAATGTAAAACTTTGCAAATACTCAACCCACTTCATATGTCTTTGATTCAATTTATGTTGACTTCCCAAGTACTATAAAGCTTTATGATCAGTATACAACAAAAACTCCTTAAGAACAAAATAATGTCTCTACTTCTTCAATGCTTGAACAATAGCATGAAACTCTTGATCATACATAGAATAATTCCTTTTAGCATCATTCAACTTCTCACTAAAGAAAGTAATACATTTACCTTCTTGACTTAATACAACTCCTATTGCACCACCACTTGCATCACATTTAACTTGAAATACCTTATTGAAACAAGGAAAAGCCAATATAGGTAACTCAACAACCTCTTGTTTCAAAGTCTCAAAACTCTTATCAGCTCCATGTGTCTACTTTAATTCCTTTTTATCACCTTTCAGTGTCTTAGTCATAGCATTGCAAACATCACTAAAATTATTTATAAACTTTCTGTAAAAACTAGCCAATCCATGAAATGATCTTACCTCACCCACATTTTCAAGTGTAGGACATTCAAAATTTGGTTTGACTTTCTAAGGATCCATTCTCAAACCATCGGCTAAAATCACAAATCCCAAATACACAATCTCCTCTTGCACAAAAGAACACTTTTTGAGATTAGTCATCATCTTTTTCTCTTTCAATCTCTATGATACTTGTCTAACATGTTCAAAGTGTTATTCATTAGTCTTAGTGAATATCATAATATCATCCAAATAAATAATCAAAAACTTACCCAATAATCTTTTCAAAAATTCATTTATCAACCTCATAAAAGTCCTATGTGTATTAGTCAAACCAAAAGGCATAACTAACCATTGATACCAACCATCTTTTGTCTTGAAATTAGTCTTCCATTCATCAAATTTTTCAATTATGATATGATGATATCCACTCTTCAAATCAATCTTGGTAAAATACTTTTCTCTACTCAAACAATCCTTTATGTCATCCATCCTCATCATAGGAAACCTATATTTCACTATGATCTTTTTAATAGCTCTAGAATCAATACTGTTGGTATTATATTGTATTAGTCATTAGTAACAACACTTATTCAATTATGTATTATTACTAAGCTTATCACTCAGTCTATAGTGTATATCGAGCATTTAGTGGTTACCTTGTATGTTCATCATTTAAGAAGTTCACATCGAGCTTTCCTAAAGCTAGCGAGTGAGTATGCAGTCCAACAGTTCACACTAATCATTCTTGAACCTACCGAGCCTATATTGTTCGTCGAGCTTCACAGTGTCTACCAAGTCATTAATTTATGTGATGGAAGCCAGTATTTACCAAGTAATGGATGTGTAGTGTTTACCAAGTAAAAGCAAGGTAAACAAAGGATTCAACTTTTACCAAGTGCTAAAAGGAAAGCAAATCAACAGAAGAGCAGAGTATTTAGCAAGGTCTACAAGGAGTAGTAAAGATTCATCAGTCACAAGAGGTGATATGTACTTCAAGGATCTAATTTGCAAACAAGTTGTAAGTAGATCCACTATTTCATCCTAATAGGTGAATTAGTTTTGTAAATCCTTTAATAGGGTAGACTTAGCAGTCTTTGTATAAATCTCCTAATAGAGTGCATACTTCATTGTATGCTTGTAAGTCCTCTAACAAGGTGGACCTAGCAGTCCTATTTTCTCTTAATAGGGTAGATCATCAGAAGTGATCAGTGTAAGCCCTAACAAGCCAACTTTATACTATAGTAGTGAAGTTTTGTGGGTATAATCTCCACCCCAGTTTTACTTTCTATTTGGCAAGTTTTTGGGTAACCAAAATTTTGTGTTCATGTGTTATAAATGTTTATCTTTCTTATGCATACAGTAAATTAGATGAATGAATGATGAATGGATTAAGTACTAAATTGATTTAAATTTTCTGAGGTTATTGATTCACCCCTCCCCTCTCCATAACCTAGCTAGTCTTGATTATTTCCAACAATTGGTATCAGAGCATTGTGGTTCTCAGGATAAAGTTTGACAGCTTGAGAAAAGATCTAAAGGACAAATGGAGATATTCAGACTTGACAAAGCATTTGAAAATGAAAAGGTAGATCTGGAGATGGCCATAGTTCAACTCAAGGAAGCAAAGGAACACCTTTCACAATCCCTAAAAAGAAGAAAGGAACTTGGAAATCAGATGAATGATCTTAAGTATGTTGAAGAAAAAATTGAAGATCTTTTCCCCTCAAGCAGCTTAAATGAAGAAAATAATGCCATCAAAGAACTCCTAGAAAAGAATGGATCTCTGCAAAAAGAAGTAAGAATGCTAAGAAGAGAACAAGAAATTTAGTCAACATGGTTATGTCAAATCCTGGAACAAAGAAACAAATTGAAAAATGAGACAAATGAAAGGATCAATGCAAATCAAAGTCTTATCAATCAACTATCCAATGCAAATGAAGAAATCATGAATCTGAGATCTGAAAATGAAAGCCTAAGGATTGATTTAACCACTGAAAGACAAATCAATGAAAGTTTGGAAAATGACCTAAATGCTAAAAAGAAAATCAATGAGAGAATGATGAAGTCTCAAGAAGATATGAATCAATTAAATCAACAAAATAAGCAGAATATTCATAGACAAAAAGGTAAAGCATGACTTGGATATAATGAAGAAGGTGAATCTTCCAAACAAGGTGCCCAAAGGAATCAAAGACATAAATGTAATCATTGTGGTAAGTTAGGTCATACATCGAACCAATGTTGGAGCAATGGAAAAGAAAAATTCAATGGAAAATGCTACAACTACAATCAGCATGGTCACAAAGCTAATGAATGCAAAGAAAAACCAAAATTTGAAGGTAAATGTCACAAATGCAAGAAGCATGGTCAGAAGGCATTCCAATGTAGATCCAAATCATTCAATCCAGCTAAACAACTTGTTAAAGAAATATTTGGATGGGATTACAATACATGGTACAGATGTCATTATTGTGGAGAATATGGACATATTGGCAAAGACTACTCAAGGCATCACTTGAGAAAAAAAGATACAATAGTAAGATGTTATACATGCACTGAACTCAGTCATATAGCCAAGAATTGCATGAATATAGGTAGAATTGAAGATGAAAAGAAAGCTAAAGCTGATAACATTTGGAAGTATATGAGACAATAGTGGATTCCTAAATCTACTGAGCAAAATAGTTAAAATGATGGCCACGTCACTCAAGAAGTGGGTGACTCCACCATTTCCAATTAGATTCATGAAGGAGGATCTAGAACTATATCATCAAGCTATATCTAGAACATTTCCAAATGAAAGAAAGAAAAAGATCCAATCAGTATTTCAGATACAAAGGATCACAAGAAATTAGGTCATACCGAGCAAGGTCAGTCATATTCTCAACCGAACTAGATCGGGAGTAACAAAAGTTTTGTTCAATCATCGAGTTGCAAGTTTCTATCGAGCAAGTGTGTGAATGATAGCCTATCAAGCACTATGTCATCACAACTATTTTTGTACTGAGCATTAATGGTAGAATTTTCATTGAAAAGGGAAGAATTTGATTTCATTTCTCACCACATTTTCAAAATTCTCAGAGCTAAGAGATTTTAGGCGCATCTAGGCTATTTCAAGAAATTTTAGAGAGAAGGATTTTTTTGAGAAATTTCTATTTTTTACCAAGCATCAATGCCATCTAGGAGTAGCAGCAATAGCAAGGTGAAAAGAGGTTTAGAAATGCTGGTTAAGGGTGTGGAGTGGAAAGCGCCAAATTTCAAGCTAGTTCCAACAATTGCAGAGTCACTCAACCCCAATGGAGCTCAATCACAATTTCCACCAAAGGTACTCTTTATCAATGATATTCGTACACATTTCAAATGTTCTATTCAAGAAATGTGAAACCTAAACATGGAAAATGCCCTAGGAGAAATGTGTGTTGATGGTTCGCTAAAACTCAAGCATAAGCATCTCAAGACCAAAGGATTAACTCATATCTCGCATATATCGAGGATTTCCAGATTAAGTGGATTAGGTACATCCTAAGTCGTGTGCAAAATAGTCAACTATGGTTAGAGAAGCTATTATTAATCACCAAGAAGATGATTCATAAGATTATTGGTCTCCCCATGCTAAGTAAAGCAAAAGCTACCAAAACCCTAGGTTGAGATGAACTTCAGAAGAAAACCCTAGCCGAATGGGATGGTAGAGGTTTGAAGGTTAGAACTATTTCTAACATTGAATTAAGGTTCGGCATTCATGTCATTGCTCAAAAGATTTATAGCTCTATTTGTTTGAACTATGTGTCTTGTGAGGCCATGGATTTGGCATTCAAGATTGTGAAGAAAAATCTAGAATTTGATCTGTCAGAGTTATTGTTAAAACAACTGAACAAGAATATGGATAGCATTAGGACATCAAAGAAAAACACTTGCAAATTTAGTTTTTCATTGACATGTCTTTTATTCTATGTACAAAAATTCTTTCCATCCAAAGGATTTTTTGTGCAGAGAAAAGATATTCCTATTCTATATTAGATAAATGAGTTTGTAGCAGAAATGGGTGTAAACTTTGGTAGCATCAAGGAAAGGATGAATAAAATGTTCCGAATTCCACCAAAATTAGTTGAAGACTAAAAAGATGATGTATGCTTTATGGTTGACTATGATAGAGTATACATTTAGGTAGTCAAGCCTCGAGTTGCATGGGTGAAACCTCTCCCTTATGAGGTCAATATTGATGAAACCAGGGATATTATTGAAGCATTGGTGAATAAGCTAGTAGATCCAAAGAAATCCACTTTTGGAACTTATGATGAGGCAAAGGCCAAAACTAAGCTTGAAATCAAGCTACCCTAGGCTATGAACAAAGGCAAGAGGAAGATAGCCAAATTGAAAATTGCAACTGGCCCCCTCATGCCTACCCATGGAAAAGGAGAAGATGAAGAAGAATCAGAAGATGAAGATGACCCTGAGAAAGAGTTAGAGCTAGTCAAGAAGAAGGGCAAGGTAATCATTACCAAGCCACCCAAAGCCTCCACAACTGTGTTTACCAAAAGATCAAAGAAGAAAGGAGGCAGTGAAGTTGTATTTAGTAAGCCCCCTCTCACCTTCCAAGAAAGATTGAAACAAATGGAAGAAGGTGCAAGCATCTCGAACTTCAAGGCTTTAAAGTATGAAACTAGAACTGATGCCAAGAAGATCTAGATTGAGGAATTGGTACTCAACAAAATCAAAAAATGGAAGTATTCTCTAGACCATATAGCCCCTCAGATTTGAAAAGAACTATTGGAAGGATTGCACCCAGGGTGGGAGTTAGCTGTACAAATAGCTAAAGATATTTATGAACAAACTTTGAAGAAGTTACTGTCAAATCTTATAGATGTAGAAGTAAAGGTAGCAATGAAGATCAATGAAGGAAGAATGATGATTAGATTCCATACATGTTTGATTTTAATCAAAGATATTGAGCATGTTGTTAATGATGCAACAAACATGTGGAAGGCCATCTATCGTCTACATAAGCCTAGTGATGATTATGTAGAAATCAAGGATTATGAAAGTGACCAAGAGGATGAGGAAGATGATAATAATCCCTTGGTCATAGTAAGTAATGAAGATATGTAAGAATTGATGAAGGAGAAGGAAGAAGAGGAGAAGGAGGAAGAAGCAATGGAGGAAAAAAAG
Organism: Cupressus sempervirens; assembly: GCA_028749045.1. Lineage (NCBI taxonomy): Eukaryota > Viridiplantae > Streptophyta > Pinopsida > Cupressales > Cupressaceae > Cupressus > Cupressus sempervirens. Next base: position 74,541,300 of record CM053789.1, read on the forward strand.
GATGAAGATGATCTGGTCAGGATAGCAGTAGAAGCAATTGCATCTCTTCCTCACTATCCACAAAATACTATCACATCTATGGAGACAGCTTCTACTAGTGAGATTGTGAGCACAACAACAACATCAATTGCTTAATCTTCACTAGTCTCCTCCTAGTTCCACGTATCTACAATATAAGTGTCAAGCACTTCATCTACTGAGCTATCTATTACCTCTTCAGCTACCCAGTTAGCTCCCTCTGCTCTTACATCATCAGTATATTCTACAATCTTTTCTTCTGTAGCTCCAATTTCAATAATGTTTTTTCTATCTAGTTCTTCAATTGTAAGTATTCCAGCCTATACATTACCTATTGCTACATCATTTTTGAGAGGCACATCAATTTTGGATATAGTTAGCACCTCTCTTAGTTCTCCTCTAGTTTGATCAATTCATGTCTTTTTTGCTAGTCCAACTTCATCAACTATTGTTTCTATTTCTAAATCCATGGAAGTAAGCACTGAAGTAAAACCAAAGACTCCGCTAAAACTTTTTCTTATTCTCAAGGCAATTGATGAGGATATAGAATTGGACAAGGAAATTGTTATACCTAAGATAGATCTGGATACTGCCATAGTTGATGAAATGAGACTGGTTAGTCAACTTTTAGAGCTAAGAGCAAGGCAGAAACAACTTAGAGATGAGAGAGATAGAGAATTCACTATAACTGAAAGTGCTAAAAATATAATTACTGAGGCAATAGGTGTTGATGTGGATTCATCTCAACACATTTTTTTACAATTAGAAGAGGCTGTACATAAGTTCAATGAGGACACTTTTGGCCAAGAGAAGCTTATAGAAAAGGCAGAGAAAAATTTTGACAATAAAGTGTTTGAGCATATTTCTTAGCAAATAACCATTAAGAAGATATAACTTTCTACAATTTTGGCTAATGTTGAAAATTCTTTTACAAAGGTAAAATCCCTTTTTTCCAAGCTATGGGATGTTACCAAGTACACAAGAGAAATAAAGGTAAAATTGAATAAAATTTATGAGGATTTGAAGGTTAGTGCTCAAAAGTTGCAGCTTGACCCCAGTTCAAGGTCTGCACATCACATAAAGATCAAATTCCTATCAGACATGCAGGCAAAACTATTGAGAGAGGAAGAAAGGATCCGGTCTACACTAATAGACATCCAGAACATGATCCTTCCTATCATGGACACAATGTAGAAGCACATATCTTATTCAAAAACATTGATCCATGATAAAAAAAATTTAGTTGCAGATCATATGATTGAACTCTCAACAGAAGTCCAGGTTGCACTTCATATCTACATAATTTTGCAGGAGAACTGGGATAAGACATTAGCTCTTATTCTTAAGGTAAATTTTGAGTTTCTCTCACATTTTGGTCTCTCTATATAAGTATGATTAACTTTGGCATTATTTTCAAAAAGGGGGAGTAAGAGATAGTAAAAGTCAAGGGGAGTAAGAGACAATGGAGAAAATAAGGGAGAATATTATAGATTGATATATGTACAATGATAAGCTATGTTTATACCATGCCATATATATCAGGGAGATATGTAAAGACATGTAAGAAATGTATATACAATAGGTTTACAAAGATCAATTTTGAAAAATCAAATCCAGTATGTTACTGTACACAAAGTTTGGCTCATAAGTGTTTTTTTTTTCCACTAATGCCAAAAGGGGAGATTGTTGACATTATATTGTATTTTTCATTAGTGACAACACTTATTTGATTATGAATAATTACCAAGCTTATCAATCAGTCTATAGTGTATACCGAGCATTCAGTGGTTACCTTGTAGGTTCATCACTTAAGTAGTTCACACCAAGCATTCTTGAAGCTACTGAGTGAGTGTGCAGTCTAGCAGTTCACATCTATCATTTTTGAAGCTATCGAGTGAGTGTGTAGTCTAGCAGTGTCTACCAAGCCTACAGTGTTCACTGAGCTTCATAGTGTCTACCGAGTCATCAGTTTGTGTGATGGAAGCCAGTGTTTACCAAGTAATGGATGTGTAGTGTTTATCGAGTAAAAACAAGGTAAACAAAGCATTCAGTTTTTACCAAGTGACACTATATCTATCGAGTCTCCAATGGTTACTGAGTTCCAAGCTACATTATGTGATTAGTATGGACCGAGATACTACTTCTACTGAGTACATGATGATGCCGAGTAATGCAATGGATGCTGAGTATCAGTAGGTCACCAAGTCAGCTTGAAGAATTCAAGCTTTCTACTATTTGGCTGACTCAATAATATTTTGTTCACTTGTGTTTTGGCTGACCTTGCAATTGTAATTATTGGACTGGTATATATGTAATGTATTATATCAATTTCAGTGTGTGTATATCAACAAATGCACATGTAATGCTTTAAAGAAGAGTAAATGCAAATCAGCAGGAGAGCAGAGCATTCAGCAAGGTCTACAAGGAGTAGTAAAGATTCATCAGTCACAAGAGGTGATCTATATTTCAAGGATCTAATTAGCAATCAAGTTGTAAGTAGATCCACTATTTCATCCTAACAAGTGAATCAATTTTTTAAACCTTTAATAGGGTAGACTTAATAGTCTCCGTGTAAATCTCCTAATAGAGTGCATACTTCATTATATGCTTGTAAATCCTCTAACAAGGTGGACTTTGTAGTCATTTTCTATTAATAGGGTAGATCATCAAAAGTGATCAATGTAAGCCCTAATAGACCAACTTTATACTGCAGTAGTGAAGTTTTGTGGGTATCATCCCCACCCTAGTTTTACCTTCTATTTGGAAGATTTTTGGGTCACCAAAATTCTATGTTCATGTGTTATAAATGTTTATCTTTCTCATGCATATAGTAGATTAGATGAATGAATGATGAATGGATTAAGTACTAAATTGATTTAAATTTTTTGAGGTTACTGATTCACCCCTCCCCTCTCAGTAACCTAGCTAGTTTTGATTATATCCAACAAGTGCACATTTTCCATTCTCCATTCTTCTTAGGTGCTAATATAATAGTTATAATACATTGACTTAAAATTTCTCTAATCAATCCCTTCTACAAGCATTCATGCACTTTTTTGTTAAGTTATTAATTCTCTGTAGGTGTCAATTTAAAATGGTGCTTTGTTTGGAAAACTAGTTCCAAGAATCAAATCCATTCAATGAATTATACTTCTTACTGGTAGTAAACCATCAGGAATATCCTTAGCAACAATATCCTTATACTCACTCAATAATTCTAAAATTTCTACCAGTACTCAGTCATTATCACCAGTTTCTACTATCACTCGGTTGATACCCGCTTCTATTGCTCGGTCATTACTACCAACACTTGGTCCTCTAGGAACTATAGGAAATAAAACTTGGTTCTTCTTCACTAAATGGATTGAGATTTTGAATTCAAGATGAAATAAGTTTTGTGAAATTGGAAACTGTGGAAGAAACATATCAATATGTCTTGAAAGCTGAGGAGATCTTGACAAAGGAGCACAAACAAAGAGAAAGAGGTAGAGGTTGTAGATTCTAGAGAGGCAAAGGTAGATCTTATGATGAAGGTGGTAGATTTGACAATTTTGTGTAAGATAAAGGAAAATTTGAATGGAAAAATGATGACAAAGACAAGACCAAGTGGAAAGGTGGTAGTTCATATCGAGGAGGTACTAGTTCTTAGCAAGGAAGAGGTAATTCTTATCCTAGAGGTGGTTTTCATGGTATTTGTTTCAGATGTGGTAAAGTAGAGCACATTTCTTCTAAAAGTGGGCAAGGTAATAGAAATGTCATTATTCAAGGAGACATTAAGAGTTCACTAAGTGGGCGTAAGGCCAGAGAAAATATAATGGTGAGAAGAACCTTATGTAATAAGGGAAGTGATGAGGAACCTATCCTTAGAAGAAGTCTTTTCAAGACCAGATGTAAGATGGATGAAAAATGTTGCAAGGTGATCATTGATAGTGGAAGTTCAAAAAATTTGGCATTAGAAGAGCTAGTTACAAAGTTGTAGTTGTAGAGGCCGAAACATCCAAAACCCTATCATGTTTCATGGATCAAAGGTGAGCATAATATATTTGTAAGTGAGCAATGCATTGTGAAGTTCCAGATTGAACATTACTTCGATGAAGTATTGTGTAATATTATTCCTATGGATTGTTGTCATATTTTGTTGGGTAGACCTTGGCAATATGATAGATATGTTGTACATGATGGAAGATTGAATCAATATACTCTTTGGGTGAATGGGAAGAAGCAAATATTGCTGCCTTTGATTGAAATTCTAGATGAGGTTAAGTGTACTATTGTGAGAGTTTGCATAGTTAATGGAAAGAAATTTGAAAAAGAAGTGAAGAAGAATCAAGTTTGTTTTGGTATAGTTCCTAGAGGACTGAGTGTTGGTAGTAATGACTAAGAAATAGAAGCTGGTATCAACCAAGTGATGGTAGAATCTAGTGACAATGACCAAGTACCAGTAGAAATTTCAAAATTCCTAAATGATTATAAGGATATTGTTGCTAAGGATATTCCTAATGGTTTACTACTAGTGAGAACTATAAGTCATTGTATGGATCTGATTCTTGGAGTTATTTTTTTGAAAAAATCACCATATAGATTGACACCTACATAGAATGAAGAACTTAACTGACAAGTGCATGAATTGTTGTAGAAGGGATTAATCAGAGGAAGTTTGAGCCCATGTGTTGTACCTATTGTATTTGCACCTAGGAAGAATGGAGAATGGAGAATGGAGAATGTGTACTAATTCTAGAGCTATTAATAAGATCACTATGAAATATAGGTTTCCTATGCTGAGGATGGATGACATAATAGACTATTTGAGTGGAGAAAAGTATTTTATCTAGATTGATTTGAAGAGTGGCTATCATCAGATCAAAATTAGAGAAGGTGATGAATGGAATAATTCTTTCAAGACAAAAGATGGTTTGTATGAATGGTTCGTTATGACTTTTGGTTTGAAAGCAATCATCCATTCATCACCTTCTCTGATTTTGATCTAATAATAGCCACTCTTCAAATCAATCTTGGTTAAATACTTTGCTCCACTCAAAAAATCCATTATGTCATTCATCATCAACATAGAAACCTATATTTCATTGTGATCTTATTAATATCTCTAGAATTAGTACACATTTTCCATTCTTCATTCTTCTTAGGTGCTAATATAGAAGGTACAACACATGGACTCAAACTTTCTTTGATCATTTCCTTCTTCAGTAATTCATGCACTTGTCTATTAAGTTCTTCATTCTCTGTAGGTGTCAATCTATATGGTGCTTTGTTCAGTAAAATAGTTCCAAAAATCAGATCCATACAATGATGTATACTTCTTACTGGAAGTAAACCATCAAGGATATCCTTAGCAAAAATATCCTTATACTCATTTAGTAATTCTAAAATTTTTACTAGTAATTGGTCATTATCACTAGTTTCTACTGTCACTCGATCAATACCAGCTTCTACTACTCATTCATTACTACCAACACTCAATCCTCTAGGAACTATAGCAAAAAAAACTTGATTCTTCTTCACTTCTTATTCAAATTGCTTTCCATTAACTATGCAAACTCTCATAGTAGTACACTTAACCTCATCTAGAATTTCAATCAAAGGTAGCAATATTTGCTTCTTCCCATTTACCTAAAGAGTATACTAATTCAATCTTCCATCATGTACAACATATCTATCATATTGCCAAGGTCTACCGAAAAACATATGACAATAATCCATAGGAATAATATCACACATTACTTCATAAAAGTAATGTCCAATCTTGAACTTCACAATGCATTGCTCACTTACCAATATTTTATGCTCATATTTGATCCATGAAACATGGTAGGGTTTTGGATGTTTCAGCCTTTGCAAATACAACTTTGTAACTAGCTCTTCTGATGCCAAATTCATTGAACTTCCACTATCAATCATCACCTTGCAACATTTTGTAGCCATCTTACATCTAGTCTAGAAAATACTTTTTCTAAGGATAGGTTCCTCACTAGTTCCCTTATTACATAAGGTTCTTCTCAACATCAGATTTTTTCTAGCCATAGGTCGACTTAGTGAACTCTCAATGTCTCCTTGAATCACAACATTTCTATTACCTTGCCCACTTTCAAAAGTTCTACATTCAAAAGATCTATGCCCTTCTTTACCACATCTGAAATAATTACCACAAAAACTACCTCTAGGATAAGAGTTACCTCTTCCTCAATAAGAACTAGCACCCATTGGTATGAACTATCACCTTTCCACTCAGTTTTTTCTTTGTTATCAATTTTCCATTTAGATTTTCCTTTATCTTGCATAGAACTATAAGATCTTCCACCTTCACCATAAGATCTACCTTTGCCTCTCTAGAATCTACCACCTCTACTTCTTTGTCTTTGTTCATGCCTCTTTATCAAGATCTTCTCATCTTTCAAGGCATATTGATATGCTTCTTCCACACTTTGCAATTTCACAAAACTTATTTCATCTTGAATTCTAGATATCAATCCATTTAGATATCTTGAAGTTTTCTCAACATCACGATCTATATGTCCAGATTTGATGTCCAATCTATAGAATTCCTTAGTATACTCTTCCAAATTCATGTGTTTTTGTCTCAAATTTTGCATCTTTCTCAACAAGTTTTCTTGGTGATCAATAGGAAGGAATTTGTTCTTTAATTTGCTCATCATTTTCAGCCAAGTTCTTTTATTTTTGTTTCCTCTCCTTTGTCTATCAGTTTGCAAATGCTCCCACCATAGTCAAGCATGACCTTTCAAACTAGTAACTACAAGTTTGACCTTCTTATTATCAGGAGTGTTTTCATACTCAAAGAACTTCTCCATATTAGAGATCCAATCAAAGAAAACATTGATATCCAACTATCCATCATAAGGAACAACTTTTGTAGCAAGCTTCGAATGTACCCTAGATAGTACTCTTAGCAATCTTTCATCATATTTATCTTCTTCAGGTTCTAGATTAGGGTATAGTGCTACCACTTCATCATCACTTGATTCCTCAAGATGCACTCCTCTCCTTTGGGCTATCTCCACAACATCTAATCTAGCTACAATTTGTCTCAATTTATTAGATATTCTATTATCACCATTTCCTCTACCTCGAACCATCTTATAAAATTAGGTTCCTACAAGATTGTAACCCTCTACAAGTTATAGGTCAAATCTACAGATTTGCAACCCTACAACCAAATCTGAATTAGGTTTCTACATGATCCAATCTTCACAGGGATGAATCTCAAGCTTTGATACCACTTGACACAAGGAGGTCAAGAACAATTATGACCAAAGTCAGACCTAGTAATAAAAAACCAACCTTGTAGAGTAAACACAATGAAAGAAAATACATAAAGAGAACAACACCACATAAAGAGAGAACCATATTCTTTTATTGATTCATCAAATAATCAACATACGTGCCTAGCTGTAAGGCCTTTTGGGTTATAGCCAGAAACACAATACATTCTAGATCTAAGATCCAACTTCACATTTTCACTTCTAGATACATATGCATCAAACTTATATAGTCCTCAAAAATCTCTATGAATCTATTCCAAAAATTTCTCTAAATCTAATCCGAAATACCCTATTTATACTTGCCAATATGATTTACAAAACATTGTAGAACATTGTAAAATAGAAAGGCTAACCCCAAAATGTTCTACATGCATCCCAAGACAAGATCTAATCATAAATGTCATGATTAGAATTAATCCTAGAAGTCAGCTTGCATCAAAAATTCAGAAAGCTCATCCAAAATGTTGACACTTGACATCAACAGGAACCCTTGGCACATGAATGATCACTCGGCATATGAAGGATCGCTTGGCACATGAAGGATAACTTGGCACATGAAGGATAACTCAACACACACTATGGAACTCAACACACATTATAGAGTGAGATGGGATAACATGCTAACCCGAGTGTTAACATGATGTGGGATAACTTCAACCTGGCTTATACTACAAAATTACTAGCACTCAACAATTGCTACAACTCGACAATGATTGTAACTCAAAAACAACTGGAAAAATGAACACAAATGAGTAGGATTACATGTCACCCTAGGGTGCTCTTACATCAGATCTTCTTGATCCAAAATAGCTTTACAAAATTGACCAAATGTTTGTTGTGGAGCATTGGGATTTAGTTGAATAGTCCTTTTCCTCGATTCCTTAAATATCTTGTATGGCTAAGGGAGATTAGTTTCAACCATTACAATCAACTAAAAATCCTTTTTTTGAACACTCAATACCTATCTTTATCAAAACAAGAGGAATCTAAGTTCGCCAATCTTTCTTCTATACTAAATGTTTTAGCAAAATTTGCATCTTTCTAATCTTTTTCTAAGCTCTCCCACAACTCTGTGGGATTATTAACATAAAAAAAAACTTCTTTTGAGATTGCGGCTTAAGGCTTTACAAATAATACCTCTAGCTTTCTCCAACTTGGTCTTGCAACACTCTTTTTCTCTATCACTTTGGCATTCTTTAATCCCCCCACTCACAATCCTCCATAAAGCCTTTTCTCTTAAAGCATTCTTGACTACAATCTTCCAGTATGCAAAATTGCTTCCATCAGATATAGGCAACATGTCGTTCTTAGACCTCATGTTAGCCACTAAAAATCCAAACAAATATTAAACTCCAACAACAAAGAAGTCCCTCTAAATATATAACTCTACCTATTTATTTCTAGTTGAACCTTAGCTCTAATACCATGTAGAAAAATGAAATATAAAACAATATATCACAACAACATGAGAGAACAACAATTTCTACACAAGATTGGAAGAGAAAATATATTATTGAGTTGAAATGAATTGGTGTGAGCAATTACATCACCTCTAGAGGGCATTCACAACATCTAGAATTTGAAATTATAAGACTATATTAAATTCTATCCTAACTAACTCTAGATATGGATAGTTGCATGAGAAGATTGAGATATGGTCCACCATTTTATTGGGAAACATGTAGAATTAGTTTGTAATTAATAGCTATTTTAGTGGAGTGAACAACTACTACTCTAGCTTGACTACAAATGTGAACAACAAAGAAATAGTGTAGGAACTAGTTAAACCCATCTAGAAGACTCTAGACCATCTTACTCTTTCCTAACATTTCTTATGCTGTCTTCAAACTTGGCCTCTTATTCTATGATATCTTCTTGCTTTTCCCATGTACAAAAGTCAAGAATCATCAAGCTTTCTCTGAATTGAACTTATGCATGAGAGGTATAAGGCTTATGAATCTCTAAGATTGTTTGATGTGCTCATCAATCATAGAGGCCCTAATGTGAAACAAACTCTTGATAATCTAAAGCATAATGTAAACAAAGCAATAATAGAAAATAAAAACTAGAGCACAATATACATGAAAATAAATATACACCGATCTAGTACAATAGATTTGGGGAAAGAAAATTCTTTTATTGATTTTTCTATAGAGGATTACATTCCATATCAATTGCTCAATACATTGTAGTTATCTCCATTAAATAAATAATTTAACTAATGAAAAACTATGATTAGACTAGCATAAACACTAAGCCAAAGTGAGACAACTTACCATTGAACAGAGACTAAACTTACTAATGTGAATACAAACTTTGACAAACTAGGACCTGACTGAGTACTGAACAACCAATTTATCAGATATGAAAATCTGCATGGAGTTGCATGTGATTTATTCTCCTTATTCAATGTATGCTGAAAAGTATATAAATTATTAACTTTCACTATAACTGCTGCATTTTCTTTTGTGCATGTTATTTTGGCTGTCTTAATCGGTGATTGTATTTAAGGTGAACTAGTAGTTCAAATGATGCATGGGGAAAATAATCTTACAACAACTCTAGCCCTTAAGCTTTACTATATCATTAAAAATATGAATATATGAGGGTTTCTTGATTCCAAAGAGAAAAAATTGAGAGATTTAGTTCCTTCAATGATCGAGAATGCCATCCACTCTACCTCGACACACATAGCTATGTTCTCTAAAGGCCATGTAGAGTTCCCATGGTGTTTTGCTACGATGGTTCTCATGTTGCAGAGTAGAGCTAAGATTGTTCTAGTGTTCTATAGACTAAATCCTTAGATCTTCGTTACGTAAAAAATAGAGTACGCTAAATCGTTCATCAAATATGTAGAAGAAGATGTACATTGAGAAGCTTGAGGAGTGGAAGGAAGCCCTCCAATTGGTTTAATTCATCACTAGCGAAGAGCTCAACGGGTGAAATTTTTTATTCAGTTTTTAACTTAGTATAAGTTCTCTCATCTTTCAAAGTGGTCAATGTTTCTCTAATTGAATTCCCCTTTTATTTATGAAGTTTCAATGATTGTGATCTCCAGAAGTGATGGATGCATTGGGAAATACAAAGCAAGAAATCTTTACACTTTGCCAAATATTTGATAGAACTACCCAAGCTTGTAGAACATTTTGAAAAGAAGTGCCTTCATAAGATTGTAGAGGACTTTGAAAGTCAGAGTGCGATGAGAAAAGAAAGGGAAGGAAACTCTAAGATTGTTGGCATTTTTGCATGGGTGGGGTTGGGAAAACAGCTCTGTCCAAAGAATTCTTCAATAGAAAGCATTCATATTATAGTCACTCATGTTTCTTGTTTGATGTTCGAGAAGCCTCTATGAAAAAATATCCGCCTTCTTCTCAAATGAAGCTCTTGAGAGAATTCTTTAATGAAAATGATCATCCTGCAAGCTTCCTAAGCGTAGAGGATGGAACAAGTTTACTAAGCAACTGTTTCGCCAAGAGTGGCAATTCGAACTTCCTAATAGTTATGGACGACATTAATCACCAAGAAAAGATATGACGATAGTCTGTCAATTGTCACGACTCGTGATGTCGCAGTGCTCATAAAGATGACACCAAAGAGATGCTTTGTTGGCATGCCTTTTGCAAGCCTAATCCTTCTAGTGGATATGAGGAGCTGGTTGACTACTTCATAGACATGTATGGCAAGCCATATTCATGCACACTACGACATAGATGAAGCATCTATGCAGGAGACAAAAAGACTCTCTATAATGGGGGATTAAAGATGATTATAGAGACAAATATTGAGTCAATTATCTTAATTTGAGATGAAAAACAAGTTGTTTATTTATTTAAAAATATTGTCTTAAATTCTATGTCTTTAATTATACTATTTAATTATTGTTTCTTTAAGATGATATAAAACAAAAGTATTGTTTGTTTCTTTAAGACGATTTCACTTCTTTGTTTTTAATTATTGTCTCTTAAAAATGATATAAAACAAAGGTATTTATTGTACTTGTCGTAAACAATATACTATTGCATTCACTTCATCTAAAAATTAAATTAATTTTCACCAATCACTAATAATATTTTTTTGAGTAATTGCAATATTTCTAAAGTTGTCTTATTTATTTATAAATTTTCTATAGATTATAAATTACCTCATTGGCTCATTTGATTTTGTGTTATAGCAACCCTTTTTCTGGAGGGTGCTCAATATAGCATTTTTTTTGTCCAAATATTAGATAAACATTATTTATCAATTGTTAAATAATATTCTATTTTACCATGAAATGTGAAATTTATAATTATATCTCATAAAATAAAATAATTATATAAATATTGTTATTAACAATTTTTATATTACAACAAATTCTATAAAATTTAAATTAATAAAAATTATATATATTATTATATTTTAAAAACACTATAATATATCATTATTATATACTTGAAAATATGTATTATATGAAACTTAAAATATACATCATATAAATAATTATTATAACTTAAAACATTTAAAATATATTCTCATGTAATATACAAATACTATGTTATATATCATTTATTATTGTTATATTTTTTAACAATATCATAATATATTACTATTATAATTATAATTTTTAATTTTATTAAATTTTGGATTTATAAATTCTAAATAAATATTACAATTTCATATATTTAAAATATATTATTCTAATATATATCTTATAATAGTATTATATATATTATAGAATCACAATCTCATTATTTATAATACATATAAATTTCATGATTATTATTATACTTAAAATTAAATTTTCATTGAAAACTTACTATAACTCTTTAATTCTTAAAGATAGCTATAGTATTATTATTTATAGAATAAAGCTCTCTTTGAACTATCAAAATAGTTCACTACGACAAGTACTTACCACTATATGACACTTGTTATCTCTTAAAGACAATTTTACTTTTATCTTTGTCTAGAGACAATGATTTTCTTTAATTGTAACTATTTTCTTTAGAAAGACTATATGTTTTTAAATATCAAGACAATATGAACAAATGTATAAAAAAATAAATTTAATTTTAATATAATTTTTAACATTTAATGTTTCAAAACATCAAAAATAAAATATTCACAACAATTATTCCCAATATCTTATTCTGTTGAAACAGTTAACAAAATAACATAAAACTAGCTTGAATAAAAAAACCATGTTTATTGTATTTATTATCAATGTTGTGTTTCAAAATAATGTGGAATTTTATCCACAAGAAAAGTAATGTGCCATAAACATGAATATTATTGAATACTAACAATTGAAACTAATCTGTCAAACATTGCAACTTTATAATTAACTAGTCAATAACTTCTTCATACAAAACATTTCCACAAGTCGAGTAGTTTTTGTTGAATAAAAGCTCCTAGACTTGACACCACATTTTTAAGAAGAAAAATAGAAGTGCTTCATTTTTAATTTTACTAGTATAGATACCTTAATTAAATCTATCTAAAAAAATGCTAATAGATATCCATTACAAAATAATTATAATTTGATTTACTACATCTAAAATTATTTATATTTTCTTTATCTCCGTCTATTTAGTTTTTTACTAACTTAAGCTTTTTATTTTAATTTTTAAAAAAATGGATGATTTATATCTCCAAATATTATAATTTAAATGGATATTTAATGTAGTATTTATTAAATCATTTTAAAAAGTATATTATATTTATAATAAGATTTAAACTTTTGACATGTAGATGGTTGTCAAATTTAACCTAGAAGAATAAAAGTTAACATTAACACGCTCACACCATCCCACTCCCCCATTTTTCCATTGTAGAATGCCTATCGGCATAAATGAAGTTGTGTTGTTATCATGCCGTATCCAAAAGGAACACTTGTAGATGTAGTAAACCATAATTTGTTTTTATCAAACAAGAAGCATATCACTTCATCATTTTTTTCTAATAGCCTAAAAGTGAAAGAAAAGATGTGTAAGAATATAATATAACCAATCAAATGATGTTGCTCATAAATACAATACTGCATCAATATAATTAAGCAATTATAAATAACACTAAAGCATATAATATAATTAAAAAATTATAGAGAACACTGCAACAACTAATAGAATTAACAAATTATAAAGAAGACTACAATAGATAGTTCAAAATGGGCTAATAATAATTATCTCTAGAAGAGTTTAAGTCATGATTAAAATGTAATCTCTACAACTTTACTACAATAGAAAGTACAAAATGTATCATAAGCATTTGCTAAAAATCATGATGGAGTTTAGACAAAGTTATTGACAAAAAGAAAGAAAAATATTATATGATGTTGAGAGAGAGAATTTCATTATATTTATTGATATGATTTAAAAGAAATATTAAGAATGCAACAATATATTTATAATGTTAATGTGAAAATCACATTAAAAGGAGAAAGTACTCATTACTTGTAGGAAATAAATATAGAATTTGAAATATGCAAATCTAGAAGCACTTGAAATATGTTCAAACATGATTGAAGCCAAACATCATAATTTTGAGCTACAAGTGATATTGAATTTTGACATCTTATTTTATACTATAATCTCTTTTAGCTTAATGTTTCTATAGCCATATTAGCTAAAATTAAAAATATCAATTATATGATAAAAGCGTTGAAGAGAAATACTACATAAAAGAACCAGTATAAAATTATTCTTCATTCTTATAATTTTTTGATGATTTCAAATATACATTCCAAGAATAAAATTCAAAATAACAATAATTTTAAATTTTTCAGAAGATATCTTCTTATTGGACTTAGTAACATTCAATCAACAAAAAATATTATTAAAGGATATGGAATGAAAGTATCAATAATTGACATCTTTAGAGAGGTTGAGGCTTTGACATGGGATGTGGCCAAGGTTTTGATAGTGTCAATAAATGACTCATAGAAACCTATATTGGATTAAGAGTTGGATAGAATAGGGTATTGGTACTTTTAGCAACATTATTTCCATAAATATTGTCACTCCCATTGATAGGCCCTAGGATTGTTGGTGTGTCTGGTGGAAATATTAGTAGCACACAAACTTATATTGGGATCTTCCATTGAGGCTCTAGAAAATAACAATGATATTGGTATTTGAGGTCCATTAACATTAGGAATTCTTCTGAACTTCACATGCCCGCTCCTTCTAAGGAGAGACACAACTTTCCTAAACTTGTTGAATATTTCATCTACACCAACACTACAATCCATGTCCATTTGGCTATTAGAATATATGTTGCTACTTCTAGAAGTATTAGAGCTACTATTGTATTGTTTCTAAAAGAGAGGCCAAATGAGCCTTTTTGTGCTCTTCAAGCCTATAGTTGTAACTTCTCTCACATCCTCATCCTTGTCCATTCTTACAAAACTATTATTTATAGAGTTGTAACCCACCATCATTTGAGCTCCCATCAATAAATAAATGAAAAGAAAAACCAACCAAAACATATGAAAAGAAAAAAGTCCCCAATAAGGACTCTAGTCCTAAAGTTTTCTATAAGGTTTCTTAACATAATCCTGCATGAATCTGGAAGTTCTCGGGCTCTGTTGAAAGCTCTAAAACTAGAGAAAAAACCAAATTTTTTTTATTATAATCAATATAAATTATGGTCATAATAGCTGAACTAACTATCTTGGACTTGCATGTTAACTTGTAGCCTATTAAATATAAATAATCACACAAATATTTCATGAGTCAAAACCAAAATCTACTTTTAATCCTACTATCAATCCTACTACTTTTACCAATAATAATATAGCAACTGATATTGATAAGAATGTTGCAAATATTGAAATGGTTGAGTTTGGCAATTTTTATTACAAACGACATAAACTAAATGGTCATAAAAGAAAAACTATATTGGTAGTGTAGGTTAACTTGCAGCCTATTAAAAAAACTACCATATAAATTTTGCATGATTCTAATAAGATTTATGACTTCTTCTTTTTATACATATCTTGTGTTATTGTTTATACTTTGTTGGAAAGTTTAGAATAACTAAGAGGGGAGTGAATCAGTTATCCAAGGTCCAAATATACAAATAAAACTTTTTAGCACTTAATAGATTCAAATCCATATATCCATATCATTGCATGCATCTATTAGATCATCTAATACCTTAATATTTTGTAGGTTATTGTCTTAGGTCAAAATAAAATTGGAAAAATGTAAAGATGAAACATAATAGAATCAAATACACACTTGAAACATGGATTTTACATGGAAATGCAATTTGGGAAAAACCACCAGTAACATACTAGCAATTTTCACTCTTCTAAAGTGAGCCGTATTAAAGGCCAACCATATTAAAGGTTAAAATACACACTATTAAATGAGATCTAGTTAAAGGATTTCAATCATCCTATTAGGAGTGAGCCTTGTTAGAGGAATTTAGAACATTCCATTAGAATGCCACCTAATTAGAGGATTTACAAATGACTACTAGGTCAACCTTAATCGAAAGGATTTATTCCAACTAATACAGTTGCTAGAAAGTCATAGTAGGAACTCGATTAGATTAAAAAAAAAAATGACTTATTGATTATAGATCTCATATTCAGTCCTCCATTCTACTTGGAATTCTTTCTCTTTGTCTCCTTAGCTATTTTACTGTTCAAGCTCTAAATTCTTTAAGCTTCCTTTCTTAGTTTGCCAATTGCAGATCCATCACTTAGCCACCATATGAAGAAATACCCTAGACTATCTATCTTTCTCACATTCAAACTCCTCTACTTCACTCTTTCCTTTGGCTTATTATCTCCTTAAATAGATAATTTAGATCTTTTTCTGCTTCATCATAATCTTCCATTTTAAGATTAGGTAGGTTTCATTGAATCTAATCATCTTTGTAATTTTTTTCTTCCTCTAAAAACTTCCTTACAATCCTTATCAGTTGTGCCTCAAAGTAGTTCACCTTGAATTATGTTCCACTAGCTCATCAATCTTATTTCTCACATGCTTCATAAAATTCAAGAAATCAACTGTGTCAGCTCAGATTCATCAAATCTTCAATCAAACTCTTTTTATCATCACTTGGCCAATACTTGTTCACTTGACACATAATAAAGTTTACTAATGCTTGAGACCAACTCAACTTTACTTGACACATACCAAATTCCACTTGGTCACCATTGATTTTCTCCTTTTCTTCGCATCTATGGATTTTCACACTCAACTTCTACTATATTTTTCTTGGCTTACATTATTCACTTGGTCAAGCTTGGCAAACACTTTTCTTCACTTAATCTTATTCCTATCTTTGCATGAGTAACCTTTCATTATAGACTCAAGTAGATAAATAATACAATATATCATCAATGTCTTACTTGGTCTTAGTACTCCTTTTATGCACCATATTTAACTCAAAATTTCACCATATTTAACTCAAGCTTTATCTATGTTCTCTTGTTATCCTTTCTTTTCAAATCCTCTTCATCAATCAAGTCAAAAGATAGCATTCAAACCAAATTAGAAATTGTATCACCAACAAGTAGTAGGTTTGATATCAGAGACCAAATAATGATTATTCCACAATAGATTTCAACAATCTCTTTCCTCAACATTCTTCTTCTTTAGCAATTTGATCTTAACAATCTCCCTCTTTGGCATTGATCACAAACCAATACCAACACCAGTACCAGAAAGTATTATCTCCCTCTATTAGGTTCATCTCACTTTGCCTATCTCCTTCTTTCTTCCTCTTTAGTATATTCTCTCCCTCATTTGATCTTCCTCAAGTTTGATATAGTCTCTCTATTATATCTCCCTCTCTTTCTCTTTTGATTTGTCTATAATGTATTTTCTCCCTTTTGACAACAATGCCAAAGACTTTGCATTTTAACAAGTTGTTTTCTTTAATACAAGTTCTATTCTTGTCACCTTGCATGTGATTGTACAATCTTCTATTTCAGCTCCTTCTTTACTTTAGGCAACTCCTAAAGTAAGATTCACTACATCAAGTTGTAAAGTACAACACTTAGCTTAGTTGATGGAAGGCATTACTCTTGCTTCTTAAGTAGCTTTAGATAGTGATATCACCCCTAGTTTACCTCTAAGATATTGATGAGCATCCTTAGGAAAGGATTTTTTTAATATATTAGATATATGTTCCTTTGTATTCATATATTCCATTCTCACTTCTTTGTCTTGAACCAACTCTCTCAAGTAATGATACTTGATTGCAATATGTTTTGTATATGTATGCATTGCAAGGTTCTTAGATATGTTTATAACAATTGTATTGTTATAGTAGATTAAAACAAGTTTAGTAATCTCTTTCTTCATTCCTTTGAGTAACTGTTTAATCCATACCACAACTTTGTGTAGCTCACTATAGCAGCAACATATTCAACTTCAACAATAGATTGTGAAGTATAGTTCTATTTCTTACTAGTCACTAAGACTAATCTTTTTCCTAAGAAAAATATTCCACCACTTTTTGTCATTCTATCATTAATGTTTCCAACCCAATAAAAATTATGTATACTTTAAAATCAAATCTATCATTCTTCTTCTAGTATAAACCATAATCTTCAATTCCTTTTAGGTATCTCATAATCCTTTTGACAACCATCAGGTGATTTTCCTTAGGATTTGCATATAATATTGCAACAATCCCAATAGCTAATGTAATATTAGATATGCTATGTACAAAAAACTATAATTTTCCAATCATAGACCTATATAATGTTTGATTCACTTCAGCAGAGTCATTAGTCTTGGATAGTTTATGTCTTATCACTAGGGGAGTACTAACTAGTTTTGAATATTTCATACCAAATTTCTTCAAGATTTCCTTCACATACTTTGACTAAGCAATGTAAAAACTATACTTCATCTAATATACTTTTAATGCAACAAATAATTTAATCTCACCAAACATAGACATCTCAATATTTTTCTTATTTCACTTGCAAATGCCTTGCACAATGCATTTTGACCTATAAATATGATATCACAAAAAAATATTTTAGCTAAAAAAATACCTTTTGTTGGAATTCGTTAGAATAATTGATTTGGTGGGGTGGGGGAATCAATTATTTAAGGTCTAGATGTACAAATAAAACCTTTCATAGCTTAGTGAACCGATATCCATTAAAACATATTCATCATGCATGCATCCATTAGATTATGCAATCACTTACACTTGTAGGTTACTGTCAAATCAACTTTGTAGAAATATAAGCATGAAACATAAAAATTTAATAAGATATTTGACACAATAATTTAACGTAGAAACCCAATTTGGGAAAAACACCAGTAACATAGTAGTAATTTTCACTCTTAAGAAGTGATGCCCTATGAAAGACCAACCCTGTTAGAGGTTACAATACACACTATTAAATGTGACCTAGTTAGAGGATTTGAATCACCTTGTTAGGAGTGATCCTTGTTAGAGGCTTTAGATCATTCACTTGGAATGTCACCTAGTTAAAGGATTTACAACTGACTGTTAGGTCAACCTTAATTCAAAGGATTTATCCTACACTGATACAATGATTAGAGAGTAATAGTAAGGCTTGATCTAATATTAAAATACAACTCACTTTGCAGATTACAAATCTTTGTTTTAGTCCTCCATTCTGCTTGGCTTTCACACACTTTAGCTCTCAAAACTTGTTCATTGTTCAAGCATCCATATCCTTGAGTCTTCTTAATTTGGATGCCAATTATAGACTCTATAGTTCGGCCTCCATATGAAACAACAACATAGACTCATTGTCTTTCTTGGTTCCTTGGACATGCCAACTGTTATTTCATGCCTTGTATCCCCTTATAAAGAGAAATTAGTTCTTTTTCCATTCATCCTCCATCATCTATTTTAGGATTAGGATGGATTAGTTAAGATTCAATTAATCTATCCATCTTTTTATTTTATTCCTTTCTAGGAACTTCTCCTTCAATCCTCTTTGAATTTGCCTCAAAAGAGTTTATCTTCAATTCTATGCCACTAGCTCATCAATATTATCTTCCACATGGTTCACAAATTTTAAGAAATCAAACTTGTTGGCTTAGATTCATCAAATTCACAATCTTTCTAATAATGCTGACACTCAAACTTAACTTTCTTCTAGTGCTTGACACAAACTACATTTCCCAATATCCAAAATCGAAAAAATCAGCACAAACTAAATTTTATTGGTGGTAAACATCAACTAAACTTTACTCGGCTTACACTATATCACTTAGCATATACTAATCTTTGATTTTACTTGGCTCCAACTAATTTTCTATGTGGCTTGCACTAACATTTTTCAGCACCTACTATTCACTTGGTCAAGCTTGGTAGACTTAATTCCTCTCTCTTGTTCTTCTAGACTTAATTAGTTTATCCAACCTTTTCAAGCTTAAGTAGATATTTAATACACTATAATATCATAGTCTTAATGAATCTTTGTACCTCTTTCCCATATCATGACTCAACATTTCCTCTAGGTGGTATTTTTACCTAATTTGATCAAATTCCTTTTCATCAATCAAACAAATGATAGTACTTAAATCATCTAACAAATTGTCTTACCAACAAGTAGCATGTTTGACACCAGTGGCAAAATAATGATTGAAACAAATTGTCATACTTGTATCAATCTATTTTCAACAATCTCCCTCTTTGGCATTGATGGAAAATGAAACTTAATAAGCATAACCAACAATAATACCAAAAAGAAAACAAGTCCTTGTATTGAAAGCTCTCCCTCTATAAAAAGTTTTCATCTTCTATAGGTTACAAAATTTTGTTCCAATTTTTATCAAAAGATAATCAACTCATACTTATGACTCTCTCTTGATCACTTCTTATATCTCCCTCAACATTATCTCCCTCTTACTAGGTAGATGTAATTAGTAGATACACTATCTCCCTCTGAGTAGACATTCTATGTTTCTTCTATATCTTCTTTCTCCATTTTGGACTGTTGGATTTCTCCCTTTTTCCATCATAATTTTTTCTCAAGATTTCTCCCTTTTTGGAAAAAATGCATAAGACTTGTCATCTTAATATGCAGGTATAAACATTTTTAGTTTCTCCCTCTCTATCACCTAGCTTGTGATTGATTTGTAGTGCTATCTCTTTGGTTACTTTAGGCAGCTCATAAAGTAAGATCCACCACATCAATGTGTAACATATATCAATCATCTTGTTTTATGTAGAATACTTATTGTACTTCTTAAATAGCATTTGATAGGGGTATCACCCCTATTTTACCTCATAGATAATCATGAGCATCCTTAGGTAATGCTTTTGTGAAGATTTTAGTTATTTGCTCTTTTGTGTTAACATATTCCATCTTCGCCTCTTTATCTTAAACTAACTCTGTCAAGTAATGATACTTGATTCAAAATTGCTTAGTCTTTGTATGCATCACATGATTGTTTGTTATATTTATAGAGCTTATATTATCACAATAAACTATCATAGGTTTAGTGATTTCCTCCTTCATACCTTTGAGTAGTTTTTTGATCCATACAAGGTTTGTACAATTTACTACAACAACAACACATTTAGCTTCAATAGTAAAATGAGATATATAGTTTTTTTTCTTGCTCATCCATGTAACCAACCTTTTTCCTAGGAAAAATTCTCCTCCACAAGTTCTCTTTTTGCCATCAATATTTCCAGCCCAATCAACATCAGTGAAGGCTTTCAATTCAAATTTCCTACTTTTTTTTTTAATAGTATAGATCATAGTCTTATGGTCCTTTCAGACATCTTATTATTCTCTTTACAAGCATGAAATGATTCTCCCTAGGATTAGAAGATAATCTTGCAACTATCCCAAAAAATTATGCAATATCAGGTCTGCTATGTACTACACATTATAATTTTTCAATCATAGATTTGTACAATGTTTGATTCACCTTAGTACAATCATCATTCTTAAACAATTTATATCTTGTCACCATAGGTGTGCTTACTGGTTTGGAATCTTCTAATCCAAAAGTTTTCTGTATCTCCTTTATATATTTTCATTGAGTGATGTAAATCGTATATTTCATCTGATGTACTTGTAAAACCAGAAATAGCTTGATTTCTCCAAACATAGATATCTAAAATTATTTCTTCATTTTATTTGCAAAAGCCTTACATAAAGTATCTTGACCTCCAAATATAATATCATCAACAAAAATTTCAAATAGTAAAATACATTTTCCCTTTTTGTCTTCAGGTATAGATTGTTGTTATCATTAGTACTCTCAAATCCAATCTTCATAAGATAATTATGAATTCTTTCATACCATGCTCTTGGTGTTTATTGTAAACAATATAAAGATTTGTGTAGTCTAGACACCATGCTTTTGTTGTTTGCATGAAAAAATCCATCTGGTTGTTCTATATAATTTTTTTCTTCCAGTATACCATTTAGAAATATAGATTTAACATCAACTTGATAAACATTGAAACCTTTGTATGCATAGTAAGAAAGAAGAGTTCTAACTCCTTCTAATCTTACATAGGGGCACACGTTTCTCCACAATCTATCCCTTCTTCTTGTGCATATCCTTTACAAAAAAATCTTTCCTTGTTCCTTTTGACTTCACCATTTTTGTCTAAGTTGATTTTGTACACCCACTTGGTACCAGTCACTTTTTTATCCTTTAGTCTAGGAACTAGAGTCCATATCTTATTTTTCTCAATTTGTTCAATCTATTAGGGTAAACTTTAAGAAAACTGCCCTCCAAAAAAAGATATAAAATATTGGAAAATATTTCATTGTTTTGGAAAACCATATTATTTTTATCGGTGAATCTCTCAAATTTTTTATTTTAAATATTATTTACATTGGCAATTATTTTGGAATCATAATTTTTGAGTAGAAAATATTGGTGAATCTCAATAATAATAAGAAGTTCACTAATTATCATGGAATATTACAAATTAAAATTGAATATGTTTTATCTCATGAAAATTATGAGAATAATTACAATATATTTTAAATTAATAATAAAAACTAAATATTGGTGATATATCCCTAAAGTAACTAATAATTATGATAATTATTGGTGTACTAATTTCAATTTCTCTAATAATATATAATATTTAGGTTAATCAAATCTAATCATGTATTGAATATTGTGGCAAATTTTTGGATTTAAATTTTTTAATAAAATAAATTACTAAGCGATTTTAAATATTTTAGAACCAAATTTAATAAAAATATGGCAATTTAGGTTACATTAAGTCTTAAATTAAAAACCAAATTACTAGCAATTTCTTTCTAAAATGAATAAATTTATGGATATTAGTCACTAAAATATACCTTGCAATCTGTTCACTCATGGCTTTACTCCAGTCCTCATCTTCTAAGGCATGTTTCATTTTTTTAGGTTCAAGCATCCTAAGAAAACATGGATCAATTCTCAACTTGTTCCTTGTTATTAGTCTAGCATTTTTATCTCCAATGATTTGTGTTGTAGGGTGATGTCTCTTGACATACTTTGATAATCTTGATTATGCTCTATTTTCCTGATTTGGTCTCTCAACTTCTGAATCACTTAGTACATCTCTATCAGGTAGTTCAACATCTCTTTCATGTACAATAATCTAAGAAACAAAATGTGCATCAACTTCATTCTATAACTTGGTTCCTTAATATAGCCTAGTTTCTAAATTAAGCTCAAAATTCATAGTATGTGACTCGGCAATCACTGAAACTTGGTGTTGGTTTGTAGCTTGAATTAGCATCTTCTTCAATAGGTGTACCTTCATAAAAATATAAAAATGATTTGTATTCCTCTGGTTGCTTCATAGGTTTATTCTCATGTACTTCTATATATTCATAAAATTTCACATTCGCACTTTCCACAACTTTGTTAGTATTAGTATTTAAACACTTATAAGATTTACTTCTAATGGAATAGCTAAGGAATATACCTTCTTCACTTTTTGCATCTAATTTACAATTCTTGAGAATATAACACTTGCTTCCAAATACCTTAAAATATTTTACTTTGGGTGAGTATCCATACCATAGTTCAAAAGACATTGAATGATTACCTTTCTTGATTTGCACATGGTTTAAGGTATAGACAACTATACTTACATATTCTCTCTATTATTTCAAAGCATTATTCTTCTCCATCATGAGTATCCTATTATAGTCCATTATTGATGTGTTCTTCCTTTTAGTAATTCCATTTTGTCAAGGGGTCCAATGGAGATTTCTATCTTTTGATTCCTCTATCATCATAAAAAATCTCAAACTCATTTGATGTAAATTCTCCTCCTCTATCAAATCTCAAAGATTTTAGACTTTTATCTATTTCTTTCTCAACTCTTGCTAAGTACCACTTAAACATTTGGAAAGCATCAAATTTCTATTTTAGAAACATAAATATCATCATTCTAGAATAATCATCAACAAATAGCACAATGCACTTACTTCCTTTGTATCTTTGCACATCATTTGGCCCACACAAGTTTGTATGAAAAATATCTAACATTCTTTTAGAGGTATGAGTCTTAATTTTAAAAGTTGACTTTATCATTTTCCCTAACTGACATTCTTTACAAATTATATTATCAAGTTTCTTCAACTTAGGAAAACATCTTACTCTTCTCATGTTACTGATACTAACCAAGTTATCAAAATTAACATGATATAACCTCTTGTGCCATAGCCATGCATCATTAAATTCTACAACTTAAAAATTAGCATCATCTATATCAAGGTATAATAGGTGACCTCTAATTTGATAAACTTTTCCAATGAGTTTTCCATTACACTCTTATATCTTAACAATCATGTTCTCAAACTCAACCTTACAACCTGAACTATTTAGTTGTGATACACTCAAAAAATTATAATAAAGTCCTTCAACACAATAAGCATTGTCCCATAAAATATTTTCTATGAGTTTGATAGAATCTCTTCCTTTTATTAGATAGGTTGCATCATTACCAAACCATACACTATTTCCATCATAATAATTCAAGGTAATGAACTTACTTTTATCTCCAATCATGTGATGTGAACACCCACAATCAATGATCCATTTTTCATTCTTGTTCACATAAGACACTAGTGCAGCTGCCTCATCCTCATCAAAATCATCATTCATTGCAACATACACCACTTCATCATTATGATCATCATATCCATCTTTGCTTTCCTCTTCAACAATGTAGAGGGACTTCTTGCCTTTGTCTTTGTAATTTCTATTGTCTTTATCTCTTCTACTTCTGTACTAGTCTCCACCTCTATAATTTTTATTCTTTGGACATCTAGCAACAACTTTACCAACCTCATTGCAATTGAAACACGTAATAGGTAACTTACCTTTTAATTTTTCTTCATCTCTATGAAATCTCCTTTCTAGTAGTGCTTCAAGTTGTTCTACATCTTCCTCTTCTATATCATTGTCATTGGACACATATTTTACCTTCTTCTTCTTCTTGTTCTCATTAGGTTCCCTCAATGACATCTTAGCTTTGAAAGCATATTCAAAATTATTAGATTTTAATTTATCAAAATTAGATAGCTCAAAAGCAGTGAGCCTACCTACTAGACCTTCAAGAGTCAAATTAGAACTTGGTATATATCTCAATTCTTGAATTGTAGAAACTCTAATAGCATAAATGGGTAGTAGTGTTCTCAAAATATTTCTTAGTACAATTTCATCGTCTATCTTACCATTAGCTCCTATTATAGAATTAACAACATTTTTTTTATCCTAGAGCAATATTTAGCGATATTCTCACCTTCTTCCATTCTCATGTCATCAAACTTACCTCTAAGACTTTCAAATTTGGCTCTTAACACATTTGTGTCTCTTCCATATATGGTGTGAAGAGTATCCCAAATTTTCTTTGCACTATCATAACCATTGATATCATTGAACTTAACATTACTTAGGGAAGATGTAATCTCCAATGTTGCCTCGTTATGTTCTTTCCTCTTTTTTAGATGTTTAGTAGCTAGGGCTCCAGCAAGGTCAACATGCTTTGTGGTGATGGTAGATTGTGCATGACCTCCAAGTCCTCCATGGTGTAGCTTTATTAGACTTTTCAATACAAGGAATTTATCTCTATTAATCTTGAGTACCTCTATTTCTGACATCTTGATCTTTTTCCTTTTAATACCTTCAAACTAGTCTGCTTAAGTAGATGGCTCTGATACCAATTGTTGGAATTGTTTAAAATAACTGAGAAGTGGGGGGGGGGGGGGGGGGGGGGGGGTTGAATTAGTTATTCAAGGTCTAGATTTATAAATAAAAAATTTCACATAGTGAACCCATATCCATTAAAACATATTCATCATGCATGCATCCATTAGATTAAGCAATCACTTAAACTTGTAGGTTACTATCAAATCAACTTTGCACAAATTTAAACATGAAACATAATAGATTAAATAACACATTTGACACAATGATTTAACATGGAAACCCAATTTGGAAAAAAACACCAATGAGATGCTACTAATTCTCACTCTTCTGAAGTGTTGCCTTATGAAAGGCCAACCCTATTAAAGGTTACAATACACACTATTAAATGTGACTTGGTTAGAGGATTTAGATCACCCTATTAGGAGTGAGCCTTATTATGGGACTTTACATCATTCACTTGGAATGTCACTCGGTTAAAGCATTTACAAATGACTATTAAGTCAACCTTAATCGAAAGGATTTACCTTAGACTGATACAATGATTAGTGAGTAACAACAAGTCTTGATCTAATAACAACTTATGACTAGCTTTGTAGATTACAAATCTTTTTTTTAGACCTCCATTCTACTTGGATTTCATAGACTTCAACTCTGATATCTTGTTTAGCCTTCAAGCATCCATATGCTTAAGTCTTCTTACTTTGCATACTAATTGCAAATTTTATAGTTTGGCTTCCATATGAAACAACACCCTAGACTCCTTGTCTTTGTTGGGTCCTTGCACATGGTAACTTTTGTTTCATGCCTTTTATGCCCTTATAAAGAGAAATTATATCTTTCTCCATTCATCCTCCATTATCCATTTTAGGGTTAGGATGGATTAGATAGGATTCAATGAATGTACCCATCTTTTCATTTTATTTCCTTCTAGAAAATTCTCCTTCAACCCCCTTTGAATTTGTCTCAAAACTATTTATCTTGAAGTCTATGCCACCATCTCATCAAGCTTATCTTCAAAATGGTTCACATAATTCAAGAAATGAAACTTGTTGGCTTAGATTCATCAAATTCATGATGTTTCTTATAATGCCAATAGTCGATAGTAACTTGCTTTTAGTGCTCAACAGAAACTATATTGCTCAACATCCACTATCAAAACACTCAGAACAAACTAAATTTTACTGGTGCTCGACATCAACTAAACTTTACTTGGCTTACATTCTAGTGCTTGACATATACTAATCTTTGACTTTACTTAGCTCCAACTATTTTTTTGCCCAATTTGCACTATCTTTGCTTAGCACCCACTGTCCACTCTGTCAAGCTTTGCAAACTTAATTCTTCTCTCTTGTTCTTCTATACTTAATCAATGTATCCAACCTTTACAACCTTAAGTAGATATTTAATGCAATATAATATCATAGTCTTAACTGATCTTTGTACCTCTTTTCCATATCATAAGTCAACCTTTCCTTTAGTTGCTATTGTTACATTATTTGATCAAATTCTCTTCATCAATCAAACAAATGATAACTCTAAAATCATCTAAGCAATTGTCTTAGCATAAGGTAGTAGGTTTGACATTAGTGTCAAAAAAATAATTGCAACACATTCTTATACTTGCATCAATTTTTTTTCAACACCTTTTTCCCCTTCATCTTCAATAATATATTTTTGTTTCCCTCAGTATTCTCAAAACCAATATTCACAACATAATTGTATAGCTTTTCATACTATGCTCTAGGTGCTTTCTTTAAACCATATAAATCCTTGATAAGTCTACATACTCATTTTTTCTTGTTTGGATCAACAAATCCCTTGGGCTATTCAATGTAGACTTCCTTTGCTAGTATCCCATTAAGAAATGTTGACTTCACATTCATTTGATACACCTTGAATCCTTTGTATGTAAAGTAAGAAAGAAGAGTTGTTAATCCTTCCAATCTTGCAACCAAGGAAAATGTATCTACATAGTCAATTCCTACTTCTTGTGCATATCATTTTCAAACTAATATTGGTTTGTTCCTTGTTAATTATGTCATCTAGTTTGTTTCTATATACCTACTTGGTTCAAGTAACATTCTTGTTCTTTGATCTATGCACCAATGTGTGAAACCTATGGTCAAATAATTTGTTTGTTAGTGACTAAACACTTTATTAGATTGATTGAATACATTGCTACCACTCATTACAGTCACTACTAAGTGTCACATACAAATAGTAGTGCATGCCAAACTTCATAGAGTCTACCAAGCTTTAGAGTCTACCGAGCTCATTAGTGTATAGCATGCAGGAAATAGTGTTAATCGAGCTCTATAGAGTTAAACAATATTATCACTATCTATTGAGCTAGTAGTGTTAATGAAGTAGAATGAAGGTAGTATTGATGAAGCTATAGTGTCAACTATGCCCTCTATGTCAAATGAGTTCTTCAGTGTTTTTCAAGTCATTAGTGCTAATTGAGCTCATGCTTATCCTGAGTGATCAATGTGAACAATGCACCAATTTCAATCAAGTGCCAAAGCTTTTTGAGTTGACTATGTTTCCAAGTCTTAGGACATCACCCAAGTGGTCTTCAAAACCCAAGTTTTAGTAGTAAACTGACCTAGTGAAGATTATTGAATTTGGTATTGTAGTCGACTCTAAAAGGTAATCAATTTGATTGGTATATATTTAAAATATCTTATCATATCCAAATGAGTAAGTAACAAGTAAGAAGAAGCATGAGTTTAAATTACAAGAAGGATACAAGAAGTGTAAGGAAAAGAAGAGTTTCATCTATCACACCAAAGTGATCATTATACATCAAATGAATCTCATACAACAAACCAAGTTGTAGAATAGAGATCAACTAATGGTGTATCATAATAGGTGCATTGATAAAATCCTCTAACAAGGTGGAATTAACATTCTTATGCTGAATCTCCTAACCAAGTACATACTTTATTGTTTGTTGTAAATCCTTCACAAGGTGGAGCTAATAGTCCTTATTGCTCCTAATAGGGAAGATCATTAGAAGTGATCAATTATAAGCTTTACCAAGATAAATTTATACTAAATTACTAAAGGTTGTGGGTATCATCCCCAGCCTAGTTTTACTTTCTATTTGGAAGATTTTTGGGTTACCAAATATTATGTCAAGTGTTATGAATGTTTTATTGCTTTCAATCTCTGATGCATGCAATTAGATCAAATTTTTTTGTGAAGGTTTAATTGGTGAATTAAAGTATAGGTTTTCATGGTTCTTGATTCGCATCCCTCCCCTCTCAGTCACTTAGTCTATGCCATATTTCAAGCACTTGGTATCAAATCATTTAGTTCTCACATCAAAAGTTTAGCTGCTTGAAAAAAGATCAAAGGAAATGGAGGTATATAGACTAGAGAAAGCTATTGAGAATAAAAATTTGGATCTACAATTGGCCATGGATCAATTCAAGAAAATGAAGAAGAATCTCTCAATATATTTGCAAAGAATAAAAGATCTAGCAACACATATGAATGACAATCTCTACATTGAGGAAAGAGTGGAAGACATCCACCAAGAAAGAGATTTAGATGAAAATGATGTAGAAATAAAATATCTACTTGAAAAGAATCCTAATCTTTATGAAGAAGTTAGAAAAATTTAAAAAGAACAAGAAATTCAATCAGTTAGAATGTGTGAAAACATGGAAAAAAAGGATAAAGCTAATGAAGGGATAAGATTGCTAACTAAAAGGATAAAAGAAAAGGACAATTAAGTTGATCAATTATCTCTTCAATAAACAAATTTGATTGACCAAATCAATGATGCAAATGCAGAGCTACATAGAAGAAGGTGGATCATCTCAGCAAGGAGCTCAAAAGAACAAAAGGCCTACATGTAGTTATTGTAAAAAAATAGGACATACATGGAACATGTGTTGGAGCAATGACATATAAAGATTCAATGGATAGTGTTATAGTTGTAACAAGCTAGGACATAGAGAAAGTGAATGCATAAATAAATAAAAAAAGATCATAAAACTTTAGTATCAAAGACCAAAAATGGAACCTAGTAGAAAAAAATGTCAGAGCTATATTTGGTTGGAATTACAACACATGGCGTAAATGTCCCTATTGTGGTGAGTATGGACATCTTGGAGAATATTAAATAAGCACTCATATGTGGAAAACAAACCCTACAAAGAGATTTTTTCTATGTACAAACCTTGGACATCTAGGTAGAAATTGCAGTTAAGGTAAAGTTGAAGATAAAAATAAAGAAAATAATGACAATATCATAAGTAAAATGAGGTAGCAATTGGTACTAAAGTCTCAAGAGAATGAAAATAAAAATCATGGAAGTATTGACACCCAAGTCAATGAGTTGGGTGACTCAACTATTTCAAGGTAGTTATCTATGGAGATCACTAGAACTATGATTCTAAGGAGATATCTTATATTAGTTCTAGTCAACAAGTAAGAACATCCAAATCAATATTTTAGATGCACCGGGATCACCAAGTTGGATGATTGTTGAAGTGATTT
Organism: Cupressus sempervirens; assembly: GCA_028749045.1. Classification (NCBI taxonomy): domain Eukaryota; kingdom Viridiplantae; phylum Streptophyta; class Pinopsida; order Cupressales; family Cupressaceae; genus Cupressus; species Cupressus sempervirens. Next base: position 74,571,244 of record CM053789.1, read on the forward strand.
CTTAGACCTTATCAATAAAGGTCATATTGCAAGACCTTACCAAGCAAGGTCAAGTTACAAGATCTTACTGAGCTAGGTCGGGTTGCATGACCTAACTGAGCTTGGATGTAGATGACAAGTTGATGACTTTTCTAACTTGAAGACTTTATCAAGTTTGACAAAATCTATTGAGTTGGATAGATAGTCATGAAGATAACTATTGTATAAGGCATTGATGGTGATTGAAAGACAAATTTTGGTTAAAAGGAAGAAATCAAAGGTTATTTTTTCACCTTGAAGTTTAGAGAAAAGAGTAAAGTGAATTTTTTAGCCCTTGCATGATCCAAAGAATATTTGTCAAATTTTATCCAAGAATCACTGAGAAAAATGACATCTTCCTCCAATAGCAAAGTGAAGAAATATTTTGAGATGTTGGTGAGAAATACAGATTGTGAAGCCCCAAAGTTCATATTGTGTCTAGCGATTGGAGAACAACTTGACCTAGTTGGTGTATAATCTCAAATCCCTCTAGAGGTACTCATAATTCATGATATTTAGTCATTTTATCATTCTTCAATTCAAGAATTAGGAACCCTAGAGTTGAACTAGGCATATAAAACCTTGTGTGTGGATGGAAGTTTGAGACTCAAGCACAAGTATTTGGAAGCAAAGGGTTTGATCCATATGCTACACATGTCAAGGAACTTTCAATGAATGTAGATTGGGTTTATTCTTATATGAGTCCATGACATGTATCTATGGTTTAATCAACCCATTCAAATCACAAAGAAGATGATATGTAGGATTACTTGATTATCTACGACTAGTGAGGAAAATACTACCAAAACCCTAGGCCAGGTTCATTATCAAAGAAGACTCTTGTAGAGTGGGATGGAAGATGAATGAAGTTTAATGGAGTCATAGATATGGAGATCATGTTTGGCATACAGGTAATTACCCAAAAAAATTATAGTTCAAGTAGATTAAACCATGTTCCTTGTGAAGTTGTCCACCTAGCATTGAAGGTTGTAAAAAATAATCTATCATTTGACCTTGTTGAGTTGTAGCTGAACTAGCTAAGAAAAAATATGGAGAGCATCTAGGAATCAAAGACCAATCCTTGTAAGTTTGGATCACTCTTGACCTATCTATTCTTTTATATTCAAAAGTTTTTCCCTTCCAAAGGTGTTATGGTATGGAAGAAGGATATACCTATTGTATATTAGATAAATGATTTTATAGATCAAATGGGAGAAAATTTTGAGGGCATCATGGATGCATACTTTGAGACATTCAAGGAGAGATTGTAGAGTAGGTTCAGAATTCTCAAACAACTAGTTGATGATTATGAGCAATATATATGTTTCCTTGTTGACTTTGACAAAGTGCATATATAGGAAGTTAGGCCAAGGGTGGCATGGGTGAACCCTCTTGGATATGAGGTAAATATCGATGATACAAGAGACATAATTAATGATCTTGTAAATGAGCTAGTGGACCCTAAGGCACCATACTTTGGTACCTATGAAGAAGCTAAGGCCAATATTTCTTTGAAAATCAAGCTTCCTCAAGCCCTGAAGAGAGGAAGAAAGAAGGTGGAGAAGATTTTGAAGGAAAGAAATAAATCTAGCTTGTCTCTTCTACTGATAGAAGGCAAGGGCGAAGACATAGAAGAAGAGGAAGGAGAAGAGGAACATCCATAAGAAGAAGCACAAGAAGAAGAAGAGTATCCTCTAAAAAAGGGAAAGGTTATAAGCACAAGGGCTACAATGTCCTCTCCTACAGTATTCACTAGAAGACCTACAAAATCTAGAAGGAAGCTCAAATAATAAGGTTAAGAAGATGTAGAAGAGAAATAGGAAGCATTGAAAAGGCCTACCCCCACATTTGAACAAAGACTGAAAAGACTACAAGATGGTGGAGGTATGTTTGATTTTAAGTTTTTAAAGTATGAAATTAGGACTAAGGAAGAAAAATAGAAAATTGAAGAATCCTTAGTGGCTTAAATGGCTAACTAGAAGTACTCTCTAGAGGAATTGACAAAATAAGTTCTTGATATCCTACTAATAATATTTCACATCAATGGGAAAATGTACTCAATGTTTCCAAGGAAACCAGAGTACAAACCTTGAGAAAACTTATGCCAAATCTTTCTAGCAAGGAAGTGAAGGAATCATTGAAGAAAAATGAACAAAAGTTGACCCCCAAGTTCAATGCATTCTCGATTCTATCAAAATATATTCGATCAGTTATGAAATCAAATACAGTTGCATGGAAAAACACATATGGATTGCATAAACGTACCAAGGAAGTTGTATGAATAGATCATAATGATGATGAGAAAAAGGATGATGGAGAGAATGTTGAGAAAGATGATGAGGAGATGGATAATATAGAAAATATTGATGAAGAAGATGAGGAGGATCAAAAAAGAAGAAGAGATCTTCCTAAAATATAGAGCATTCAAGACTCAAATCCTAAGAAGATAGAAATAGAAGTAATGACATCCCTCCCACTGTCTCCAAGAAATGCCTTACTTCCATCTAGCTCAAAGAAGGATGCTACAAAGTTAATTGAGGTAAACATTGTTCCACCGAGTGCATAATTGACTATGTGAGCAATTCTCCAAGTGCAATGATGAATGTTGTTTACACCACTTCATCTACTAAGTAGTAGGCTCCACTTTTCATAGCATCAGGCTAGATAGAGTCTCAACAAGGAATAGTAAGTAGTCATGCTATTATTTCTCTTTCTCCATTGACTAATGTTGTTTATACTATTGTTGTTCTGAGTCTTTCAACAATAACTACAATGATAGTTGAGGTTAAGCCTCAACTGAGTACAAATGTTGAGCAAAGGAAAGGAGATTATTCCTTTTATTGTTCTGAAAGAATAGGTAAAGAGATGGAAGCCTCTAATGATGAAATTGGTTTAGAGGAAGACATTGTTATACTAGATTGGGATCTCTCCTTGATCTAACTCCTAATCAAATGGTCACCCTAGAAGAGCTATGGAAGAATAGGGAAAGGAAAAAGAAGCCCAAAGAAGAAAAGAAGAAGAAAATCCAAGTGCTTCAAGACATTAAGGGTATATTTGTTGATGTCGTTAGTATAGAGGTTGGTGAGAAGAAACAATTTTTGATCAACTTGTTGATATTTTTCACAAGTTTAATGAGGAATTTAGTGTGCAAAGGGTAGAAAGTAAGTTTGAAGACAAGGTTTTGGAGAGTGTAGCACAAAGGATTGATATTAATCAAGCAAAATTGTCCACTATTCTTGTTTCTCTTGAAAATTCTATTTATAATGTTGTTCCTATATTTTTTAAGTTGAGTGATACATCAAATTTCACCAAAGAAATAAAGGAGAAGTCGTCTAAGATAAACACTAATTTGAAGGCAAGTACACATTAGTTATCATCTGACCTCAGCACTAGCTCTACATATTTTGTGAAAAATGGTATCTAATAGACTTGTAGGTAGAATTGTTGAGGAAAGAAGCTAGGATAAGGGCTACACTTGGAGATATATAAAGTATGATAATTTTTAACATGGGTGTAATGCAAAAAAATATTGTGCATGCCAAAACATTAATCCATTACAATAATTTTTCAATTATTGATGACATGATGGAACTATTAGGCGAAGTGTAGATAGCTTTGCACATTTCAAAAAATTTGAAAGAGATATAGGTCAAAACCATGTAAATAATTTGGAAGGTACATAGTGATTTCATTTCACATTTTGGTATTACCTTGTAAATATGCATTTTTGGCATTTGTGTCAAAAAAAGGAAATAGGTTATATCATACAAAAAGAAGATATATATACAAGGGGGAAATGTATGTCATAAGGAAATATATCTATGAGGAGGAAAAAAATGTACAACAAAGATAAAAAATCAATTTTGAAAAATTGAAGATAGAGTCATATTCTACCGATTATTAACACAATAGTCAAAACCAAGTTACAACCCAAGCAAGAGCTTTGACTTATATTTTATGAGTATTCAATATTTTGGTATGATAAGTGTTTTTTTCACTAATGCCAAAGGGGGAGATTATTGACCTTATGGTCAAATCATTTGTCAGTTAGTGATTAAAAATTTAATTAGATTGATTGATTATATTGCTATTGAGATTTACAGTTGCTACCAAACCTCACATATAGATAGCAATACATGTCAAGCTTCATAGAGTTTATTGAAGTTCACAAAGTCTACCAAGCTCATCAGTGTATACCATGCAAGAAGTAGTGTTAACCAATCTCTATAGTTTTAACTAAGCTTATTAGTGTCTACCAAGATGGTAGTGTTATTGAAGTAGAATGTAGTGTTCATAGTAATGCAATGTCAATCAAGCTATTCAATGTTTTAGTGCCTCTTGCATTTCATTTCAGTAAGTCATCCCGATGGATGTAGCCTTGTTGATTTCTCCTTGAGATCGGATCATGTTTGGGACCATGAGTGGTCTACACCTTTGAGGTGATTTGATTTATGTTATTGTATCAGTCCCTTTGTTTATGCTTATGGATGACTTATGAGATTATGATGTGATTTATGGTTCACTGAGGTTTTTGCCAGTGGTTAGTAGGATCAATGTGGTATCATGATGTTATTATGGGATTACCTTGAGATATGTCCAAAAATTGCATTGTGTACTATTACCCTACTACACCAGACTAGGTTCCTGTAGCAGTGGTTGGTCATGCATATGAAAATGTTTTCTTGTGTGTTTTAAGTGCCTTTTCATGTTGTTTTTACAACCACTATTTAACGCTTAAATTATTAGAGATGGATTGTCCATGTTAAAGTCATTGGTTTTATGTTGCAGATATTTACCTTATTATGTTTTCATCCAAGCAATAATTGTTACATATATTATATTTTACATTTGAGATGACTTGAGGGTTAGATGTTATACTTTGATTTTAATATCATAGATGTTAGACTACTATTTTTCTTAGTTGATCATATTGCATGAGGGTTCCATTTAGAGATGACACTGTGTTTTATGATGACATCTACTTATCAAGTATTTGGATGTATCTTTGATTACATTATGTGATGGATTTAATGCTATGGTTATTTAATTCATTCCTACATTGTGATGCTTTATGCAAATGTGAGTGATTTAAATAGATTGTTTTAGTATAATTGAATAAATGGTTAAGTTAGCCATTTAATACATTTATTTATTTTACTATGTTATTATATGCAATTGCACTTGATTATGTTGTTTAGTGTGCAAGATTTATATACCTACTAATGGCACATGGAGTTAGTGGTTCAACCATTCATATTTTAACAATGTCATCCCTATATGGTCAATGTATCCTTATTTTAATTATTTAATTAATAATTTAGGTGATTATTAAATCTAAAATCATTTTCATTATGTGATTAGACCAGTGAGCATGTCTGTGCATTTAGAGGTTCACATCGTCGTGAAAGTTGTTAAGTAAAGTTCTGTATTTTTGCTGTTTTCGAGCTTTTAATTTTATTAAATTCAATTTATGGAAGCTTTTCCATACCTGAATTTCTATTTCTAAGAATAGCATATTTTTGTTTGGGTCAATTCAAGGTTTAACTAGGTTGGCTAGTTATTTTCCCTAATTGATTATTCACTTGAAAAGTGAATCAGTATCCAAAAAGGAACTTCATTCCTAAATTCTCACTTTTGATATAGAAAGTTTGAGATTAAAACCCAAAATACTCTTCATGAGGATTTAATGTTTCCTTTATTATGGGAGCTATAGTCATGGGATCTTGTGAGGTTGGTCTCATTTGATCTAGCTTGGGGAGACCTTGTATTGCTATAATTTTTGGCTACTTCTGCCATGTTTTTATTATATGGTTTAGTTTCCCATTTTGCCCCTTTTTGCTATGAGGTAGGGCTCTCCTATTTTATTATTTTTGCTCCATTTTAGCTTCTATTTTTGGTAGCCATTTGTTAGGAGGCTGAGAACTAGTGTTCCCCTCCATTTCTACTTGCTAGTTCTGCCTGATTCATCAAGTATGAACATTTTCCCTATTTTTGGGATGAGAGTTTGGGGTTTCATGTGATTATGCTAGCCATTTTTTCCAACACTGTTTGAACCCAAATTTTATTTGATTTTTGGAGTTTTCGTACCCAAAGGCCAAATGGGTGTTAATTTCAAAGTTTTTAGTTTTCAGAAATTTTACCTAGTTTTGTCTGCCTCGTTTTTTTACATTTTCTTGGCATGAGTTTGGTTGTGAACCTAGATTATCCATTTGGATGTTGGTCAAACCATTGTTGCACTTTTATGTTTGCATTGGGATGCATGTTGCATCCATACAACTAACTTTGTGTTTGGTTGGGTGATTTTATACCTGGTGCTATTGTTTCTTTTGGAGCCTTGTTATTGTTTTGTGGATACTAGGATTCATGTAGAATCAATACTGCCAGATTGAGGCCAGTTGAGTGAGTTCATGATGTTTGGTCTTGTTTCATCATTGGGATTTGTGTAGAATCCATACTCTTGAATTGAGGTTGGTTGTGTGATTTCATGATGTATGGTTTTATTGCATTTGGGATTCATGTAGAATTCGTCCTCCCAAGTTATTTTTCATTGAGTTATATTTTTCTTGTGTTCTCATCTAGTCCTTGTGTTATGATCATTGTGATGGTGGTGTGTCATAAAATAGTATGTGTGCATACATTTTTTGGGTGACTTGAGAGGCCCAATCTTCAGTGGTACTTTTGGAAGTTATGATTATTGGGATTGGGTTGGGAAATTGCATGCCTATAGGCACTCATCATTGGATGAGCATGGGTAGGGTAGGGTAGCATCTGGAGGGGATTTCTATCTTGTAGCTTGGCAACATGGTTTTGTAGGTTGGCAGAGGGAGCTTTAGTTAAGTGATAACTATATAAAATGCATGTGTGGTAATAAAAATTAAGATAATAAAATGTGTGAGTACCTAATTAAGTTTGACGACACAGTGCTAGAGCATTCCATTAAGGGAGTTGAATCTACATGATCTAAGCTTGGGCTTGTCAATGTCAATAAACTCTCCATGATGTTAGCACCTACTTAGTAGCCCATTAAGTGTCTAACTAGGACCTATAGTTTATGCATTATCTATGTTCTTGGTTTCATTCATCCTACTATCTGGCATGACTATTAGCCATGGAAATTGTGCTTAATGTGTGTTTGTGGTTGGATGATTATCCTTATTAGCACAATAGGAGTGGGCCTATGGGTTCCATGTGGTTAGGAGGCATAGCTACCTATATCACTGCTAGGGACTAGTGTATAGAAATAGTCTTTTTCCCTAGTGCGACTGTTGCTATATTTTTTTACTTGGTACTTCAAATTCCATAGTATTCTTTCTTGTGATTTTGTATTTCATTGGAGATCATGTTTAGATGATGTTAGTTTATTTGATGCATTCCTATATTATGATGTTTAGCATATTATTAGATGATGTAAATTTCTTTGTTGGAGTATCTATTGCTCTGGTTTAGCATGTTATTTTTCATATTCGTATAATGTTTAGCATATGATAGATGATGTGGTTGATTTATTGGATTATCATATGCTTTACTTCTAGCATGTTATATTTCCTTATTCTTATGTTGTAAATTTTTTTAGTAGTAATGGCCTCATAAGATAGCATTGATGATCTAGTTGATAGTTTGGGATGTTATGCATGGGTGATGGCTAGGTCCCATGATGGTCTTATGATGCTATATGGTTGGGAGGAAATGCATACTTAGTTTGGTTGTTCAGTTATTGCAATTTTATTTTAGTACATTGTGATGTTTCTTTTATACACTACAATGCTACTTTTAGTACATTCTCTTACTGCTATGGTTTAGATGGTTATATGTTCCTCTTTCTTGCTTCATGGCATCTTGTTGTTTATGCACTCGAATATTCATTCCTTGATCTATGTTGATCCCATACTCCCCCAGTGTGAAGGAAATTCATTTCCTAGCTTTGTACCCTTTTTATTTTCTGGCTTTCTATCTTGTGACCTTGCATAAAATTGTGATTTCTCATGTGAGAATGCAAGGTCTCACATGGTATGTTGGGTTTCCTTGCATGGCCTTTGACACTAGTTTTGGTTGTCTTGGCTATTTGGCCAAGCACATTCTCACAGTGCATGGCACACATCCTCATGTGGAAGGTATTTCCTCATGTGGCATGCTACACATCTTCATGTGAAAATCTATTAGTCTATGGTCCTTGCATGAAACATAGGGGACATCTTCAGTGGTTTTCATGGATTAATTTTTTGTGATTCTAGTACACTTTGGGTTTACTTAATTTTCCATACTTTGACAAATTTGAGTTTCTTTGAGTTTTTTTTTTTTTTGGTTTTTTGTTTCTGTTGTGTGTGTTTCAGTTTAGGTAGTGGCATTTGGAGATTTGTTGGTTGTCAAGATTGTGGTCAAGTCTTCTATTTCAATCTATGTGATCCGTGTATGATGTTGTCATGTGAACTCATACTTGTTAAAAAAAAATATCTTGGCTTGAATTGAATCCTTATTCCATGGATCTCTAAATGGGCATTACATCTGGTATCAGAGCCCATTTTCAAATGTTTGGATCTCTGAATATATGCTGCCCATATGGTTGATGTTGCATTGTGTTAGTGCAAGTGTCTTGGTAAGAGCTCATGATATTTGTTACTTTGGTATTTACCTAGAATGGACTTTCTTGTCAAGAAGATGAAACTAGAGAAATGTGAGGAGGAGGAAGCAAGTCTTCCTAGCTTTATAGACATAAGTGATGTGCCTTGTTTGGTTGGTTGATTGTGTGACCCTTTTGGATGGAATTGCTAATTGGTGTCCATGTGTTGGAATTGAGTGCTTCTTTTGTTCTCCTTGTGGAGTAAGGTGCATTGTTCCCTATTTTCTCCTATTGTAATTAAATAAAGGAATCTTATTTTTGATTCTGTGTTTTTTCATTATTGTAGTGAAATGGTTCCCTTTATTGAAAAATGAGTATTTATTTTGAATAATTGAAAAGAACTAGGTTTTTCATTTTATTCTTTGGGTTAATCACTTAAGTCCCCATTCTAATTGCTTCATAAGCTTATGGAAATCATATTAAATTAATTTATATCTAAATGTTGCATTGCCTGGAAAGTAATTAAGAAAATTACTGTAGTCTACATATGCATGGGGTTATTGATGGTATATTGCTTGATGTGTGTGAGTGTGTTCTCTAACACTGCTAGGATGATGTATTCCTTAGCATGGTATAATGATCTATCCCTCTTGTGTGATTGTTCTCAGTCATCACATGTAATGTGACTCAATTGATGCCTTATTTCATTTGGGTAAAGGTACTTTCCTCATGTTGTTGGGCTAGCATTGGTTTTTAGTATTTTCATTTCTTAGACTAGTCATAAAATTTCTCTATCACTCTCCTAGTGAAAATTGTCACATTTGAATTATTGTTGAAATGAGATCTTTTTGATATTTACTGTTGGAATTCATAATTCCCCCATTTGGGTATTTTGTTTTGCTTCATTATGACTATTTTAAATGTATTTTACTAGTGTCCAATTTTGTGTTATGACTCTATCACATTCATCTCAAACCTCTGGTAGTATATACAAGGGATAATATCATACAGAACATACTAGTGTGCTTGTAATAGATGTAAACATGTTAATGTAATTGGATGGTTCAAATGGTGATTAAACTTAATGTTATTCTAGAAAGAAATTTGGAAATATATGTACTTTTTTTTATGCTAAGTGACTCTTGAACCATTGCTTTGAAATCCTTTCACTTTCATTATGCATTAATGCTTGTGTTATGATTAATTGATGAAATTGTTAACGAGAAGTAATGATTATTTCATTGTGTGAATTAATTTTCTTTTCATGCCTTATGTCATTTTGGACATGTCTTCTCTTTGGTTGTTTTGGACATTTCATCCATTGCTTGTCTTGGTAACCAAGATGGTTTGAGTTTTCCTATGGTGTTTTATCTTGAGTGGTGACTCAAACTCTTAGGTATTAGGACTCTCTAAGCTCCATGATGTCATGGGCCTCATCAATATCTTTCTAACACTTTTCAAATGGAGTCAATCAGAGTTTGAATGTGAAAGTTATGGCCTCTAGATTGAAGGCAATTTTTGAGCTGATTTGAAATTTTGCATGAGAAACAAGTGGTCATATTCTTTCTTGCCTAGTTCATTTTATTTTCTTGCCTAGTTTGATGAGAAATTTTGTACAAGACTGTGATAATGAAATTTTTTTCCTAGGAAATGACAAGCAACTCTTTCACACTTCTGAAGGTGTAGATCAATTTTTTGAGTACCCTTTATCGGGTAGAGGCCAATTTAACTATGACATATCACATTCATGGTCATTGGAGAAGTTTAACCCTTCATGTTTTTCTTAGGGAGATGTTAACAAATATTCATAATCTACTAGGTACTTTTTGGGATTTGTGCTTGGGTTTGTGTGTTTCCTATAGCGTCAACCCACCCTTGTGAGGTGAAGTGTGGTTTGTGAGAATTCCTTGTTTTTGGTGGATTTTGTCTTTTTGTTTGAGAGTGACTTAGTATTTTGATGATTCTAAGATCCACCTTTTGGATGTTGACTTTGGCACATCTTTGTATCCTTTTCTCTCTTGAGAAAGTAGGTTAGTATGGTTATGCCATTAGCTCAATTAGTATTGGTTGAGTATGTTGATGGTTGGTGGAATTGTAAGTTCCCTAATGTGTTTTAAGGTTATTTACTGTAGAGGTTGAGAGTGACTCCATCTCAGTCCTAATACTTTTTAGTTTCTTTCTCCCTAAGCTTATATCTTCTAGAGGATTATCTCAGTTAAGTTGTTCTTTGATAGTTGGCTTGAGGCTAGAGATTGAGTTTAGTGGTAGGATGGGGTGTAATATTCCCAACATGTTGTTGGAGGGACATAGTATCATTGGACACATGTTACCATCGTATGAGTTCATATGAAGATATTACATGATTGTGTCCATTGAGGAAAGTCTTTGCAACCCTGTAGAGAGGTGATATCTTGTCCGGTTGGGTTATGTAACCCGAGTTCTTAGTGATAGTTGATATTTTTATATCATAGAGACTATATACTCCTATGCTTGGTGGTTAGTAGTGGTGGGTTTACTTTTGGAGTATGTAATTTTGTTAGTAAATTGTCATCCTCTTCATTCAAAGGGTGAGTTTACATGGATTCAAGGATGCTAATGTGTAGACATGATAGTATTCTTAGGATCTTGAGATGGTTACTCCCCATGATTCTAACTCTTGTGTTTTGACCTAGTTTTTCAATCATGTGGTAGGTGCATATCTTAGTTGGGCACCTATTGATTATCTTGTTTTCTTAGAGTGGCTTTTTCCTTACCTTGTTTTCTTGAATTTATGGCTAGATGGGTTTTCCTAGTGCATGGGAGGTTCCTTGTGTCAGTGTGACACATTTTCTCTTGTGGTTAACCTATTTGGGTGTTGACGTGATGGTTTGAGAATGTTGGAGTGATTAGGGTTTGACTTGTGTAGAGTTGTTGAGTCATTCCTATTGCTTAGTTTTGATTTGGTTCTTGGTGTGTTTTGGTTTTTATTCTTGGATTGTAGGCTTCTAGGAGTAAGCCTAGTCTCTGGGGAGATGATGTAGTGCCTCTCCCATTTGATTTCACTAAGTCTTCCTAATGGATGCAACCTTGTTGATCTCTCCTTGAGATAGGATCATGTTTGGGACCATGAGTGGTCTACATCCTTGAGGTGATTTAATTTATGTTACTATATTAATTTCTTTGCTTATTTTATGGTTGATATATGAGATTATGATGTGATTTATGGTTCACTTATGGTTGTGCCAGAGGTTACTAGGATTGATGTGGTATCATGATATTATTCTATGATTACCCTGAGATATGTGTAGAGATTGCACTGCATAATATTACCCTATTGCATTGGACTAGGTTCTTGTGGTAGTGGTCAGTCATGTATATGACTGTGTTTTCTTATGTTTTTTATGTGCCTTTTCATGTTATTTTTATAACCATTATTAAATTCTTAAATAATTAGAAATGGATTGTCCATGGTGGATTCATTAGTCTTGTGTTGTAGATATTTACCTTGTTATGTTTTGATCTGAGAGATAATTGTTACTTATGTTATGTTTTTTAGGTGAGATGACTTAAGGGTTAGATGTTATACTCTGATCTCAATATCATAGATGCTAGAATACTATGCTACTCAGTTGATCATATTGCATGATGATGCCATTTTGAGATGATAGTTTTTTTTATGATGATATCTAGTTATCTAGTATTTGGACATATCTATGATTATGTTATGTGATAGATTTAATGCTATGGTTATTTACTTCATTCTTGCATTTTTATGCTTTATACAAACATGAGTGATGTAAATATATTATTTAATTATAAATGTGTAAGAATTTTCCTAAGGGAAAAATTCACCAAGGAACTAAGAACTCAAACACAAGAACATAGTAGACCAAAGAGAGAGAGAGTATGATTAGAATGACAATGTATTCAATATGTCATAATTGAGAGTACACTAGGAGTGCTTTTACATAAAGGATTTTGAGATACATCTAGAATGCCTTGTAATCAACACCATCATGTGTCATAAAACCAAGCACATGTCCAACAGATATGGGTTATCCTCCATTAAGCACAAAAGTATGTGAGATGATGTGAGGATAAACCTACAAGGGTGTGACACACAAAACAGTGTTGTAGACACCATGTGCTAAAATAGAGTTGCGTACTAGTATGTTGTCTACATGAAAACTCAAAAAGGTGCACAAACTCCTAAGTATCTCACAAATAAAAATAATAAAATAATGCAAAATAATAAACTAATGCATAAGCCTAAGTAAACTTAAGTAAGTGTAATAAGTAAATACTTATTTACACCAACACCCCCCCTTAAGTGCAACTTAGGGGAATGCAATTAAGATTACAAACTAGGATGAAGATGCATAATGGGTCCCAACTACTAGGCCATGTTAGGTACCCATGTACATAATGAAAATGAAAATCTCTCGTAAAGCGAAGAAAGAGGGAAAACCTCATGGGAAAAAACCTCCCCCAAAAAGAGCGATAAATAAGGATGCATCGATAGATGGAGTAATCAAGACCCCCCCCATTATGACATACATCCAATATATAGAAAAGAGAATAAGAGAGGGAAGAGAGACATAATAGGCCCCCCCCCCAAAAGAAGAATGCCAACAAGTGAAAGCCGCTCTGATGAAGAAGCTGGTCCAAGAATGCAAAATTGTGTGCCTCCCCTTAGGAAGAAATAATGCCAAAGGTATAATCCTGAAGATGTATGGTGGCCTTGAAACCTGTTCAAGTATCCTGGTACTGATGCTAAAGTTCACCCCTTCCAACTGTGCTGAAAAGAATGAATGCAGATCTAGCAAGGATGTTTGTTGAACCTATTCTACTGAACCATCTGTCTCCTCAGCTGACAAAGAGACCTCCACTAATTATTGTTCATAAGGATCCACAATCATGCCAACCTGTGAAGATTGATCATGTAGAGAATGGACATGAGGGTCAGAGTGATCCCTCGCAACAACTGTAGAAGGATCATCTTCATCAATGAGAATATGTGAGTCCTCAAGTTTGTCTCCCAAGTCAACTAAAGTTGGAGCTGGAAGATGATATATACCATGATGTGATGGACCTTTCACTATTGCAATATAAGTATGTGGACTAGACTGATGTGACCTCTCACTACAACTGTCGATAGAACCCCACGTGTCTGAACCTGTTGAAGAACTATCGCTGGTGTCACTATCAGTTTCCACTATGTATGAAGTGCGGAGAGGAGTAGAGGACAAGCTGGGAGAACTTTCCTCAAAGTGAACATCATTCTCCATAAAGATCTCATGTGTCTAAGGATCCATCCATTTGTAAGCCTTTTCATTGTCTTCATAACCAATAAAGGTACAAGGCTTAGGTGTCGATGCCTTGCAACTCCTGGAAGATAGGTTTTCCCATGTTGGACAACTGAAGACTCTAAACTGACTCACAACTAGTTTTCTACCACACCATGCCTCAAAAGGAGTCTAGTCATCTAAGGCTAGATGAGGACAACTATTAAGTATGCGAGTAGCACTACTAATGGCCTCAACTTCAAGTCTAGGATCAAGAGACTTGGCCTTTATCATTCAATTTTCCATGGTCTTGAAAGTCCTAATCCTCATAGATACAACATTTGTCTTGTGCAGACTAAATGCTGGTGAATTTTGAAGATCAATCCCCTCAATTCTACAAAAGTTCTTAAGCCTTCTATCTACATATCTATTCTCATTGTCCACCCTTAGTACTTTGATGGCTTTCCTTGACTTGTGTTCAACATGAGTCTTGAAGTCTTTAAGCTTATGAACCAATTCATTCTTATGATGAAGGAAGAAGACCCAAGTGAATCTGGAAAAGTCATCAACAAATGTGAGTATGTAGCGGCCTTGGCTGACTAAAGTCATAGCAAAGGAGCCTGCTAATACCATGTGAATTAGTTGAAGAACAACTAGAACTTGAGAAGACTTCCCTTTGTAACACTTCTCCTTGAGATTCATATCCACTTAACATTCTCCCTTAGAAAAGTTGATATTAGGTAGACCTTTAACCACGCATTTTGACCAAAGTTGCTAAAAAGAGTGGAAGTCAAGGTGACCAAACTACTCATGCCATAAGTGGATGTTTGAAGTAGAGTGAGTCAAAAAGGCTTGGGAAGGACTCTTAGGCAAAACATGGGAGGAGTAAAGCCTCTTTTCATCATTCGCTTTCCCCAATGCAACCAATGAATCATCTTTGAGACTTCGCACCATCATTGAATCTGGTAGGAACTAAACCTTATGGCCATCTCCTAGGTGAGTGATTTGGTAAACTGATAGGAGATTGGAGCTTAGATTTGGAAGGTAGAGAACATCTTTGAATTCCCCATTTTCCATTTCCACATGTCCTTTCCCTTCAACTTCCATCTTTGCATCATCTCCCACAAAGATGTGTGGTAACTTTGACTACTTCAATGAAGAAAAGTCTTCCTTTAAAGAACCCATGTGGTAGGAGGCACCTGAGTCAAGCATCCATTCCAAAGAAGAATTTGTGTTTGCCGTAAGTGCTTGACCTTTACCCTTTGAAGAGGTTGGAGTAGAATCCTTGGAAGTACCTGACACTTGAATCTTGTTCTTCTTGAGTAGATTTTCTAACTCATCAATTCTTTTTTTCTTACAATGATGCTTGTCATGATTTGGCTTTTTGCAGTATTGTTAGCACTCGATATAATCACAGTTTCAAAACTTAAAGTTCAGAGTTTTTGAACCACTTCGAACTAAAGTTCAAAGTAGTTCAAAGTAGTATGACAATTCAAATGATTTTGAAAATGCAGATTGGTTAGTTCGAAAAGGTCAAAACTTAGCCTCTGTTTGTGATTCGATCTCAGCCCAATGATTTCAAGAAAGTGCAGAAGTGCAGAGTAAGATGAAATTCAAGTGCGGTGGTTCAAAGTGTTTCAAAAGTTCAAGGTGGCTCATTGGTTTAGCTTGCAGATTCAGGTTCAAGCTCAAAGCTTTCAAGTTCAATGGTTCAGGATAGAGATTTAGAGGCCATGTTTTGGAGATGCTCCTTGGTCAAGGAATAAAGTACCATTATAGTGAATCTTCAAAGTCCTTTTCAGAAGTCTGAAAAGATTCAATATGCTCATGTAGATCCAGAAAGAAGAAACAATAGCCGCAAGGTAGAAGATAATTAAATATGCTTGTAGGGGCGTCTCAAAATGCCCAAGATTAGTTAACTCTACAAAAATGAGGCCATAAGCTTGAGTTCCTTAGTAGAGGATACATTGGGCACAAGCGATACTGAGATGAAAGCAGCAGTCAAGCTCGATCCTTAGGAAAATCAAGGAACACACCCATAGCTCCTCTCAACCTCAACATTACATGCTTTGAATATCATAATTAAGGAAATAATTAGACATCAGATGGAAACTATTTGTGAACATGTCGATATAGAGTTTTGAATTTGCGCAGGTAATATCATGAAGACCGCGGTGCCCATGGTCACACCTAAAGACACTAAAAGCAGTGAAGTCTTTATTAAAAGCTCTTAGGAATGAGCTCTAATGGTTTATAGAGTTCGGTGTTAGAACTCTTCTTGGCAAAAAAATTGTAAAATAGAATTGGGTATGGTCCGTGGGATGCAATCCTTTTGCTAGCACCTAATCAGGGTGGCATATATAATTGTTTCTAGCAAATATTCATCGGGTTGTTGCAATCAAAAGCACAATATTGGTTCATTCGATCTTCTTAGCAAAACCAACCCGATTTATCCCTAACCCGTGTCTCATTATATGAAGTGTGCTCATTAATATATGGAGAGCTACGGTATGACTGAGAACTTGAAACCTGGAGAATGAAGCCAAGATTTAGTGATGAATATATCATGGATTGTCATGTTGGTTGGAATGCTACATACGCTCAAATTTGATGCTCTGAATGCTTTTTCATATTCATATTCCTTGGCATGAGTATCAATGATGAATCAGCAGGTATAGAGGATGATTATTGGCCTTCAAAGCTCTATGGCCGCGCTTTGCCAATTCCTTTAAGCCGATAAGCATGTGAATCATACACATGACAGTCATAAGTGATTCAGGCACAGAGTTACAACTGTGAAAGGTTATAGAATGCTTTTCAAAGCCTGTTGCGACTACACACAGTCTGGTTGCACATGCATTCAACTATAGCGTTATAAGAAGATCTCATTCTATGGCTTGCGTTAGTCATCAATCACACTTGTTCTTCCAAGCAAGATGGATGTCAGGTTGTCACTAGAAAATGCTGAAATGGATGACATTCTTAGAGGTCTTAGATGTGGCAGTGGAAAATCAAAGGTTGTGGATAGTACTACTGCTAGTCGAGGCACATTCATTGTTAAATCCTTTCCAATATATTCTAGTTTAAGAGAAATTTAGCAGATTTTTTATATGATTTGATGATTCATTTTGAAGAAATGCTTCAAGTGCAACAATTAATACGACTTAACAATCCCCATTCAAAGGTTGCCTGATGATGCATAGTGACAGGTGTCATGGATAAAAGCTTAAAGGGAAGCAAATGATATTATAATGTTTTAAAAACATTATATCATCATTAGTAGGGAATGATATTTAAATATCTTATAAAGATAAAAAAAGTCGATGACAATTTGATAGTAAAACAGGGCAGCTTCAAGAATCAGTTTTGATAACAAAAGATGAGTTAATCTTGCAAAAATAAAAGTTGAGGAGTTAACGAAATTGTGCAAGGAAAATTGAAGAGGTTTTTTCCACGAGAATTATTTAAAAATAATACAGATTTTCAAGATTCGGTTACATGAAACGAATACCATCTACTGATGTTTATTTATGCTTAGAATAGCAAAGGGAAGGGGACTTCCCACTTTTTTTCTTCCAGCATCTACAGACTGTGTGCTGTTAGCAGGGGGAGATAAAAAAAAAAAAACAACAAGAAAAAGGGGTTCCAATTTTTCTAAGTTTTGCCGCGAGACTTTGATCAGCAGTAGGATTGGGAGAACTATGAATACTGTTAAAGAGGGTTCCAATTCCTTTTCCTCTTCTTCTAGATTGGAGACTGTGTGTTTTAGGCAAGAAGAGAGGAAGTTTTTCACAGGATGGTTTCATCTTCTTGAGGGGCCAAACGAGCGCAAAGCACGAGCATAGTTCTTTTCTTTTCAAAACTGTGTGTCTGAGATTGGGTAAAAGTATTTGATGCTTGATGTAATATGATAGGAAGAATTTCTATTTTCATTGAATATTAGTTGGATTTTAACTTGTGAAAGAAGCTTTATGGTTTACACAGTCAGAGAAGGGAGGCTGGAGGTGAAATGCATTTAACTCTGTCTATAATGTGTTTTTCCTTCCACTAAATTCGTACTTTGAGGCATTTTCAGTTTTCTCTGAACATTACAGTTCAATGTCATTGTTCTTTTGTCATGTTAAAGGCTTTGATTTCAATCCTTTCAGGAAGATGAAATAGTTAGTTTTATTCTTATTACATGATGCAACATTCAGCAAATGAACTTTGTGTCATTTGCTGTCCTTTAGTTTCTTTTCCTGCTTTAGTATAGATTTTCACATCTACGCTGTACTTACGGGTGGATGTTTGATATCCTTTTATGATTTCTAGTAAAAGCATTTACATTTGATTCATTGAATACCTTGTATGGGGAGCTATACCCAATAAAAATTCAGAGGAAGGTTATTAACCCATGATAACCTATCCGACTGTTGGTGTTAGCTTGTTCTGTCATTTGGGCATCCAGGGTCATATTTGCATGTTTCTTTAAAGCGGGACAATCTATTCACTAATAGATTTTTGGCCAGTCTGGTGGGGAAGAATCAAAGATTTGAGTGCCTAACAATTTCTTCCTTAGTTTTGTGATTATCTCTGCATGTAGGAGATTGGCGACTCTACATTTTTAATCCGGTGAATCTTTGATTGTGGGTTTTCAGCCTGCATTATGGCAGCAGCTGCAGCTAAACCATGGGGAGCTCAAATCGGACCCTTTGCTTTGGCTCAATATTCAGCCTTACCAAAAAGGTCATGGGAATTTCTTCCCAAGTTTCATGGAGATAGAATGCAAGACCCAGCTAATCATATCAAAGAGGTTATTGTTGCATGCAAGATTCTTGGTGTGCAGGAAGAAGATGTATTTGTCAGATTGTTTGTCCAAAGCCTCATGGGAAAAGCCGCAGAGTGGTTTCAGCATTTGCAAGATGGATGCATTAGAACTTGGGATGATCTTGAGCAAAGATTCCTCAAAATATTTCAGCCTACAATCAATTCCCATCAATTACTAGTAAATCTTTTGCAAGTTCAGATGAAAGAAGATGAATCTGTAAGTGAGTTCACTGATAGATTTAACCAGATTGTTGGTAAAATTCCTCTAGCCAACCAACCAAGTGAAAGTAATCAAGTATGCTTCTTTATTGCTGCTCTGGATGTTGAAGTCAAGATTTGGTTGCAACACCTTGGAATGCAAAATTTGGTAAATGTTCAAAAAGAAGCAATCAGATTAGATGATGCCTTAATTCTTAGTTGCATGAAATCTATGAAGACTCCCCCAACAAAAGAATACCTTTATGGTCAGCAACATTACGTTGACGAGGAAGCCAAACCTACCCCCAAGGTTGCTCATTTTCAGAATTTGACAGTTTCTAATGATGGAGACTTTAAAGAACCCTTGTTGGCTAAAGATGGTGCTTCAAAGATATCAGGATTTTGCTGCATATATATTAAAAATGACAAAGAGGAGCAAAGAAATTCTAAAAAGGTTGAGAATTCAGGTAACATGGTTTTACTACATCCTCTCTTCAGCCAAGAAACTAGATCTCTTAAATCCACAGGTGCAGAATGTTATCTAGTTTCAAATAGTCTTGATGGTAAAGATTTTCATAATGGTATTCAAAAGTTTAGTCTCATAGAAAGAATGAATATGGATGATTCTTTATATTCTAAAAATTGTAATCAGCAAGTTGAAGAGTCTGTCATATGTGATGCTGAAGCTATATCATATTCCTCTTTTGAAACTTGTGCTGATAGTAAGGTGTCATATGCTGATGAGGATAAAATTGCCTGGAGTCCCCCTAATCCACTTTTCATACCAATGGGGTTTGAAGAGAATATAGCTATCAAAGAAAATCCTCTTTTTCGGTTTCAAGATTCTCATTTAAATAATGAAAACCTATCCTATTTTTCTTTATTGACAAATGCTGAAATTCTCATGGAAGGAGGACAGGTGGAGGTCAGTCTCCAACCAGCTGAAAACTCTATTGAAAAACCATGTGGAGATCTTATTTATGAAGAAAAGGAAATCATAGACATGTTTCTATCATCACTCAAGCTGGATGATTCCTCTAATGGTGAGCTAAATATTTGTTCAAATCAAATAAAAGACCAGGTATTTATTGACAACTTTTCCCTTCATCCATTTATGCACAATGTTGCTGATTTGGATCGTAAGAAAAATGATGAGATATGTGATGATAGCCAATTCCTTGAAAGTGTTGAAGGAGATATACATCTGAAGGCTGATCCTATGCTGAAGGAGACGTCCCTATGGCTGCAAATTGATCATGATCATGTACAAGAATTGAATTTTCATGACAATGTTCATGAGGACTGCACATCATCTTTTGATGAGGCTTTTTCATTTCATGTTTTTCAGTCTGAGGTAGAATCAACTCCTACCGATGTAAAGGATCAATGCTTCAGTGGAGATGAATACTATGATGAGTCTTGGCTATTCGGAAAAGAGTGTTGGATCAGCATGTACATGCACGCTGCCATTTTGAAGTTTGGCATCAAAAGAGTCATCATCAAGCAACGATTGGGAGCTGTTTCATTGAGGTATGCTTTACTAATTCGGAAAGGCTCCTATTTTTCTCAACCAGTAAATGGATTTGCATAGCTTCATCCTCCTTCTGAATTCTCTTGGTAGGTTCTTTCCTACCTTTGTAAATGTTGTAAATAAGTTTTTGTTGTGTGTAGTGGTAGTTGGAATAATGTGCAAGCTTTAAGCTTGCTAGTAGTTTAGGTGTGTGTTGTTGGTTTGCTTTGCTGATTTTTCCCTGCTCCCCTCCACCCTCTCAACAAGTAGCTCCCGATCTTCTCTTCTAGTTGACTCTATTTGCCCAAGATTAAGGCACTATTCTTTTCCCAGAGATTGCTGGAGTTCTCTAATTTTGCATCAAAATTAGTCCCACAATTAGAGCCCCTGTTAGCACTCAATATAATCATAGTTTCAAAACTTCAAGTTTAGAGTTATTGAACCATTTTGAACTGAAGTTCAAAGTAGTTCAAAGTAGTTCGACAATTCAAATGATTTTGAAAATGCAGATTGGTTAGTTTGAAAAGGTCAGAACTTAGCCTCTGTTTGTGATTTGGTCTCAGCCCCATGATTTCAAGAAAGTGCAGAAGTGCAGAGGTAGATGAAGTTCAAGTGTGGTGGTTCAAAGTGTTTCAAAAGTTCAAGGTGGCTCATTGGTTTAGCTTGCAGATTCAGGTTCAAGCTCAAAGTTTTCAAGTTCAATGGTTCAGTATAGAGATTTAGAGGCGATGTTTTAGAGATGCTCCTTGGTCAAGGAATAAAGTACCATTATAGTGAATCTTCAAAGTTCTTTTCAGAAGTTCGAAAAGATTCAATATGCTCATGCAGATCCAGAAAGAAGAAACAATAGCTGCAAGGTAGAAGATAATTAAAGATGTTTGCAGGGGCATCTCAAAATGCCCAAGATCAGTTAACTCTACAAAAATGAGGCCATAAGCTTGAGTTCCTTAGTAGAGGATACATCGGGCACAAGCGATACTGAGATGAAAGCAGTAGTCAAGATCGATCCTCAGGAAAATCAAGGAACACACCCATAGTTCCTCTCAGCCTCAACATTACATGCTTTGAATATCAGAATTAAGGAAATAATTAGATATCAGATGGAAACTATTTGTGAACACGTCGATATAGAGTTTTGAATTTGCACAGGTAATATCATGAAGACCACGGTGCCCATGGTCACACCTAAAGACACTAAAAGTAGTGAAGTCTTTATAAAAAGCTCTCAAGCATGAGCTCTAATGGGTTATAGAGTTCAGTGTTAGAACTCTTCTTGGCGGAAGATATTGTAGAACAGAATTGGGTATGGTCCGTGGGATGCAATCCTTTTGCTAGCACCTAATCAGGGTGGCATATATAATTGTTTCCAGCAAATATTCATCGGGTTGTTGCAATCAAAAGCACAATATTGGTTCATTCGATCTTCTTAGAAAAACCAACCCGATTTATCCCTAACCCGTGTCTCATTATATGATGTGTGCTCATTAATATATGGAGAGCTATGGTATGCCTGAGAACTTGAAACCTCCAGAATGAAGCCAACTTTTAGTGATGAATATATCACAGATTATCGTGTTGGTTGGAATGCTACATATGCTGAAATTTTGATGCTTCAAATGCTTTTTCATATTCATATTCCTTGGCATGAGTATCAATGATGAATTAGCAGGTATAGAGGATGATTATTGGCCTCCAAAGCTCTATGGTCGTGCTTTGCCAATTCCTTTAAGCTGATAAGCATGTGAATCATACACATGACAGTCATAAGTGATTCAGGCATAGAGTTACAACTATGAAAGGTTATAGAATGATTTTCAAAGTCTGTTGCGGCTACACACAGTCTGGTTGCACATGCATTCAACTATAGCCTTAGAAGAAGATCTCATTCTATGGCTTGCGTTAGTCATCAATCACACTTGTTCTTCCAAGCAAGATGGATGTCGAGTTGTCACTAGCAAATGCTGAAATGGATGACATTCTTATAGGTCTTAGATGTGGCAGTGGCAAATCAAAGGTTGTGGATAGTACTACTACTAGTCGAGGCACATTCATTGTTAAATCCTTTCCAATATATTCTAGTTTAAGAGAAATTTAGCGGATTTGTTATATGATTTGATGATTCTTTTTGAAGAAATGCTTCAAGTGCAACAATTAATACGACTTAAAAATCCCCATTCAAAGGTTGCCCGATGATGCATAGTGACAGGTGTCATGGATAAAAGCTTAAAGAGAAGAAAATGATATTATAATGTTTTAAAAACATTATATCATCATTAGTAGGGAATGATATTTAAATATCTTATAAAGATAGAAAAAGTCGATGACAATTTGATGGTAAAATAGGATAGTTTCAAGAATCAGTTTTGATAACAAAAGATGAGTTAATCTTGCAAAAATAAAAGTTGAGGAGTTAACAAAATGGTGCAAGGAAAATTGAAGAGGTTTTTTCCAAGAGAATGATTTAAGAATAATACAGATTTTCAAGATTCAGTTACATGAAACGAATACCATCTACTAATGTTTATTTATGCTTAGAATAGAAAAGGGAAGGGGGATTCCCACTTTTTTTCTTCCAGCAGCTATAGACTGTGTGCTATTAGCAGGGGGGAGATAAAAAAAAAGGCAACAGTAAGAAAAAGGGGTTCCAGTTTTTCTGAGTTTTGCTATGAGACTTTGAGCAGCAGTAGGATTGGGAGAACTGTGAATACTGTTAAAGAGGGTTCAATTTCCTTTTCCTCTTCTTCCAGATTGGAGACTGTGTGTTTTAGGCAGGAGGAGAGGAAGTTTTTGACAGGATGGTTTCATCTTCTTGAGGGGCCAAATGAGTGCAAAGCATGAGCATAGTTCTTTTCTTTTCAGAACTGTGTGTTTGAGATTGGGTAAAAGTATTTGATGCTTGATGTAATATGATAGGAAGAATTTCTATTTTCATTCAATATTAGTTGGATTTTAACTTGTGAAAGAAGCTTTGAGGTCTACACAGTTAGAGAAGGGAGGCTGGAGGTGAAATGCATTTAACTCTGGCTATAATGTGTTTTTCCTTCCACTGAATTTGTACTTTGAGGCATTTTCAATTTTCTCTGAACATTATAGTTCAATGTCATTGTTCTTTTGTCATGTTAAAGGCTCTGATTTCAATCCTTTCAGGAAGATGAAATAGTTAGTTTTATTCTTATTACATGATGCAACATTTAGCAAATGAACTTTGTGTCATTTGCTGTCCTTTAGTTTCTTTTCGTGCTTTAGTATAGATTTTCACATCTATGCTGTACTTACGGGTGGATGTTTGATATCCTTTTATGCTTTCTAGTAAAAGCATTTACATTTGATTCATTGAATACCTTGTACGGGGAGCTGTACTTGATAAAAATTTAGAGGAAGGTTATTAACCCATGATAACCTATCCGACTGTTGGTGTTAGCTTGTTCTGTCATTTGGGCATCCAGGGTCATATTTGCATGTTTCTTTAAAGCGAGACAATTTGTTCACCAACAAGTATGCACAAAAGAATTTATCCTTCTTTTCATTACTTGCTTTTTTGTTTGAAGAAGAACTACTTTGTTGAGAGGAGGATTGTTGTGGCTCAGATTATGTTTTAAGCATCCACTGCTTCTTCATGTTGTTTCTTTTCCCCTCTTTACTTGATTTGTGATCATCACTAGCCACCAAGGATTTAGTCTTTGATGACTTGAGAAGTCCAAAATCCACCAAG
Organism: Cupressus sempervirens; assembly: GCA_028749045.1. Taxonomy (NCBI): domain Eukaryota; kingdom Viridiplantae; phylum Streptophyta; class Pinopsida; order Cupressales; family Cupressaceae; genus Cupressus; species Cupressus sempervirens. The sequence goes on from CM053789.1 coordinate 74,595,309, forward strand.
TGAGATTGTTCAACAATCAAAATGGCTGCAAATGCATCAAGGGAAGGCTTCTGGTAAGAAGACCCCATGGTCAACCTATGATTATTAAAACTAGAAACAAAGTTGGCGTACTCAGAAGGTAGCCTCTTCAGGATGTGATGAATCAACCTATCACACTTCATGGGATTTCCATAATCTTTAAGAAGTGCCCTATAAACATTGACTTTGATGATATGATCTTGAATTGTGTCATAATTCTTAGGATCTAAGAGAAGTAGATCAACTTCAATCTGAAATCCCTTTTCTTCATCCACCTTACCATACAACTATTCAAGTTTATCCCATGCTTTTTTAGAGTTTAAAAAAATTTTAATGTGGAAGAGAAGATCCCCCTACACACAACTCCTAGTAACACCTAAAGCATGTTGGTCTTGTCTTTGCCAATTAATGAGTTCTTTAGCATCGGTAAGTTTGGTAATTGTACCATCAACATATAGACTATATCTTTTTTCCATTGATCTACTCTATGCAATATCATTCCATGAAGAATAGTTGCATGAAGTTAAAGGAGGACATTTAAAATCCATGATGCAAAAAATGAAAGGAGCACAAAAGAGAGACACAAAAAAATAGTACACACCCCCCCTTTTCACTCAATCAAAAGACCTTCCCAAAAAAGATGCTATTGGCACTTTATAAGTAGTGCATTTACAATGGGCCACTTGTCAAAATAAACAAAGTGGGCTTTCTAATTTTGCTTTTACAACTGCCTTATGAGGCTGAAATCTGTCACTTAAGCACTTTAGCTCAGATTTACAACAATTCTAAAAAAGAATCAAAGCTTTACAATGCTGAAGAAGGCCTAATTCTAAAAGTGAAAAATTGGTCCACACAACCCTAGAATCTAACTTCAGATATGGAAAGTAGACAAAAAATAACACACTTTAAAAAAAATGGAACCTGAAAATGTGACCGAATGTGCCTATATGAAGCTTTTGAAGTTGTAAAACACATGATTATGTAGGTATAGTCACGAAGAAACACAATTTGTGCACAATTTGTGCACCAAAACTAGAAAGCAATAGCACCACTAGAAAATTTAGGAAATTGTACCCAATTTCAAAAAAACTTGCACCTGAATCGAAGTTTGAATGTCTGAGATATGGGCTCGCAAAGTCAGGTTGCCAAATTGAAAAGAAATTTGGAGACAGGTCTGGAAGAAAATTTCAAGTTTAAATTTGATGGTCAAATGGTCGTCAATGCAATTGTAAAATGCCTTGAAATGATGGTCAAATGACTGTCAATTTTAACATCATGTTCTGATGACATCAACAATTTTTTTGGGCCCTAGGATGACGTGACACATTGAGTTGGTAGTTCGTACTATACATATATGACTTGTTGTATGGAGTGAGACATGGAAAAAACATCAGGTTCCATGGGTGACGTGGTAGTCTTGCGTTCTTAGGAGGCAAATAATTGTACTATTGACACGTGTATATTGTAGAAGGTTTCCATGTGGCAAGACTTGGTGGATCTTCACAGGCTATGTGGATGAAGAGGACAGTTCCACGTGGCTGCGGGAGGTTGAGCTTGTGGGCAGGAAAAGATTTGCACTTTCTAAAACTAGTAGGCCTAAAAACTACTATAATGAAGGTGGTATCATGTTGGAAACCACTAAATGTTGAACCGTGATTGGAATATGTAGTAATGATGCCAAAAAACCAATGCACGGTTGATGGCTAGAAAATACAGGTGCAGGTGAAGGAAAATAGAGCCACTCTTGGAGTCTCTGCAGATCACTAAAGTTTTTTAAAAATGTGATTGTCAGGTTTTGGAATTAGTCCCACATTGGTAGTGGGAGTGCACTACAGACTATTTATAAAGTCGAGCCCGTGACAATGAAAGAAAAGCAAGGGATGACTAAGCTATATGGAAAGATACCCTGTCGAGTTTGTTGAACTTTGATCTGTCAGATTATGGGGTCTTTAACCCATAGATAGAGCTAGATTTTGTGTAGCTCGCTCTAGATTTAGAAGGTATGACATTTCCCATGGATTTTTGAATAGCCTGGATGTAATTACAGAGGTTACGAGCCAGGCCATGTGGAATAAAAGGCCTACAAATTATGAATTAAACCCTACAAATAAAAATTTGAATATTCCCTACCAAAATAGATAGCCGAGCTAGGGTGTCACAGTCTAGTTCGACTAATAAAATTTTCTCTGATCAGGTAATAAATAAATCTGAAAAATAATAATTCAAAAAATACTCAAAAATGGTAGAGATGAATTAATTCAGATTCAAAAACCAAACAATCAGATCAATGAAACGGTCGTACCCAAACTGCAAATTGGGGCTATCGAGTTTCGATTTGCAAAAAAAATTTGCCTCACAGTCGACTTTGGGCCAAGGTAGCCAATTTTATAGTCAATTTTCATTGGTTCAGCATTATGGACACAATGGCAAGTTCAAATCTAGCTCTAGACGCTCCCAATTTTTGCAGCACTCCAAATTTAGGCTGAGGTGATGAAGCAAGCATGGTCTCGAATGACTATGTGATGAGAAAATTTCCATGTTGCTCTAATACCATGTAAGAATTTTCCTAAGGGAAAAATTCACCTAGGAACTAAGAGCTCAAACACAAGCACACAGTAGACCAAGAGAGAGAGAGAGAGAGAGAGAGAGAGAGAGAGAGAGAGAGAGAGAGAGAGTATGATCAAAATGACAATGTATTCAATATGTCATAATTGAGAGTACAGTAGGAGTGCCTGTATATAAAGGCCTTTGAGATACATCTAGAATGCCTCATAATAAACACCATGATGTGTCATACAACCACGCACATGTCTACGAGATATGGGTTATCCTCCATTAAACACAAAATTATTTGTGATGATGTGAGGATAAGCCTACAAGGATGTGACACACAAAACAGTGTTGTAGACACCATGTGCTAAAATAGAGTTGCATACTCCTATGCTGTCTACATGGCAACTCAAAAAGGTGTACAAACTCCTAAGTGTCTCACAAATAAAAATAATAAAATAATGCAAAATAATAAACTAATGCATAAGCCTAAGTAAACTTAAGTAAGTGTAATAAGAAAATACTTATTTACACCAACAAAATGAATAAATGGTTAAATTAGTCATTTAATAAATTTATTGCTTTGGCTATGTTATTTTATGCAATTACACTTGATCATGTTGTTTAGTGTGCAGGATTTATATCCCTAGTAGTGGCACATGGAGTTAATGGTTCAGCTAATCATATTTTACCAATGTTGTCCTTGTATGGTCAATGTATTCTTATTTTAATTTTTTATTTAATCCTCTTAGTGATTATTAAATTTGAACTCATTTGAATTTATGTGATTAGACTAGTGAACATGTTTGTACATTTAGAGGTTTGCATCATTGCAAAAGTTGTTAAGGAATTTTTTGTGTTTTTAGGATTTTAATTTTATTGAATTTAATTTCTAGCAGCTTTTCCATAGATGAATTCCTATTTCTAGGAATAGCCTATTTTCATTTGGGTTGATTGAAGGTTTGATTGGGTTGACTAGTTATTTTCCCTAATTTTTTGTTCACTTGAAAAGTGAATAAGTAGCCAAAAATGAATTTAATTCTTGACTTCTCACTTTTGAATTAGAAAATTTAATAGTAAAACCTAAAATCCTCTTTATGAGGATTTACTATTTTGTTCATTGTGGGAGCTACGGGCATGGGATCATTGCAAGGTTAGTCTCATTGGATATAGCTCGGGGAGACCTTGGATTGCCATAATTTCTAGCTACTTCTATAGGGTTTATATTTTATGGTTCAGTCTCTTGTTTTGCCCCTTTTGACTATGAGGTAGGGCTCTCTTTTTTTAGTGTTTCTACTCAATTTTAGCACCTATTTTTTGTAGTCATTTGTTAGGAGGCTGAAAACTACGGTTCCCCTCTATTTCTGCTTGTTGGTTCTCCTAGTTGGTTGGGTATGAACATTTTCCCTATTTTTGCGATGGGTGTTTGGGGTTCCATACTATTTTTCTAGGCATTTTTGCATTCGGTGTTCAAACCCAAATTTTATTGGACTTTTGGAGGTTTTGTACCCAAAGGCCAAATGGGGTTAATTTCAAATTTTTCTAGTTTTTGGGAATTTTACTTCATTTTGCATGCCACCCAATTTTTTCTAGTTTTCTTGGCATGAGTTTGGTCATGGACATGGATCATCTATTTGGATGTTAGTCAAACCATTGTTTCACTTTTATGTTTGCATTGGGATGCATGTCACATCTATACTCCTAACTTTTTTGTTCAATTGAGTTATTTTATTCCTAGTGCTATTGTTTCTTTTGTACCCTTGCTATTGTTTTGTGGACACTAAGATTCATGTAGAATCCATACTCCCAAATTAAGGTTGGTTGAGTGAGTTCATGGTGTTTGGTCTTGTTGCATCATTGGGAATCGTGTAGAATCCATACTTCTAGATTAAGGGCAGTTGAGTGATTTCACGATGTATGGTTTTACTATGTTTGGGATTCATGTAGAATCCATCCTCTCGAGTTGTTTTGAGTTGAGTGATAGTTTTCTTGTGTTCTCATCTAGTTCTTGTGTTATGATCTTTGTGATGATAGTGCACCACACAAGAGTATGTGTGTGTACATTTATTAGGTGGCTTGTGAGGCTCGATCTTCCATGGTACTTTTGGAAGTTATGATCGTTGGGGTTGGGATGGGAAAATTTCATGTCTAAAGGCACTCAATGTTGGATGAGCATGGGTAGGGTAGGGTAGCATATGGAGGGGCTTCTATCTTGCATCTTGGTGATCATGATGTCATAGGTTGGTAGAGGGAGCTTTAATTAAGTGATAACTAAATAAAATTTGCATGTGGTAATAAAACTTAAGATAATAAAATGTGTGAGCACAAAATTAAGTTTATGAACACAGTGCTAGAGCCTTCCATTGAGGGAGTTAAATCTACATGATCCAAGCTTGGGCTTGTCAATGCCAAGTAACTGTCCATGATGTTAGTCCCTACTTAGTATCCCATTGAGTGCCTGACCATGACTTGTAGTTTATTCATTATCTATGCTCTTGGTTTTAGTCATCCTACTATCTAGTGTAATTGTTAGCCATGGACATTGTGCTTTATGTGTGTTTGTGGTTGGATCATTATGTTCATTAGCACAATAGGAGTGGGCCTATGGGTTCTGCATGGTTAAGAGGCATAGCTACCTATACCACTAGTGGGGACTAGTATACATAGACAATCTTTTGCCCCAGTACAACTATTGTTGGATGTTTTTACCTTGTACTTTGGGTTCCAAATTATTCTTTCTTGTGATTTTTTCTTTCATTGGAATGCTTCGATATCATGTTTAGATGATGTTAGTTTATCTAATGCATTCCTATATTATGATATTTAGCATATGATTAGATGATGTGTTGGAGTATCTATTGCTCTAGTTTAGCATGTTAGATTTCCTACTCGTATGATGTTTACCATATGATAGATGATGTGGTTGATATGTTGGATTATCTTACTCTTTACTTCTAGCATATTATATTTCCTTATTCTTATATTGTAGCACATTTTAGTAGTGACATCCTCATAAGATAGCACTGATGATCTCATTGGTAGTTTGGAATGTTACATGCAGAGGCTAGCTACGGACGACAATGGTCTTATGATGCTATTATTGTTGGAAGGAACCACATACTTAGTTTTGTTATTCAATTATTATGATTTTATTTTAGTACATTGCACTTTCGTACACTACAACATTACTTTTAGTATGTTCTTTTACTACTATGGTTTAGATGATTAGATGTCTCTCTTTCTTTTTTCACGACATCTTGTAGTTTATGCACTTGAGTGTTCCTTCCTTGATCTATGTGGATCTGGTACTCCTGAGTGTGGAGGAAATTCATTTCCTAGCTTTTTACCTTTTTGTTTTATAGCTTGTTGTCTTGGGATCTTATGCAGAATCAAGCTTTCTTGCATGAGAATGCAAGATTTTGAGTGGTGTGTTGGGTTTCCTAACATAGCCTTTGGTACTTTCTCATGCAAAACTCGACACTAGTTTTGGGTTTCTAGGCTATTTGGCCAAGCACTTTCTCATGCTGTATGGTGTACATCCTCATGTGGAAGGTATTTCCTTGTATGGCATGATGCACATATTTGCACTAACATCTGTCAATTTGTGGTCCTCACACAAAAAATAAGGGGCATCTCTCCTATTTTTTGGGGATATATTTTTGGTTATTCTAGTACCATTTGTTTTTACTTGATTTTCCATGCTTTGATAAATCTTAGTTTCTTTGTGTTGTTTCCATTTTGGGTTTTTGTTTCCTAATGTGTGTGTGTGTGTGTGTGTGTGTGTGTGTGTGTGTGTGCATGTGCGCGCGCGTGTGTGTGCGTGTGCAAATTCAAGTAGTGGCATTTGGAGATTTTTTGGTTGTCGAGATGGTGGTTAAGTCTTTTGTTGTGATCTATGTGATCTATGTATGATGTTTTCATGTGCACTCATACTTTAAAATAAAAAAATATCTTGGCTTGAATTGAATCCTTGTTGCAAGGATCTCTAGGTGGGGCATTACTGGTGTCTATCAAGTTCTTTAGTGTTCACTGAGTCATCAATGCTAACTAAGTTCATGCTACTCCTGAGTGATCATTGTAAATTCTTCACCAATGTTAACTAAGTGCTAAATATTTCTGATTTGACTATGCTTCTAAGTATCATAACATCACTTGAGTGGTCTTCAAAACCTGAGTTTTAGTAGTGAGATGACTTGGTGAAGATTATTGAATTTGGTGTTGTAGCAAACTCTAGAAGATAATTAATTAGATTGGTATATATGTAACATATGTTATCATATCCAAAAATGAGCAATTAACAAGTAAGAAGAAGCATGAGTGCAAATTAGAAGAAGGTTATAAGAAGTGTAAGGAAAAGAAGAGTATCATCTATCACAGCATGGTGATCATTATACATCAAAGGAATCTCATATAGAAAATTGAGTTATAGAGAAGAGATCAACTACTAGCTCATCCTCATAGGTGCATCAGTCAAATCTTTGAACAAGGTGGACTTAACAGTCTTATGTTGAATCTCCTAGCTGAGTTCACACTTCATTTTATGTTGTAAATCCTTTCACAAGGTGGACCTAATATTCCTTATTGATTTTAATAGGGAAGATCATCAGAAGTGATCAATTGTAAGCTTTAACAGGCTAACTTTATATTGTATTACTAAAGCTTGTGGGTATCATCCCCACCCTAGTTTTACTTTCTATTTGGATATTTTCTTAGTTACCAAATATTATGTCAAATATTATGAATGCTTTATTTCTTTTAGTCTTTCATGCATGCAATTAGATTAGATTATATGAGGAAGGTTTAATTAGTGAATTAAAGTATAAGTTTTATTGGTTCTTAATTCATCCCCCTCACTCTCAATCACCTTAGTCTATACATTTTCAACACAATGTCCATATTTTATTCTTATCAATTTGATCAATTTCTTCATTCATAGCTTGGATCTAGTCTTCATTTTCTAATGCATCCTTCACTAATCTAGGTTCATGCATACTTAGTAAACATGATTTATTTCTCAATTTTTTTTGGTCATTGTTCCACCTTCTTTATCTCCAATGATTTGTTCAGTAATATTCCACATGTCTTTCTTGAAAATTGATCTTATATCAAAATGAGTTTCTACTTCTGTCTGTAACTTGGCTCCTGATTGAAACTTGGCATTCAAGAATGCAATTCTACATTCATTATATTGACATAGCAATCATTGACTCTAGTTGACTTGTAGCTTGAGTCACAAAACCTTCATCAACGTTCATTTTTACATAGTAGTACACAAAGGTTTTTTCCTCTTTAAGTTCCTTCTTAGTTTTAGCTTCATCTACCTCTATATATTCATAAAATTTTACATTTGCATTTTCCACAATTTTGTTAGTGTTAGTTTTCAAACACTTATAAGCTTTACTTTTTGTGGAATATCCTAAGAATATAACTTCTTCACTTTTTACATGAAACTTACCATTTTTGTTGTCCTTAAGAATGTAACACTTTCTTCCAAATATCCTAAAATATTTAACATTGGGAGAGTATCTAAACCATAGCTCAAAAGGTGTAAAATGTGTACCTTTCTTGACTTGCAATAAGTTTAGAGCATAGGCAGTTGTAATTACATCTTCTCTCTAGTATTTCAAAGAAAGATTTTTCTCCATCATTAATGTTGTAGCACAATCTATCATAGATCTATTCCTCTCAGAAATCCCATTTTGTTGAGGGGTTCTAGGTGTAGAAGTTTGTCTTTTGATTCCTCTATCATTACAAAATATCTCAAACTCATTTGATGTGAACTCTCCACCTATGTTAGATCTTAGATATACATAAATATTTGAAAAGAATCACATTTTTGTTTCAAAAACATAACTATCATCATCCTAGAGTAATCATCAACAAATAGGATAATGTGTTTGTTACATTTGTAGCTTTGCACATCAACTCGTTCACATAAATCACTATGACCTAATTCCATAATTTCCTTAGAAGTATGAATCTTAATTTTTTATGCAGGAGCATCCTAGGCTTTTTGGTGATCCTTCATGTTGAAGGGATTTTGGCTTGAAGATGTGGACTTGGTCACCAAAGTAGTGGTGCTTAGTCATTATTGGGCATAGTTTTGGCATGGGATCCTTAAATTCTTTGGGAGCTTGAAATTCTCTGGGAGCTTGACATATTCTATGGATCTGAGTAGATACTACAAGTTCAACATACTGCACAGAGCTCGACATAGACTGGGAGCTCAACATACTATATGGAGCTTGGCATGTTGTGGGACTCAGTATGCTCTAGGAGCTTGAAATTGCTTATAGTTTGGCTAATGCTAAGCTTGGTTTTCTTTAGCACTTGGCTTCATCTTGGTTTCTATTGGTTCTGAGTTGTCTTTGAGATGAATTTTGGCATTTAATTTATGTATGGGTATTTAATTTTATTTGTAGTTGGCTTGTGGCTCAACAAAATTTAATGTAAGGGATTTAATTTAGTTGGTAATGAATTGGGCAAAATTATGGCTTAATTGGATATAAGTAAGGAGTTTTGTGGAGTCTTTAAGCATTATTATTATCATCCATCTTGTAGAAGAGGATTAAGGCTAGATGAAAACTTGGAAGAGCTAGTAGTTGTAGCTTGAGAACTAGAGGAATGCTTGGTTGACCTAAGGATACAAGTGTGGATTCTTCTTGGTGTTCTTATCTAGTTGTGGATCTGGATTACTTAGGATTGAGATTATAAGTTGGATCTTATAGGATCTTGTAGAATTGATATTATAATTGTTGTTTATATTTGACCCTAACCCAAAAGATGTTACAGTTGGGCATATTGAATGTTATCAATTATTTTATGAGTAAAGCATTGTGATTTAGTATTAGATCTTGTATTATTATTTCCTTTTGTTGTGTTTCCACTGTGTGGTGATTTGTTGGGGGTTTAGAAATCTCCTTTGGGGATTATCTTGCCATGTACTACATCAAGTTATATTAGAACAAATGTTGTTCCTGAGTATGTAGACAGATTGCTAAAGTTGAGGTAGTTTGCACTAGAATCTTGGGTTGGAGAAGGTTGATCTTATAAAGCTAGTAACTAATCTTCTAAATTGGTGGATCTATTGCTTAGTATTTCTTAATTTTGAAAGATTCCTTCAAAAATATTGAACACTAAGAAAATTGATGATCTTAGTGATGTTGTGAAAGAAAGGATCATAAAGAAGGTCAAACAAAATTTTTAATTTTAAATAGTGGAGATTAAAGCCAGATTCAAATTTGAGATTGAATTGATAAAGGTCGTCATGATTGCTGAAATTGTGGGTGCTTTGGGTGGTATACCTAGACATGTGGGTATTGATGATGTCTATGAGGAAGTTCCTAAAGACTTTAAAGTTTTTGGATCTAGAGGTGAGGTCAGAATTGATCATGTGGAGAGACCTAGGGCTAGTTAGTTTGCTAGACTTGGACCTTAGTTGAAGCTGAAGCATAAGATGGAGGTTTCTAATTTCTTAGGTACTATGAATCTTGAAGACTTGATTGATTGGATTGTTGAATTGGAAGACTAATTTGATCTTGAGGATATTGAAGATCCATTCAGAGTGAGGTTAGCACAAACTAAGTTGAAAGAATATGCTACTCTATAGTGGAAAGAACTATAGAGAGATAGAGAAGACAAAGGTGAAATGAAGATCACTAGATGGAGGTTGATGGTGACTAAGTTAAAGGATAAGTTCATTCTTATTGATTATGATCTCAAGTTGTTTAAGAGGTTGTAGAATCTGAAATAGAAGCATATGACTGTGAAAGATTATACTAAGGAGTTCTACAAGTTGACTATTTGATCTGGGCATAGAGAATTATCAAAGGAAATCGTAGCTCAGTACATTAATGGTTTGAGATTCAATATTTAGGATAAGGTTGCTATGTTGAATATTTCTTTAGCTGAGGATGCTTATCAATATGATATGAAGGTAGAAGATAAGTTGAAGAGGAATAGTCAAGGTAGTTCCTAAGGGAAGGAGATGCAAGACTACTCGACAAAGGCTAAACTAAGTGGTGAAGGTGAACCAAAAACTATTGACTAGTAGAGGAGGATAGGTGGAGGTGAGTTCAAAGGTAATTGCTTTAGATATGGTGAAGAAGGGCATAGATATTTTGAATGTCCTCATGGTAGATACACTATTGTTGTGAATGAGGTTGTAGTCCAAGATAGTCAACTTGAGCAAGGAGAGAGTTTACTAGCTTGATTAGTATTGGTTGGTCAAAGGATAGTGGATTATTGTTAGAGGACTAATTTTTTTAGGAATTGTTCTATGTATGTTGTTAAAATTTGCAAGGTGATTGTGGATGGTGGTGGTATTGATAACCTTGTTCCTCAAGAGATGGTTTAGAAACATGGTTTGAAGAGAATGAGACATCCTTGTCCTTATAATGTTGGCTAGTTGCAAGGTGAGCATGCCTTGGAAGTGAGGGAGAAATTTCTTGTTGATTTATAGATTGGGTTGTATAAGGATCAAGCGTTGTGTGATATTGTGGACACGAATAATTGTCGTGTAGTTCTTGGTCTTTCTAGTATGATTGCAAGGTTGTGAAAAAATGTGTTTACTATTGAGAAATATGGGAGGAAGTTTTCCCTAATTCCTTTTTAGAATGAAGATCTTGTTAGGAGGAACTTGAGATTTGGTAGCCAAGTTGAGTTGAGAGATTCTAAGAAGGTTGGAGATTAGCTTAGAAAATAGACCTGTGGCATACCGAGGATGGATGTGAAGAAGCAAAAGAAGAACAAGGAAAAGAATGTACAAGTTGAGGACTTAGAGGATATGTATGTGAAGAACTAGTTTGATATTTATGTTCTAAATCCCATAAGATTTTCTTCTAGCTATTGAGAACATCTTTTCAAACTTGGGGTGTCTAATGTAGGAGCATCCTAGTCTTGCTAGCATTCATGCATGTTGGAAGGATTTTATTTTGAATATTTGGACTCTGTCACCAAAAGAGTGATGCTTGGTCATTAATGTACATAATTTTGGCTTGGGAACTTGGAATACTCTAGGAGCTCTACATACTCTATGGAGCTTGATAGACACTAGGAGCTAACCATACTCTATGGAGCTTGACATACTCTTTAGAGCTTGAAATGTTCTGGGAACTCAAGATGCTTTAGGAGTTTGACATTGCTTATGGTTTGGCTGATGCTCAAATTGGTTTACTTTTCCATTAGGATTGGTCTTGGTTGTTATTGGTGTTGAGTTATCTATGAGATGGCTTTGGCATTTGATTTATGTATGGGTATTTAATTTGTGTTGTAGCCAATTTGTGGCTCAACATATATTTAATGTAAGGGATTTAATTTAGTTTGTAATGACCTAGACTAACTTTTGGCTTGGTTGGGTATAAGTAGGGGGTTTTGTGGAGTCTTTAGGCATTATTATTATCATCCATCTTGGTGAAGAGGATGAAGGCTAGATGCAAAATTTTAATATCTAGTAGGTGCAGTTTCAGAATTGGAGGATTGCTTGGTAGACCTGAGGGTACAAGTGTGGATTCTTCTTGGTGTTCTTATCTAGCTATAGATCTAGACTAGATAGGATTGATATTATAAGTTGGATCTTATAGGATCTTTTAGGACTGATATTGTAATTTTTGTTTGTATTTGGCCCTAACCTGGAAGTCCTTATAGTTGAGTATACTTCATGTTATCAGTTATTTTATGAATAAAGAGTTGTTATTTGGTATCATATCTTGCATTGTTTTTTTCTTGTTGTTGTGTTTCCATTGTGTGGTTATTTTGTAGGGTTTTGGATATCTCCTTTGGGGATTCTTCTTCCTTCCACTACATCATTTGAAAGTAGATTTTGTCATTTTTCCTAGTTGACATTGTTTGCAAATCATATTATCAAGTTTCTTCAAATTTGTCAAACCTATGACTCTCTTCATCTTATTGATATTGACTACGTTATCAAAATTTACATGACATAACCTTTTGTTCCATCACTATACATCATCAAATTCTATAATAAGACAAGTAGCATCATTCATGTCAAGATAAAACATATTACCTCTATTCAGATCTCCATTTCTAATAAGTTTTCCATCATTTTCATAGTTCTTTTCTTTCCTATTATCAATTTCAACTTACAACAAGAACTATTTAGTTGTGACATAATAATTTATAGTTAAGTCCTTCTACATAGTAGTCATTATCACATATGATTGTATATGTTAGTCTAATGGATCCTTTTCATTTTATCAAACATGGTACATCATTACCAAATACTACACTATTTTCACTATAATATTCAAGGGCAATGAAATTACTTCTATCTCTAGTCATGTGATTTGAATGCCCACTTCCAATGATCTATCTGTCAGTCTTGTTTGCATATAATACTAATGCAGTTTCCTAATCTTCATCTGAATGACTCTTCATAGAAACATACGGAACTTCATCATCATTGTCATCAAATCCATCATTTGATTCTTCTTTAGCAATATAATAGACTTTCTTTCCTTTTTCTTTATAGTCTTTGTTGTTACCTTCTATTTTACCTCTATATTTGTCTTTGCTTCTATTGTTCTTCTTTTCTGGACACCTTATAGCAATATGACCAACCTCATTATAATTGAAACATATGATAGGTAACTTACCTTTGTATTTTCATTTTCCTTTGTGAAATATCCTATCCAAAAATTCTTCAAGTTCTTCTACATCATCTTCATCTATATCACTATCACCAAAAACATGCTTAACCTTTTTCTTCTTCTTATCTTTAGGCTCTTTTACTGTTAGTTAAGCTTTGAAAGAAGAATCAACACTCTTAGATTTACAATTATTAAAATTAGAAAGTTTAAAATAAGTTAGTTTACCAACCAAACCTTCAAGTGTTAGATTTCTACCAAGGCCACACCTCATTTCTTGAATTGTAGAGACTTTAATAGCATAGATAGCCACTAGGTTTCTCAACACTTTTCTTATCATACTCTCATCATCAATGATTCCATTTTCTCCTCTGATTGTATTAATAAATCCTTGTCTCATGAACAAAATTGTATGATGTTCTAACCTTCTTTCATTCTCATTTCATCTAAATTTCCTCTTAAACTTTCAAATTTGTCTCTCAAAACATTCTTATCTCCTCAATAAATTATTTATATAGCATCCCACATCTTCTTTATCTATCTCATCCTTTGATGTCATCAAACTTTGAGCATCTTAGAGAATATGCAATCTCTAACATAGCCTAGTTGTGTTCTTTCTTCATTTTTAGATCCTCAGCAGTAGAAGCACCAACAAGAAATACATTTTCAATAGTGATAGTTGACTAAGCATAATCTCCAAGTCTTCCTAGGTGAATTTTCATCAAGCTTTTCCATGCAGGGAAATTGTCTCTATTGAGTTGGGGCACCTTTATGTACATCTTGATCTTTAGCTTCTAGTACCTTCAAAATCTCCATTCACAAGCACACAATTATGATGCCAATTGTTGGAAAGTTTAGAATAATGAAGAGGGGAGTAGGTGAATCAGTTATCCAAGGTTCAAATGTACAAATAAAACTTTTCATTGATTAATAGATTCATATCCATATATCCATATCATTTCATGCATCCATTAGATTATCCAATACCTTAAAACTTTATAGGTTACTATCCTAGATAAAAATATCTTTGCAAAAATGTAAATACAAAACATTAATAGAATCAAATACACACTTGACATGAGCATTTTATGTGGAAACCTAATTTTAGAAAGCCACTAGTAACATGCTTCCAATTTTTACTCTTCTAAAGTGAGTCGTATTAAAGGCCAACCTTGTTAAAGGTTACAATATACACTGTTAAATGTAACCTGGTTAAACTATTTCAATCGCCTTATTAGGTGTAAGCCCTATTAGATAACTTTAGAACATTCTATTAGAATCTCACACAGTTAAAGGATTTACAAATGACTATTAGGTCAAATTCAATCCAAAAGATTTATCCTAACTGATACAATTGCTAGAAGGTAATAGTAGGACCCTAATCTAATAATGAAACAACTCACTTGTAGATTATAGATATCATATTAATTGTCCATTCTTCTTGACATTCATCCTTTTCATGGGTATATGCAGGATCATGGTGTGCCAAAAAGTGGCGATCTGAAAAATATGTAGTTTTGAAATGCCTCAAAGAATTTCAAAATCTATTCCCACTTTCTTTCCACCCATCCTGATACTAAATGAAAACAATTAATACCTTTATAATTCCTACTATATCTTTCAATACCAACCTTATATGGTCATCTTTAAAACATCCTAAAAATGTGTTTTTGGTATGTTCTTATGTGTTTTTTTACTTCAAGCATGTAGCTGATGACTTTTTTTTAACCAAAATTTGATGTAATGAAAATGGTTTCTTAAGAATGTTCTTAGCTTTTCATAAATGTAAGTTTTGTCAAATTATGAGTTCAGTAAGTAATTATTACTTATTTTCTAATGGAGTTAGGTACAAAGTGCTGATTGACATACTGGTTGAAAAATAGCTATAACTTTCAAACCGTATAAGATTTGTGAAATCCAAAAGATGCATCACATTCTATGCTTTGACTAGTATAAGAAAAAAAAAAAAAAACTTAATTTTGATTTTTTTTGAACTAGTTAAGGTGGTCAGACATGGGAGTTTTTTAATTCTGAAAATAGTATAGTAGAGAATTCATAATTAATTATTTATTTGGAATCAAAATTGCCAAAAATATGCGTCACATCCAAGCATGAGTCTAATTTTTATATCTAAAATTATATTTAAAAATATTATCATTTGATTATGATTAAGGTGGTCAGACATACACCTACTTTTTATTTTTGCCCTAAAATTTTTGTAGCATTGCATTAAAATCCAAACTTTTGACCAATCAAATAATTTTTTCTCCATATAAGGCCTTGTATTTTAGAAACTAGATTCAATTTCCTACAGATTATTTTCTTACAACTTTTTGATATAAAGTCCAAAACCACTTTAAAATTATGTGTCAAGTTGACATAACCCTGATTTGCTGGTTTTTCACTGCCACTTAAGGCCATAGTTTGGTACACCATGATCCTGCACATACTCTCATCTCCTTAGCTTCTTTACCCTTCAAGGTCTCAATTCCTTAAGCCTCCATTCTTATTTTGCTAATCACAAATCCATTCACTTAGCTACCATATGAAGCAATACCCTTGAATTTTTATCTTTCTCAGATTCAAACTCTTCTTCTTTTCTCTGCTCATTATTTTGGCTTGTTATATCCTTAAATAGATAATGTATATCTTTTTCCACTTCATCATAATCACCCATGTTAGGGTTAGATAGGATTCATTGAATCTAACCATTTTTCTATTTTGTTCTTCCTCTAGAAACATCCTTTAAAATCCTTATTAGATTCACCTCAAAATGGTTTACCTTGAATTATGTACCACTAGTTCATCAAGCTTATCTTCCACATGCTTCACAAAATTCAAGAAGTTAATTGTGTTAGCTCAGATTTGTCAAATCTTTGATCAAACTCTTTTTACTATCACCCGACACTTATATATTATCACTTGACACTTATAGTCATATTTTACTCGACCAATACTAGTTTAGTCAGCACATACTAAAGCTTACTTATACTCAGCACCAACTAAACTTTACTAGGTACATACTAACTTTCACTTGGTCACCACTAATTTTCTTCTTTTCTTAGCACCTATTGACTTTCACTTGTCTTATACTATTTTCTTCTCAACTTGAACTAAATTTTCTCAGCTTGCAATATTCACTTGGTAAGGATTTAGAGACACTTTTCTTCACATAATTTTCTTTCATTATTTGCATGAGTAACCTTTCATTACAAACTTAAGTAGATAAACAATACACTATATCATCAATGTCTTACTTGGTCTTAGTGTTCCTTTTATACACCATATAACTCAACCTTTCTCTAGGTTGTCTTGTTATCCTTTCTTTTCAAATCCTCTTTGTCAATCAACTAAAATGATAGCATTTAGACCAAATAAGCAATTATCTCACCGACAAGTAGTAGGTTTGACATTAGACACAAACTAATGATTGTGCCAATGATAGGTTCCATCAATCTCTTTCCTTAACATTCTTCTTCTTAACAACCTAATCTCAACATGTTTACCTTTCCATGGATGTTTCATCTATTGCATATATGTTATATAATTAATGATAGTGAGATTTATTTGAAATTCATAATTGGTTCACACACCGCCCCCCCTCAATCATCTTTTTGGAATTTACTTTTTAATAGTATTATCATAATAAATTAATATAGGTTAGATTATCTTCTCATCTATTCATTGTATTATTTTCTTGACCTAGAGTACTTATTGAGATTTAACTTTTGTGGTAACATATTCTACCTCAAATATAGATTATGAAATAGAATTCTATTTCTTGCTAGTCAATGAAACCAATCTTTTTCCAAGATAGAAAGTTCCTCCACTTTTTATTTTTCTATCATCAATATTTCCAACATATTCAACATCTATATAGATATTTAGACTAAATTTTTTTTTTTCAATCCATAAACAAATATCATCCATTCCTTTTAGATATCTCAATATCCTCATATCTATGGTCATGTACTAATACTTTGGGTTTGATGAAATTATTAAAACTATACTAACTACATGAGCTATATCCAATCTACTATGAAGAACATATAATAACTTGGCTATCAATTACCCATACAATATTTCAGTTACCTCCTTAGAGTTATCTTCCTTTGGTACTTTGTAGCTACTGACCATAGGTGTACTTATAGGTTTTGAATCTTCCATCTCAAAAAAAAGTTAGTATCTAATTGGTACAATTATATTAAGTTATGCACATACCTATTTTTATTTTTATTTTAGTTTTTTGAAGTCTAACAAAGAATTTCAGCTCTCCTATTTCAGACATCTCAAATTCCTTTTGTTAGAGAGTATAGTCCACTAGAATAATTGAGGAGTAAGTAGGGGTCAATTCATTATTAGATAAAAAAAACTTGTCTTCTTAATTAATATTAAAACATGTTATTAGATAATGTAATAACCATAGATTGATACTCATTCATAGGAACATATGACATGTTAACTAGGGAAAACCTTGGTAGGGATGGTACCGACAAAATTATCTACTAATATATAAACTTCTTGTAAGATGATGAACCCAATTAGGAGTCAATGAATGGCATCTAGTATACATTAGTCCCTATTTGGAGACTTTGAATCCTTATTAAGAGATTCCAACCCTATTAGGAGTTGTGTGAACCTTGATAGGTGTTGTGGAAGGTAGAAGAACCCATTGTGCAAAAATCTTCTAGGGAAAGACCGCTAAACTCGCTATCCAAATAGCCTTAGTATTTTTCCTTTCAGAATAATATCAAATGATTAGTTATACTCTAGCACTCTCTACTAGATCCAAACATTTTCCTTGCCTAGTGTTCCTTAACCACACCAAAAAGCTTTCTAATCTCAATATTAGACTCATTGGAACTTATATCCAAGTTTTCTCATTCACATTACTTGTATTACACTTACAATTCTTACTCACACACTTTTAATCAAGGAAAATATATTTCCTTTATACCAGGTCCTAATACTAATTACTGAGTTGTCCTTGACACTTTCCCAATTATAATTTTAATATAGGACCACATTAAGATAACACATTACATGTTGCATTACATCTTTCATAACTATAACAAACTGTTGGCTCATGGTCATTACATCTTTTTTTGACATGTACTTTCAACCTTATCACAATAAACTACATCATTACTTAAATGTGCTCTTCCTCTCTCGAACTGTGCTTGATCTAATTCTATCCTTATTAGGAGATGCAATTCAATTTACTAAAACCACTTCACAAGAACTTTTTCTATTCACAATATTTACTAAATCTTGAATATCTATAATTAGTCATTGGCTTCTTCATGTGTACTTAATCAATCCATGTAGAAATTCTTATAAACATGTCCTTAATTGAAAATCAATCCATCTTTAATCCATGAACTACATGACCTTGATCTCTTTCTACTACTTTTTTCATCCTTCATAGAATTACTAGTATTTTGACATTAATGACAAAACCTATCATGAATATAACACACAATCATGCTAACAATCTTGCCAATGCTTTATTAATATTAGGATACTCTCCCATAGGAATATCATTAGTATTCATGCTACCAATATCCCCTTTTGACATTGATAGAAACAAAGATGAAAAATATCTAAGTTCCATAAATACCAAATACATCTTTGTTGTAACTATAGTATAGTCATTATCCATTTCAAATCCTCTTCATCAATCAAATCTAAATCTCTTTGAACTTCTCTCATATTGATATAAATCAATGTGCTAACTATTTTCCTATAGATATGAATTACCAACATTTCCCATGTACCCATTTCCCTCATGGTTTCATAGGATATCTTTTCAATCTTTGCACCATTATCTCTCTCCCATTAGAATATTTTTCATGTATGTGTCTCTCCTCTATTTACATCGATAAAAAAGGAGTCATTATGTTAGTTCTTACACATAACATCTTCAACAAGCTCAACTATCCTAAGAAACTATTAAATAATAGTTGTTCCTTAATAATCCATCCCAAACATAGATACTCCCTCATAAAGGAAGAATCCAAATGATTCCTTTTTCATTGATGTAAATGGGAGAGAGACAAGTACATGAAAAAAATCCTAATGGGAGAGAGATAGTGGGGGAGAGATTGAAAACACATCAAAAATATTGGTAATTGATATCTATGGGAGAACAATAGTGTTTTCTTGCTACAGCTGGACTGATGCAATCCCTCCATCATCTACTCAGAAGTAGACAAGGGCATAACCATAGGCATAGTTCTTAATTACTCAAATGTATCCTTTGATACGGCTTTACAAATATATCAGCAATCTACTCCTTTGTACTGATATACTCTAGCTTGATCTACTTTTTCTACAACTTTCTCTCTAAAAAAATGATACTTAATACATATATGCTTAGTTTTTGAATATAACACATTATTCTTAGACATACTCATTGTAGTTGTGTTATCGCAATGATTGGTAACTAGATCTGTAGTTTCTACTCCAATTACCTTTAATATTTGCATATATATAGGGTATGTACAGGATCATGGTGTGCCAAAAAGTGGTGATCTGAAATATTTGCATTTTTGAAATATCTCAAACCATTTCAAAATCTATTCCAATTTTTTTCCCACCCACCTTGATACTAAATGAAAATAATTAATATCTTTATAAGGTCTACTATATCTTTTGATACCAACCCTATATGGTCAACTTTAAAAACATCCTAAAAATATGCTTTTGTCCTATTTTTATGTGATTTTTACTTCAAACATGTAGTTGATTACTACTTGTATCTAGAATATTATTAAAAAATATTATCATTTGATTTTGATTAAGCTGGTTAGACATACATCTACTTCTTATTTTTGTTCTGAAATTTTTGTAATATTGCATTAAAATTCAAAATTTTGACCAATCAATTTTTATTGTTTTGAGATAAGGCCTAGTAGTTTAGAAACTAGATTCAATTTTCTAGAGATTATTTTCTCTCAACTTTTTGATATAAAGTTAATAAAAAGTATAAAATTGCACATCAAGTTGACATAACATTGATTTTTTGATTTTTTATTGCCACTTAAGAGCATAGTTTGGTTGACTATGATCCTGTACATACCCTATAGTCCAATCATAATTATTTGTTGATGCAACATATTCTATTGATTCTCTACTTTGTGAAATATAGTTATATTTCTTTCTCTTCCAAGAAATCAATCATGTTTCTTGATCACAATTGCCACATGCTTGCAGCAAGTATAAATGTCTCTTAATAATCAATTCCTTTTTCTATTAATATCCCTTACAAACCAATCTCTATTTATTTATCATAACCTCTCTTTATTCATTCATATTATTTTTTAAACTCATTTAATTCCTATAACATTCTTATTCTTAGGTCTAGGAACTAGATCTCATGTGTCATTCTTTTCAATTTGATCTAATTATTCTTTCATAGGTATAATCCGCAAATCATCTTTTCTAGACTCATGGATAGTCTTAGGTTCAACTTGTGAAATCAAACATATTTCATCATGTACCTTGTTCCTTTTCACTAATTCTTTGTCTATACTTCTAATGATTTTATCAATAGGGTGATTCTTCACCAATTTCTTGTTAGGTGTCATAGTCTCAACTCTAACTTTATCTCTAGGCTCACTCATTAGTTCTTCTCTATATTTCACAATCTATCTGTCATTTTGTAAATTTTCATCACTCTCATGAAATAACTCAATAATCTCTTTTGGATTAGTCTCTTCATCAGAATTATAGTCAAGTATTCTTTCTTGAGTTTTAAACTTTTCATTCACTTTAACATTTATGCTCTCAACAATAGTCTTCATTCTTTGATTGAAACATATCTATGTATTTCTTGTCAATGAATAACCAAGAAGAATACCTTCATCTCTTCTTGAATCAAAATTACCTATATCATCCTCTCTCTTTTTGTAATATTTACTTCCAAAAATTATTAAATACTCAACTAAGGGTGCATGTCCAAAGTAAATCTCATAGGGTGTCTTACAAGTACCTTGCCTAATTTCTGCTCTATTCATTATGTATATTATTGTATTTATCACTTCTCTCACAAATATATTTGATATATCATTCTCAAACATTATAGCTCTTACTACCTTTATTACTAATTTTCTTCTTCTTTCTATTATACCATTATGGTGAGGTGTCTTAGGAGCTAAAAGTTTATTTTAATGTCATTCATCTCACAATAACTATTAAACTTATTCAAAGTAAACCCTTAACCTCTATGAGATCTCAATATTTAATTTTCAATCTACATTCATTTACATGTCTATTCTTAAACACCTTTTAAAATTTTAAAATGCTTCGTATTTCTATCTAAGAAATGCTACCCACATCATCCTAATGAAATTATCAACAAGAATCATTAAATACCTTTCACCATACAATTTTCTTGTCTTTATAGGATGACTGAAATCTATGTGAAAAATTTCTAACTTCACCAATGTAGTACATTTCTTTCTTGGAAATGATTCCTTCTTCTATTTTTCCATAATAAAATCCTTGCATATCATGTTAATAGGATTCATAATCATAGGAAAATGTTTAGCATAATGTTATCAAAGTTTATGTGACAAAACCTCTTGTGTCATAACCAACTTTCATCAATCATAGCAACTCAGCATATCATTTCAATAGGATTCAACTGAAATACATTATCTCTAGATCTTGCACCAGAACCAATCATCTTACCATATTTCTCCTTTATAATGCATGTATTTTCTATAAATTGCAACTGATATCCTATGTCAACTAGATATACAAAACTCAAAAGATTATATTTTAAACTATCAACAAAGTAAACATCACCAGTGTTAGTCTTTCCATCAAAAGTAATAGATCATACACCTTTTATAGAATATGTTTCACCATTTCCAACTCTAATAATTTTTCCATAATAGCTATTAAACTCAATGAATTGTTAACATCTCAAGTCATATGATGTGAACAACCATTGTCTATGATCTAATCATATTTTTTGTTTTCAACTTGTGATACTAATGCATTTTCTTCTCTGAATTCTTCCTTTTTAGGGCTTTCTTCCTTAATTAAAACAAATCCTATTTGATAATTTCCAATAACACTCTCACTTATAACTCTTTCTGCACTAGCTTCTAGATCTATAATAGTTCCAGAAACACATTCGCTAGGCCTTCTAGCCTTATATCTCTTTATATATACTTATTTACTCTTTCAAGAAATTTAGAAGCATAATGACTATAGTCTTTATAAATTCAAAATTTAAATTTTTTTTTACCATGAGGATCTCTCCTTAGAAGTAAGCATGTACCTTCATCAATCTTCTTGTTTTCTTTAGATTTTCTATTGTTGGTGGCATTATTTCCATTGGTATTTGCACTGTATGATAATGTAGGATGATTACTTAAAGAAATGAAAGATGTCCCAATTTTGGGAAAATCTCCACTTTATCTCATATGTATCTTTGTTGTTTCCAATCTTCCAAGAAGAATCTCTCTTGTGAAATTTTTTGTGCAAGGTAGAACTTGATCAATAATCTGTATTGTCTTCTTGTATGATAGTGTCAATGTTTTCAAAAAAAATCATACAACTTCTTCTTCCTTATTTCTATTATAGACCTTAATTCCAACAAAAATTTCTGATATTCTAGTAACATAGCTTCTAACAAATTCATATGTCATCATTCTAGCCTCTTGAAATGAAAAAATATAGTTTAGGAATCTAACTCTTCTAGCATGCTTATCACCTTCAAATGTAGATTCCAAAGCTTTCTAAATTTAATAATCTATTATTAAAAGTTTTACCTAACTATACTAATTTTATGAAGACATGCCAATAAATCTTCTTTAGCAATTATGTTACACATAAATAGATCACTCTATTTTTTAGTACACTCCTCAAGCTTGTCTCCCTCAACCACTTCTTTTCTATTTTCAATTATCAATTAGTACCCAAGACCCATGCATAGAAAATGTTTCAAAGTTGATTCTATCATACTTTGAAATTTATTCTTTTAAATGGTTTTTCATAGATCTCTTCAAGCTCTTAATCTTTTCCTTCTAGGACTTGAGGCTTTGGTACTAGTTGTTAGAAATTAAAGTCCATAAAGATAATTGAGGAGGGAGTTGGGTGGGGGGGAATCAAATATTGAATCAAAATAACTTTTATCATCTTTATTGATATTGAAACATGTAATTAGAAAATGTAATAACAACACAAATATACTCATATACAATAACACAAAATATGTTAACTAGGGAAACCCTTGACTAGAGGAAAAACCCTAGTGGGGATGGTACCCAAAAAATGATGTACTAATATATATATTTTTTATAAGAGGATGGACCCTATTAGGATTCAATGAATTACATTTAGTGCATATCAATCTTTGTTAGGAGACCTTGAATCCTTCTTATGAGATTCCAATCCTATTAAGAGTTGTGTCAACCCTATTAGGAGTTGTGGAATGTAGGAGGGGCCACTTTCCAAACAACTTCTAGGCCAAGACCACTCAACTCACTATCCAAATAGCCTTAGTATATTTCCTTTGAGAATAATACCAAATAATCAAATGTCCTTTAGTAC
Organism: Cupressus sempervirens; assembly: GCA_028749045.1. Lineage (NCBI taxonomy): Eukaryota > Viridiplantae > Streptophyta > Pinopsida > Cupressales > Cupressaceae > Cupressus > Cupressus sempervirens. The sequence goes on from CM053789.1 coordinate 74,619,047, forward strand.
TATCTACCAAATCCAAACACTTCTCTCACTTATTATTCCTTAAATGAATGAAGAACTTCTCTAACTTCAATATTAGACTCACTAGAGCTTGTATCCAATTTTTCTCATTCGCATTACTTGCATTCCTTTTACAATTCTTACATACACTCTTTAAATCAAATAAAACATCTTTCATTTATACCAATCTCTAATCCTAATTATTGAGTGAGCCTTAAGGCTTTCCCAATTACAATTACAATATACAACCATATTAAGATAATACATTACATGTTACATTACATCTTTCATAATTAAAACAAAGTGTTGGTTTACAATCATTACAAATTTTAATATATGCACTTGTAGCCTTAGTGCACCTAGCTACATCGTTACTCTAATGTCCTCTTCCCCTATCTAACTTTTTTTGATCAGATCCTATCTATGTCAAGCAATATAATTTAATTACAAGAAACCACTTCACATGAACTCTTTCTATTCAGAGTCTTCATGAAATCTTGAATAACTATCACTAGTTGTTAACTTTCTTTATGTGAACTTAACCAAGCCATTCAAAGACATATCCTTAACTACTCAATAACCTATATTCAAACCATGAAAATCACAACCTTGATCTTTGTCTACTACTCTATTATTATTTATAGAATTACTAGTATATTGACATTAATGACAAATACTATCATAAATACAACACACAATCATGTTAACAATATTGCTAATGCTCTAGCAATGGTAGGATACTCCTATTAGTATGACTATTGATGGTATTTGTTGAGTTGTCATTTTAGATGATGCTTAATGGTAGGAATCCTCTCAAACTCATTTCTTGAAACGCTAATCTAGGATAAACTCCAAGGTTCTGGGTGATCTTGCAACCTACTAGAATCTTCTTAGTTGAACATAAATTTTTTTTTTTTACAAGGATGACCTTTTTGGTTCTAACCAATTCAGATAAGATGTTTGATATGTTTTTGGTATTTTCTATTTTATGATGAAATATAATTTAACAATGTAACTATATGAATTCCTAATTTACAAGGGTTAGATAAGAAAATAACAAATATAAGGTGACAAGAGATGAAATAAAATAATATGAAAGGGAAATTCCTAATGGACATAAACCATGATAACAACATGTACTGAGTTAAATCATCAAAATGACTAGGTAGGAAATTGATTAAAATAGGAGTAGCGCTTCCTCAAATCCACTGATGTAATCATTGATGGGAACTTAGTAAAAGCCAAAAGTTTTTTTCACTTATCATCAAATCACAAGGCCATAGAAAGTGCACTCATGTGACACAAGAAGCTATGTAAGAGCAATAGGGTGATCTCTTCTCCAAGTGGTATGTTAGTGAAATTCATCAACATATGGGAAAAAAAAAAGCTAAAAGGTGACACAATAAATAAATACAAATAACCATTGGCTCCATTGTAATTCATTAACATATATTCACAAAAATAACACACTCTAGCAAGAATAACTACACTCAGAGTGAGAGCACTAATAGCATATACTATTGCATCAAAATAACAACCTAGAATATATGTTACATTCCTCAATTTGTGGTTAGAGGGAGAGGTCTCTTAAAGGAAAAATATGCTTTTAAACTAATAAAATAAATCTAAATATATACAAATTGACTCTCTAAAGGGTGCTAAGTATGTCTCCACCTTCGTTTATATCAATTAATGGGTGCATGAGCCTTCACATGACTTAAAACAATAAAAGAAGAAGTAGACAATAAGAAGGAAGTTGCAAGAGGATATGAGAGTTGCTAGAAGCTCTAAAAGAGGAAGCTTGACCTTCTCTAGGAGTTTCTAGGAGTTGAACTAGTACTAGAATGTGTTTCTAGTGCATGAAAATTTCTAAATTAGGAACTGGCAAAGTCCTCAATTTCACCAAAAAATCAAAGTTCTAAGTTTTGAAAATGGTTTCTAGGCTTTTCTAAGATGATGTCTTGGAGCACTCTTGTGTACTTTTTTTTTCCTTTTTTCTAATTTATACCCTCTTTATAGCCCAACATTCTCATAGACTTGAACTCCTACTTCTTCTATATGAACTCCCAAATTTCATGTGTCAAATCTTATCATTAATGGTTTAATAAGATGAGGAACTTGTTCTAGTTCATGTGTCCAACCTATAAATCTTTGATCTTAAGTATAAATTCATGAGTCAAAACTTATGTACATGAAAACTTTGAACATGAAGGTTACTAGCTTAAGTGAGATCTCTATTGTTCTTAATAATGAAGATGCTATAATAATATGTGCACTTGTGCACCTTCATGTTGTCTATTCCTTGATTTTTTCTTCTCTCTAACTTTCTGATACTTCTTGCTCAAATACCAAGTGATCTAGATTATCCAAAATGATCAAAAGTTTGAAAATTTATCATTTACCTTTTAACAAGCTTTTCTAGGCATTTTTAACTGGCTTCTTTAGAGGCCATCTGCTCAAAATTTTAAGTTGAAACTTTCATTAGTCCCTACAACTAGGAACATGAAGGTTCACTATTTTAGAGACTGAAATTAGATTTTCAATTCTACTTTTCAATGGTGTAAATAGTTTTAATTTTTGAGCTCTAGGTCAAAAGTTATGACCTTGACAAGTTAGGGATTTTTTTATCTACACAAAGAAGCAAAGGTTAGTTATCTTATATTGGAAGATCCAAACAAGGACTCCAAAAGAAATAGACTAACAAAAAAAATGGGTCAACGCAGGTCAAAATAGACAAGATAGTGGATTTTTCCCCAAAAAAGCTAGTTTTGTTCATGAGTACACCCAATGCACATTAGAAGCTATGCTAGTGCACTAATTTTCCTTGGAAATGGCAAAGTGTGTAGTTGTCCACTAGTGCACATGTGCACCTTGACAAGGTATGCATGGTGCAGATTTGTGTAACTACACACTTATGCATTGGTGCATTGTGTAAGCGAGGGGGATCAATGTCCACACTTTAGTAAGTGTGCACCTTGTGAAGGTATGCACCTCTAAGGGTGAAGGTATGCACCTCCGAGGGTGAAGGTATGCACTTTTGAGGGTGTGCACATGTGCATATCCCCAGAGTGGGGGTAAAGTGTGTATTTTTGCACTTGGCACATATGTGCAGGTGTGCATGTGTGTAAGTGCACATGTGCACACTTTAAGCACATGAAATCTTAAACTTGATCTTTTTTTCTATGTTTGACTACCTGACCCTTCTTAATCAAAGACCGTGGTTTGACCTAGACCTAAGAGATGGTCTAAAATGACAAGGGATTCAGACTAGATGCCTAATAGGGAATTTTGAAACTAGGTTGTCCCCATTTTGTGACTCAAAATAGGGCATGTGTTCTAAAACCATAAGTAAAATCCCCAACAACAGGGAAGAAATGACAAAGGCATTTCTTCATCGACAAGCAATCTTTTGACATGTTTCAAATGCCAACTAAATTTTGAACACTTTAAGAACCTTTCAAGTTCCTTGATAGTCAGAACTTTAGAATCTTTAATCTTCAAGCTCAATGTATGCTAAGTGTATTCACTTCCTTTGACTTCTCAAGGTATAGTCTATCAAAAGTATCTAGAAACTTGGAGAAAATATTTTGTTCCACCAGTCCATTCATCAAGAATCCTCATAGAACTTGTTTATCAATCACTTATTTGACTAGATGAGAGAATCCATTTTGAGGGATCTTAACAAGTTGTAATTTTTTTTTCATTTATGGTCTTGAGTAATATTTGGATTCTACTTCATGGAGCTCACATGTTTCCATTTTATTCTTCAATGAAGCCATTTTGGACAACATATCTGTTAGATTATGGTGACTGATCACGAAATTACTCTACATACTCCATAATTTTTGGGCCATGGCTAACGTTGTAGCCAACATATGGCCGACATGTTGTAACCCTAAAATGGCATAAAATACTTGCATAAAAGGGTTTAGGGTTAGGTATTTTTCATTATGCTGTGATGAAAAATTGCTTCTTGCAGCAGTATTGAGTTGTAAGGGATTACAGATTGTAATCAGGTTGTAATCATTGGATTGTAATAAGATCAGACTTGCTATTTGGTGGATGTAGCCCAGGGATTGGGTGAACCACGTTAAATCTTGGTGCCTTGTGTTCATTTCTATGTGATCTATTTTTTTTCCGTTATTGGTTATATTTGCATGTAGTTTTTATTTTTGTCCATGGTTTAATCCTAACAAATGGTATCAAAGCAAGATTGTCTTTTAGTTATCCTTTGCAAGAAAGTCTCACGGTTAAGTGGGAGTCTCACAGTTGAGTGGGAGCGATGGTAGATGAGGGTTGATAGGTTTAATGGGCAGAGCTTCCAGTTATGGAAGACACAAATGGAAGATTATCTTTATCAGAAGGATTTATGGAATCTGTTGGAAGGCAAAGCCAAGAATTAGGGATCTGTGTCAAATGATGAATGAGATCTTTTGGATGGAAAGGCACTTGGAAGCATTTAGTTATGCCTAGCACCATCGGTGGAATTTAATATTACAAAAGTGAAGATGACAAAAGAGTTGATGAAAACCTTAGCGACACTATATGAAAGCCCTCTGCTTCAAACAAGGTATTTCTCATGAAGCATTTATTTAATATGAAAATGGCAGAAGGTGGATCTATTGCAAATCATTTAAATGAGTTTAATACTATTACTAGTCAATTATCTTTTGTGGGTATCAATTTTGATGAAGAAATTAGGGCTCTCTTGATTTTGTGTTCTTTGCCTAAAAGTTGGAATGGCTTGGTAATGGCTATGAGTGATTTTTTTCTTAGATCTAGTACCCTAAAATGTGAAGATGTGATCAGTGTTATTTTTACTGAGAAACTTGTAGGAAATCCTTGGGTGGATCTACATCAGGAAGTTCTTTGAATGCACAAAGCAAGGGCAGAACAACTGAGAGAGGAAATAACTCCAAAAATCATGGGAAACCAAGAGGAAAGTTAAAGGGGAAGAGGTCTCAATCAAGAGGACCAAATGATTTTTTGTACGGTGGCAAAGTAGGTCATAAAAAGAAAGATTGCTGGAATTGAAAAAAAATGAAGGAGATAAATCAGATGGAGACAAGGAGGAAAATGTGGTAAGTAACAAATCTGAAGAGGATGCTTTGCTTCTATCTTTAAAAAGTGTTGATGATTCATGGGTTCTAGATTATGGTGCTTCATTTTATGCTACACCTCATAGAGTTTACTCTATTGATTATGTCCATGGGGATTTTGGGCTTGTTTATTTGGGGGATAATGAACCCTGTCAAATTGTTGGAAAGGGAAAAATTAAGATTAAGTTACAGAATGGGAATCATTGGCTATTACATGATGTAAGACATGTTCCAAGGCTAAGTAGGAATTTAATTTCAGTAGGGCAACTCAGTGATGAGGGTTGTGTAGTTACTTTTAATGATAAAAATTGGAAGGTTTCAAAAGATTCCCTTTTAGTAGCAAAAGGTGTGAAAGTAGGCACCTTATATCTTTGTGCAGGTCATATTGTTCCTTCTAATTTGATTGTTTCATAGAAAAATGATTGTTTAGGAACAATTGCTGTAGTTGAGCAAGGAGAACAAATAGCTACTATAGATTCTGATAAGCGATGTGACACAACAGACTTGGGCACATGAGTGAGAAAGATATGAAAGTACTTCATTCAAAGAAAGTTTTACCAAGTCTGAAATGTGTTAATATGGATTTCTGTGAAAGTTGTGTCTATGGAAAACAAAACAGAGTGAGTTTTGTAAAGACTAGGAAGAAAAACAAAAAGGAGAAATTAGAGCTTGTGCATACAGATGTATGGGGACCAGATCAGGTATCTTCCCTTGGTGGCTCTCATTATTATGTTAAATTTATTGATGATGCAACTAGAAAATTATAGGTTTATTTCCTTAGACAGAAATCTGGTGTATTTCAAACTTTTAAGAAATGGAAATGCTTGGTTGAAAATGAGACTAGTAAGAAATTAAAATGTCTCAGATCTAATAATGGTGGTGAGTATTGCAGTCATGAATTTGAAGATTATTGCTCCACTAATGATATTCGTAGACAAAAAATTGTTCAAAGGACTCCATAGGAAAATGGAGTGGCTGAATGCATGAAGAGGACTATAATGGAGTGCACAAGGAGCATGAGGTTGCATGTTGGGTTGCCCTTACACATGTGGGTGGAGGCTGTCAATACTACAATATATTTGATTAATAGAGGTCCCTCTACTCCTTTAGGCTATGGTATTCTAGAGGAGGCATGGACTGGTAAGAAGGTGAGTTATTCTTTTCTCAAGACCTTCGGTTGTGAAGCTTTTTCTCATATAGACTCTGAAAATAGAACCAAGCTAGAAGCTAAATCAAAGAAATGTGTCTTTTTTGGATATGGCATTAATGAATTTGGTTACAAGCTTTGGGATTTTAAAAATCATAAAAATTTTAGAAGCTGGGATGTCATATTCAATGAGAAAGTGTTGTACAAAGATCTATTGCAGCAACATGAGAAGAAAGAAGATGATTATGTAGTGCTAGATGATACTCCAAAAGCTGATATTCTAGCCATTCTTCACGATGTGCAACAACCACAAAAACAAATACCACACACATCAGTGAATGTTAGATGGTCATCAAGGAAAATTAGACCTCCACAAAGATTTTCTCACTCTTTGTATTCTATTTTACTTACCGATGTTGATGAACCTAAAAGTTATGATGAAGCTGTGTAGGTGGATACTAAGATTCAATGCGAGTTTGCAATGAAAGATGAAATGGACTCTTTCTTGAAGAATAAGACGTGGGATTTGTGCAAGTTTCCTGTAGGAAAAAAGCTTTATAGAATAAGTGGGTTTACATGTTGAAAGAAGAGGAAGGAGGTAACAAAAGCTTTAAGGCCAAGTTAGTTCTAAAAGGATTTGCCCAAAAAAAGGGAATTGATTTTGATGAGATATTTTTTGTTGTTGTTAAAATGCCTTCTATCCGTACTGTTTTAAGTCTTGTGGCTACTGAAGATTTGCATTTAGAGTAGCTAGATGTTAAAACAACCTTCCTTCATGGTGATTTGGATGAAGAAATATAAATGGCTCAGCCACAGGGATTTGAGGTCAAAGGTAAGCAGAACTTAGTGTGCAAATTGAAGAAAAGTTTATATGGCTTGAAGCAAGCACCTCGGCAATGGTATCTAAAATTTGATAGGTTTGCATGAGCATGGCCATAACAGGTGTCATTAACATTATTGTGTTTATTTTAAGAGGTTGGATGATGATAGCTACATTATTTTATGTTTATATGTTGATGATATGCTTGTAGCTAGGTCTAACATGGATCATATTAAGGGGTTGAAATGCTAGTTAGCATATGCATTTGATATGATGGATTTGGGGGCAGCAAAAAAAATCCTTGGTATGAAGATTTGAAAGATAGGAAGAATAGAACATTGACGCTATCTCAGGCTGATTCTGTTGAGAAGGTGTTGCAACATTTCTCTATGGAGAATGCTAAAGCTGGTAGCACACCTTTACCTGGTCATTTGAAGTTGACTAAGGAGATGTGTCTCAAGACACAATAAGAGGAGGCTAAGATGTCCTAGGTACCCTATGCTTTAGCTATAGGAAGCTTGATGTATGCTCTAGTATGCACTAGGGCAAATATTGCACATGAAGTGGGAGTCGTTAGCAGGTATATGAGTCATCCAAGATTTGAGCATTGGAATGTTGTCAAGTGGATTTTCAAATATTTGAGAGGAACATCCAATAAGTGTGTACACTTTGGGGGCTCTACTACTAATCTATAGGGCTATGTTGACTCAAATTTGGTAGGAGATATTGATACTAGGCAGAGTACTATAGGTTATGTCTCTACTATTGGTGGGACAACTGTGAGCTGGGTTTCTAGGTTACAGAAAATTAATGCTCTATCCACTACAGAGGCAGAGTATGTTGCTGCTACAGAGGTAGCCAAGGAGATAATATGGCTTTAGTTCTTCTTAGAAGAATTAGGACATGCTCAAATGGATAATTATTTGTTCACAGATAGTTAGAGTGCCATTCATCTTGCAAAGTATTTAGCTTTGCATTCTAAGACCAAACACATACAGTTGCGGTACCATTTCATTCAGTCAGTTTTGGAGGATGGATAGTTAAAGTTGGAGAAGATACATACAAATGACAATCCAACAGATATGTTGACAAAGGTTGTAACAAGGGATAAGCTGAACTTCTCTTTAGCTTCAGTTGGTCTTTTAGACTAAACATGAATAAAAGAATAGCAGAGTCCAAGGTGGTTTGATCCAGTAGGAGCCCCATGTGGTCATGGTATTGCTACAAGATCAGTCTCTAAGTGGGAGATTTTTGTTTAGTGTGGAGCTGACATGTTGTAACCCTAAACTAGCATAAAATACTTGTATAAAAGGGTTAGGGTTAGGTATTTTTCATTATGTTATGATGCAAAATTGCTTCTTGTGGCAGTATTGAGTTGTAAGGGATTATGAATTGTAATTAGGTTGTAATCATTGAATTGTAATAAGATCAAACTTGTTATTTGGTGGACATAGCCCAGGGATTGGGTGAACCACATTAAATCTTGGTGCCTTGTGTTCATTTATGTGTGATCTATTATTTTTTTGTTATTGTTTATATTTGCATGTAGTTTTTATTTATGTCCGTGGTTTAATCCTAACAATATCCTTATTGTCAGATTACCTTTCTTAGACCTTTTGGAATATTTCATTCCTAACACCATCTTTCTTTTTATTCTCTTTTTGTTGCCTAACCATGCTTAGACCATGTGGCCAAGGCATTGGTGTCATTTTTGAGATTCTTTCTTTAGTTTGATAAACTATGCATTCCTCTTTTGATGAACTCCCAAAACTCTGATGCCAAATAGTGATCTTAGCAGTTCTTTGATGAGACCCTTTGTCAGAACTAGTGAGTTTTGAATTATCCCTTGATACTATCAATCTAGATCAAAAAGCACCTAGCTAATCAAATTTTTAATTTATAACATATTAAGAGATATCAATATGTGATTCTCATTTTAAGACCAGAAGTATTCTACAAGTAGAAGCAACACATGTTTTTCAATCGATACAAGAAACAAAATTATCTGAATGCTTTGAAAAAGGAATATCTCTTTCCTAAAAGTCAAGACTAGTTGGGCTGGATCACATGTCGGGAATATCTTTGATAAAACACACTAACTCCCTGAGTCAAAGGCTACAATTGAAAAATAAAGAAAAAACAAAAAATATAGACTCCACTCAAAGAAAACTAATACCTAGCTAAAGCGAAAAAGTAAAAAATTAAAAATTAAAAATTTATATATATATAGGCACATAAAACTATGAATAAAAATAATGTGGGGTGGTTGTTAGTAGATTTCTCATTATGTGTAGTAGTAATGAATCACCCCATATAGTCCTAAAAAATGTTGACTTGTCTTTGTACTTAGAAAAATATAATTTGGACAATATTGGTTCAAATTCAGGGCACAAATCGCACCAATTCAAAAGTTGTTGTAACACTGCGTGACCATGATTAATCCACAAACAAGTTCTCTTACCTTTAGCATCATATTTGTTAGCCATATTATAAGTCACCATATTTTAAACTTTCTCTAAATTGCCCATCTAGTCATCCAAGCTTCTTCTTCTTGTTTCATGCTTGTTTGATCATTGAAAATGTTGTATAAAGTTGCTCAAAGCTTCATATCTTTCCTTGTCTTTGTCCAAACCTCTTTGAACTACTTTGAACCTTGGTTCAAAGTAGTTCAAAGCAGTTCAATCAAAGGCTTTTACACTAACCTTTGTTTTTTGTGGGTAATTCACAGAAGACTTCAAAGTGTTCCTTTGAACTACTTCAAACCTTTTGAAGGTTGGTTTGAAGCAGTTCAAAGTGGTTCTATAACTAAGGTTCTTTGGAAAAAATTGATTGTGGCTTGCCAAAGCCACCATCTTCACATGGTGTAAATTACCACATCAAAGAAGTAATAATTCAAAAGAAGTGCCTTAATATCAAGCATAGGAAAATGCCATCATGAATTAAAGTGGAAGATCTTTTTGCCAAATGGAAGGATTGGGTGTTAGACAAAGCTAATCATTATCAGTATAGCCAAAAAATAAGGTATTTAATAAAAGGTCACATCAGAAGATTTCAAATGTGTTATCTTAGTTGTAGTTGATCTATCATGAATGCCTCATTATGAGGCTATACTTTTGCATTTATGTTCTCTTTCCCTTAAAAAGAGCATAGTTTTTCTTTTTTTTTATCATGTGAAAGGGAAATTTGAAGGAGTTACTAAGGGACAAGAAAAGAGGTTATTTTTCTGGGTGAGTTGTAGGTGAGAACACAAAAAATCATTCCTTTTGTTCAACTATCTATGTTCATTTCAAAATAGAATCAGTTTGAGCCTTACTTTCCTTGTTTAAGATGAAATCTATGTTATATTTCTTTGGTAATGTGTCAAGTTTGGAGTCAAAAGATTCACTATTTGTGATACTAATTTAGATGGTGTTAGGCTAGAAAAATTTTAGTTAAATTTCCTTGAGTGGGTTGATGAATTAAATGGTTGTATGGAAATTTTGACTAGTGGTTTGATTGAAGCAACAACTCTCCCTCCTGTCCTGTTAAGCCTTGAATTACACCAACTTTGTATTGACCATTATGATGCAAGGAGTAAAAGTATACTGAATAGATATGGAGAACCTATGCTATCAATATCTAGGGAAACTAGTGCCTTAGTTTTGCATCTACTAGAAAGTACATTTGCTACATATTCTCCCATCCAATCCCTAGTTGAATACCAAGATATACCAAGAGAATACCCTAACATTCTAGCTAGGAAGTGGCTAATGAATAATTATGGTGGAGGTTCAAGACTACCCATAATAGTCACAGAAGATCACCTAAAACCCCATATTCATGATCTTGTAGTGCTATTACATCAAGTTAAGGGCTTGGCTGATGTCCTCCTTTTTGAGGAATGGATGTTTTGTTATGTTGACATTATTTTAAAGGGAGAATAATGGATGGATTGGGTAGAAATAATTGTTAGCTCATTATGAACATAGCTTAGACATGCTAAGGAATCCAAGGAGAATTTCTACATGGCCTCTTATCTTACATAATGTATTGCTTGTGTTAGTAATCTCACTTCCCTACCCGATGAGATTTGGAGTGAGGAAATAACAGTCTATTAGTATTATCCCCTACTACAAAGATATAAAGTGTTAGAAATTCTTAGAAAGATGCCTGATGAATTGGTAGAAAGTGTACATTTATCCCTAAAAAAAATGCCCATGCCTAGGCTATCCTTAGAAGCCCAAAGACTAATTCAAAATTATGGGAGCTATTATATGGAGTTCCCAAATTTCACCTATTTGAGAATAGGTGGGTTCAAATATGAGCTAATAAGGTTATCATGTTATGCACTTGACTACTTTGTTCTAGCTGAGGTCCGTAAGTAGTTATTCTCTATCATTAAGGATAATCTCCTTCAAGAGAATTGTGAATTGGTGTTTCCTATCATGCTTGGCTCTTTGACTTGTAGTAGCATGATCAACACTTTGGTCATAGGAAGCAATTTTCTCAGCTTTGGTTAAATTGGGTCTTTCCAAGGAAGAAGGGATTTTGATAGTAAAGGATTTGTGGCTCGAGTTCTTGGTCTGAAGGGTCAATTATCCACAATCTCACACCTAGAGAATTTATGGCAAGACTGTAAGAGTGAAGACGTGTTAAAAACATACCACTTAAGATGAAGACTTCAACAAATCAATTCCCTCAAACTAAAGTTTCACCTTGGACCTGAGTAGTTGAAGATGGTTCAGACATTGTTGAACCTAGGTGGGAGGAAGCCAATGAGTTAGATAATTAGAAGTGGATTGGAATCAATAAGAACAAGATGATATAGATCTAAGAACTAAATCCATTCTTACTCATAGAGACAATTGGCTAAGGAGGCAGAGCATGAAAGTAGTCAATGAACCATCTCCAAAATGGTTTCATTTTCTAAACAATTGACCTCTAACATCCAAGTTTCATCTCTTGTTGGAGGTGTGTTGACTCTTGGCAAGAGAAAAAATATGCTAGCACCCACACATAAGATAGTTTCTTGAACCATATCTAAAACTAAGTTTGAAGCCCTCATGCAACAAGAAGTTCAAAAAGAAAAGATGCTAACCCAAGGATAGGATTTGGGTGATGGTTTTGGATTCTTAGACAACCATGATGGTGATGTGTAGTTTATTGAAGCTTTTAGGGTAGACCAGCCTAAATTCATGACTCCTACCTAGGATACACAAGTAATCTTTGCTAATCCTATTGTCCCATCTTGGTTGTCTAGCTCAATTAGTAAGAAAAGAAATTTGCAGCCAATATGTATGCTTGTAGAGGATATTGTAACAAAATATGTAGCACACAGTTCCAAAGTTAAGAAGGGAAAAATTGATGTCCATTTGATTAAAGACCCAAAGATTGGGAAGACCACAACAAAAATAGCTACATATAAGCAAAAATCTGAATTTGGAGAAATTAATAGTGAAGGCTTCAAAGTTAGTTTAGTTGAACTTGGAACCATCAATAGAAATATAGGCAATGACTTCTTTAAGTTTTTTTCTGATCATATGTTAACCCAATCTAAAAAGGATAGCAGGGAGAAGAAGGAACTCAAAGCCTTGGTGGTAACCATGGCTACTTATATTGATTCATTGATGAATCTCGAAGCCCCACCAGTTGTTGAAGCCCCTCAATCTTTTCATCCTAATTCTGTACATAGCCAACATATAGTGAAACAAATGCAAAAGTGGAAGTTTCTCTCAAATGCAATGGATTGGGTGAATTCCATTATCAAATAAGGTAATAAGTTTATCCTAGAAATCACCACTATGTATGCTAAAGGGGAAATACTCTTAGGAGAGATTCAAACTCTTATTCCAAGGTGGGAAACTAAATAGAGTCGGTGCTAGGCTATTACGTTTTAGGTGACTAAAGTTGAAAAATTTGGAGTGCTTAATTTTCTAAGTGAGAAACCTATGAAAACTATGGATTCCTATATGTTGTTCATCATGAAAACTAAGATGGGCTGGAAAGAATTGATCTATAAATAAGATATTAAAGAGATGCAATCCATCAAAAGAAAGATTATTGGGATGAATGAGGAGCTTCTTAAGGCTATGAATATAGTAAAACCTATGGGAATTCTACAATTTGATGATGGCAACATGGATTTTGAAGCATTAACAAAGAGCTTCAATGATGCTCTCACAAAGATTAAAGATAATGTATTACCTACTAATAGTGATTTCACCACACTAGCAAATATTAAATCCATGTTATGTCTAAACAGGAATCCCATGCCATGACAAAGCCTAAAAATCAAGGAATTAAAATGGCAAAGGATGCTTATAGGACTAAGTTGCTGAGTTTGAAGAACCCCCATTCCCATGTGATGCAAGAATTCATGAACACCTTCAGAAGCTATAAATTGGTAAGGAAAACCATGGGTGAAGAGGAAAAGACCGGAGATAAAGTTTGATCAGGATAGTTACTTCTGGTCATGTTTTAGGCAAACATTTTTTAAACTAATTTTTTTTTATATTGTAACTATTTAAACCAAAATGGTTGGGCTTCAATGGAGCCCTCTCAAATTCATAATGAAAATATAAATTTTGGGGCATTGTACTAATTAAGAGTTAGAATAGGGAACTAGAAAAATACTTCGATACGTAGATACTTTTATAGCAATAAACAGATATCATATATATGTTTACTTTTTGAATGATAGTATATATATATATATATATATATACATATACATATATATATATATATATATATACATATACATATATATATATATGTATATGTATATGTATATGTATATATATGTATATGTATATGTGTATATGTATATGTATATATATATATATACATATACATATACATATACATATATGTATATGTATATATATATATGTATATGTATATATGTATATATATATATATATGTATGTATATATATATATGTATATGTATATATACATATACATATATATATATATATATACATATACATATATATATATATACATATATACATATACATATATATATATATATTATACATATATATATACATATATACATATATATACATATATATATACATATATATATATTATACATATATATACATACATATGTATATATACATATATGTATATATATGTATATATGTATATATATATATATCATCTTAGATCCCACTTTGAAACTTGGTGTTTCAAGTGTTTAAATCATTGTTACTTTATGAGCATTTGATTTATTGTTTGAAGATATATGTTGCTATTTCTTCTATGGTTCATGTTGGTTAAATTTCTTGAATGATTATTATGAAGTTGTATCATTCATTTCTTTGAATGGGTGGTTTTTGAGGGAAGATTGTGAATTATTTTCTCTTTATTATATGAACATATTATCACCTCACTACCTAGGAGTATGTGAGAATCCTTATGCGCTTTCTGGAAAAACTGCGAAAGTAATTTTTGATTCATTAATAAATATTGTAAAGCAAGCTATACCTATAAATGTAGAGAAATAACAAATAACATGAAGTTTTCTCAACTATTGTAAACATTTTTATACTTTCCAAGTGTTGGGCATAGAGAAAATTATCATTGTGTAATTAGAAAAACAATCTGTTCACCAACAAATTTTTGGCAACTCTAGTGGGGAGAGTCCCCGTGTGATAGAATTAAGAAAGAGAATGTGACTTGTAATGGTTTTACCACATAATTATGTGTTCCCTATGTTACATCCTAATCTTAGATTTGAGGATATACAGGAAGATATAGTCTCAAATTTGACTGCAATTGCTTGGACATTGTGTTGAAATAGCAAATAATTTTAACAAGTGTTGAGGGTCCTAGAAAGAGAAGAAGAATGGGCTGAACTATTAAGGGGTGTGCTTGAGATTAAAGAAGAGGTAGTGGCCAATAGGTTTTCTCAAACACCTACAAGACCTTAAACAAGAAGTGAGAAATAGAGTTTTCTATTAAGAGATATACAAGAGGAGAAAGAGAAAAGGGGATTCTAGACAAGAATTTCGAATCTCTAAAGAATTTGACTTTCTTGCCTGATTTTAACATTCCCAAAAAGAAGAAAAGTAAGTCTTGTAGTAGACCCAATTCCCCACCAAAATAGTCCCCTTTCTCACCTTTAGTTTAGTTATTACTTCCATTGAAAGCTCTTATTCCTTCTCATTTGAATATCCAACCTTTACAAGTCATATTAGCAAACATGGCTATCAATCAACTAGGGGGATAGAACATAGGACCATTCAACCTTGGTGTCAATCTTGCAGCATTGCCTAAAGGTGCCACAAAAATCCTACCTAAATTTAGTGGGGATGGTAAAGTTTCAACGGATGATCACTTGAGCACTTTTCATATGGCATGTGGCATTATAAGCATCCCTGCCCAAGAAATTGTTGTTAGACTATTTGTTTGAATGCTAACTGATGCTGCCACTAATTGGTTCAATCACCTACCCGAGCATTCCATTACTAGTTGGAATGATATGAAAAATGCATTTGAAAATAGGTTCAAATCCCCTGAGAATGAGTGCTCCTTGTTACTTTAGCTTAGTCAAACGAAGAAAGAGATACACGAACCTATGAGAGAATTTGTGGAAAAATTTAATAGGTTAATTTAAAGAATTCTTGTAGCATCTTGACCTAATGCATAAAACCAAAAGATATTCTTTGTCAATGTTGTCCCTTTGGATGCAAGTTTTCACCTCATCAAGGACATAATTGCTGATTTACCTACTACCCAAAGGCTAGCTATTCAATTGGAGGAAACATTTATTATTGCTAGTAAATGGAGAAGAGAGGTCCAATCTTTTGGGACCACTTCATTCTCTACTCACACAGACCCTATCATGTGATAGTTAATGAATGATTTTACCATGATGAAAAGGTAGTAGAATAAACCTCATGGCCCTTACCAAGTTCCCTACCAGGATATCCATAGATGAAAATAACCCCCAAATTGAAGAGGCCTCAAAAGAGGTGATGTGTTCTTTTCATATGACCATGGATCATGATCAACAAACTTGTCCTGATTGGCTAAATTATGTTCAATTATCAAAAGATACCCTTGCAATAGAACAATCACCTAAAGTTGAAAAAGAAGAAAATGAAAGTTTAGGTGCTTATTTGCTTGAACACGAATCAAACATAAAGAGGGGACGTCTTGTTTTCATGACACATTAAGACCCCATTTGTACAGCAATGACCAGAGGTCAAAGAAATCAAAAGCCCTATGTAGGAGCAATCTAAACTCATCGAATGCTAAAGGGAAAGAATGCATACAAGCTGATTCTATGGAAAATGAAAAGACCATAGTATTGTCTAGAACAAAATTGGTAGCTATTACATCGGCCTTTGATATTGTAGAATTCTGTAAGTCTTCTTCTATATCCATTTCTCTAGCTAAATATTTGAGGTTGAATCCTAAGGAATTAGATAATTTAGTCCAATATGTAAAAGAAGGCTCTACTATTAATGTTCAATTTACTGATAGTATAATTAAAAACCCAAAGGCTGTAAGTGAACCTATCTTTGTATCTGAAGGATGTAGAAAAGATGCTCCTTATAGGGAATTAGTTGTTAATACTATTGTAGGAGAAATAGAAGAAATAGTTGTTAATACTATATCATTAACTCTGCAACATTGGATAATATTATGCCAATTGCCATTGAAAAAGCCCTTAGCTTGGAGCTTACAAAAACTTTTGCATGTTTTTATTCTATGCATTGGAAGAAAGTACCACTAGTTGGCCAAGTGAAAGATGCGCAAGCTATTCTTTATACCTGCCCAGAGAAAAGGCTAAAAATTACTATCTTGGTAACTAACATATTGACCAATTATGGAACGTTGCTCAACATGACTTTCTATAAAGATATTCATGGAGAAATCAAGATGGACTAGTATGAAGCCTTATTCTAGTAGGAATGAAAAAGATAAAACTGGAGCTTGAACCAAAGAATAAATACACAGTTGTACCTTTAGAAAATCCTAAAGCATAGAAATTATATGAAGAATGTTAGTTTGGAAACTATGTTATTTTGCCTAAGAAGCAATGTGAGAAAATTGAAAAAAAAAATGGAAAAGAAACCCTATGGACACTAGAGTTTGATGGAAGCTACTCAAATTCTTGGTCACATGTAGATGTTTTCCTAATTGTCCTAATCTCACATTTAGGAGATATTTATTTGTTTTCTTTCAAATTAGATTTTCATAATACAAACAACACCGTGGAATATGAAGCATTGCTTCTAGGTTTGCAAGAGGCCAAAGCAAAGGGGGTGAAATAATTGAAGGTGAAGGATGATGCTGAACTCATTGTCAAACAAGTAAGGAAGCAATTTTCTATAAAAAATGATAGGCAAAAAAACCATAGAAACCTAGTTTGGGATGAAATTGAATCTTTTGAAACCTTCTCTATTGAACTTGTGCCTCATTCTCAAAATACTAAAGAAGATTCCTTAGCTAATTAAACTTCCTTGTTGTTACCACATCCAAAATTCAAAACTGATACCTACAAGATTGAAATGATTTATAGACCTATAGTCCAAAATAATGTCAATCATTGGCAGGTTTTTGATAATGATGCAGAGTTAAAGGATTTCATTGAGTGTACTAGAAATTTTTCTAAAACTTCCTTTGAAGGATTGAACTATGAGGGTAAACCTAATGGACAAGGATCACCCAAATTAGGAGAAGTTATTCAATTGAAAGCTAATCATATCCCAAAGGGGTTGTTGTCTCTGGAACATGTTTTTGGTAGAAATGATGATAGTACAAAAAATAAAAGAACTGAACTTGATAAAAGTTTAGAAGAACATGACAAAATAAATATTGGGAATGAAGGAAATCCTAAATGAATTTCCATTAGCTGAAGAAAACTCTGAGAAAGAGAAGGATAAGCTCTCTAAAATCCTCACCTATTATCAAGATGTCTTTTCTTGGGGGTATGAAGACTTGAAGAACTTTAGAAATGGAGAATTTGTACATCATATACCTTTAAAGCTAGGAGTTACTACCTTTAAGCTAAAGCTCAGAAACTATAATCCTAAAGTATCTAGGGCTATTTTCAAAGAAGTAGAGAAGATGTTAAAAGCTTGCATAATCTACCCAATTCATCACTCAACTTAGGTAGCAAATATTGTCCTTATGAGAAGGAAAAATGAGGAAATTAGAATTTGTGTGGATTTCAAAAATCTAAATCAAGCCAGCCTCAAGGACAATTATGCACTTCCCACCATGGATCATATTTTGCAAATTGTTGCTAGGTCTGAAGTTATGTCAATGCTCAATAGGTATTCAAGATATAATTAGATTAGCATTGCACATGAGGATCAACACAAAATGACCTTAATTACTCCTTGGGGAACTTTTTCTTACAATTGGATGCCATTTGGCTTGATCAATGCAGGAGCAAATTTTCAAAGGGAAATGAATTCTTCCTTTAAGGATTTGAGGGACAAAATAATTGCGATATATGTTGATGACTTGACCATATACTCTAAGAGAAGGAAACACCACTTGCGAGATTTAGGGAATGTTGTTGGACCAATGTAGGCAACACAATATATCCCTCAATCCCAAGAAGTCTATGGTCTTTGTAGAAGAAGGAAAATTGCTCAGACATATCATTTCTAAGGATGGTATAAGGATCAACCCAGAAAGGGTGAAGGCAATATCGAAATTGGCACTACCCACTAATAGAAGTGATTTGAAGTCCTTCTTTGTTCAAATCAATTTTCTAAGAAGTTTTGTGCCTAAATTTTCTAAAAAGGTAAGATACATGTTGGGTATGATGAGCAAAAAACATCCTTTTAGATGGCATGAAGAGGACAAGAAAGCTTTTAAGGATATTAAAATAGCTATTTCAAATGAACCTATGCTAGTATGTCCTAATTTTGAAAAAGATTTCATTATTTACTGATATGCTTTAGAACATACTCTATCCAACATTCTGACTCAAAAGGATGATGGAGATAATGAAGCCCCAATTGCTTTCATGAGCATTCCCTTGAAGAAATGTGAATTAAATTATACCGAAATGGAGAAACATGCATTTTTTGTGGTAAAGGCATTGAAGCAGTTCAAGTACTACATTCTACATTCTCATTCAATTATCTATGAGCCAAAAATAGTGGTAAAAAGAATATTAACTCAATAGGAGATCAGGGTGAATAAAAGATCTATATGGGAAACTAATTTTTAAGAATATGATTTAACTATTAAGCTTACTTCTCTAGTAAGAGGATGTGGTTTATGCATATTGATGGCTGAAAACAAAGATTCACCTCTTAATGATATTAAAGAAACACCCACTATTTTGTTGGTAAGTTCAATAGACCCCTGGTTCTCCAATGTAACCTACTTTTTCACATATGGTGAATTCCCTCCAAACATGAGCTACAAATAAAAATGGAGTCTTAGGTTGAAAGCTACAAAATATGTAATCTCTAACAATATTTTGTATAAGAGAGGTATAGATGGAATAGATGTGTAGATGAAAAGTAGTAGGAAAAGTTTTTAAGGGCATATCATTCATATGTATGTGGAGGACATTTCTCATCTATAGTTTTTGCTTTTAAAATCCTAAGAAATTGCTTCTACTGGGTGGGTATCTACAAGTTTGTAAAGAATTGTGAGAAATATCATCTTTTCACTGGGTACCCTCAGTTGGCAACCTTACCCCTTAGGCCAATGGTGACAATAAACCCTTCCATCAATGAGGAATTGATTTTATTGGACCTCTAAGTCCTCCATCTAGTGCTAGGCATGTATACATATTAACAACCACTGATTATTTCACTAAATGCATGGACGCTATCCCAACCAAGAAGGCCAATTCTCAAGTGGTATGTGAATTCTTCTTTGAATATGTATTTTTTAGGTATGGGATTCCTCAAAAGATAGTCTTAGAAAATGCAATCTATTTTCATTGAAATAAATTTCCCTTTTTTGTTATGAGGATGACATATCCCTATCTCATTCATCAGATTATTTTCCTCAAGGGAATGTGTAGGCAAAATCTAGTAGCAAGAACTTGGTTGCAATAATGAAAATGATGGTAGATGATAATCCCTAGAATTGGCACAAAAATTTGTATAAAGCCTTGTAGGCTTATCATATTACCCCTAAGAGAGCCATTGGCATGGCTCCATTTGAGCTAGTGTACGAAATTGGTGCTCAAGTATCCCTACCTCTCGAATTGTTTGCTTCCAAATTGCAATCTATGATTGAGGATCATTTTTTCAAGACTCCCTAGAAAAGAGGATAATGTATTTTTAAAAATTAGAAGAAGAAAGGGAAAAGCTTATTGATCATATTATGGAGCATCAGATGAAGGTGAAGAAAAATTTTGATATGAAAACCAGGCCTCACAGTTTCCTAAAAAATGATGAAGTCCTTTTGTGGGATAAGAGAAAGAACCTAAAGGAGCACATGGAAAATTTGATTCCCTCTAGAAAGGGATATTTATTATCTCTAAAGTTGTTGGTCCAAAAACATTTTGTCTAAGTTACCCAGATGGCACGATTCTACCCTTTACCTATAATGGGTAGGATTTGAAGTTAATAAAGGTCTAATGTCTTAAAGGCCCCAATCATGTACATTCCTTTTGTTTGTGGATTTTTTTTTTGTTTTCTTTCTTCTTCATGTTGTTTCCTGTGTAGTTTTGGTGTTGCTTTCATTTCTAGTTTTTTGAGTTTTCTGTGTACTCTGTGTACCCAATCCCTAGTTAGAGCCCTTGTTAGCCATATTATGAGTCGCCATATTTTAAACTTTTCCTAAATTTCCGATCTAGTCATCAAAGCTTATTATTATTATTTTATGCTCATTTGATCATTGAAAACATTATATAAATTCACCCAAAGCTTTATATCTTTCCCCATCTTTCTCTAAAACTATTTGAACCACTTTGAACCTTGGTTCAAAGTAGTTCAAAGCAATTCAATGAAAGGTTTTTACACTGACATTTTTTTTTTGCAAGTAATTCATAGAAGACTTTAGATTGTTCCTTTGAACTACTTTGAACCCTTTGAAGTTTGGTTTGAAGTAGTTTGGATCGGTTCTACAACTAAGGTTTTTCAACAAAAAATGAGTGTGGATTCGTGAAGTTGTTTTCTTCCTATGGCATAAATTACCATGTCAAAGAATTAATAATTCAAAAGAGGTACCTTAATTTCAAGCAAGGGAAAATGCCATCATCACTTAAAGTGGAAGATCTTTTCATCGAAAGGAAGGATTGGGTGTCAAACAAAGCTAATCATTGTTAGTACAACTGCAAAGTGAGGTATTTAATAAAAGGTCACATTGAAAGATTTCAAATGTATGAGCTTAGTAGTAGTTGATCTGTCATGAATGCCTCATTATAAGGCTATACTTTCACATGTATGTTCTCTTTCCCTTAAAAAGAGCATAGTTTTACTTTTTATTTATCATGCAAAAGGGAAATTTGAAGGAGCTACTAAGGGAGAAGAAAATAGTTTATTTTTCTTGGTGAGTTGTAGGTGAGAACACAAAAAATCCTTCCTTTTGTTCTACCATATATGTTCATTTCAAAATAGAATCAGTTTGAGCCTTGCTTTCCTTGTTTAAGATGAAATCGATGTTACATTTCTTTGGTAATGTGTCAGTTTTGGAGTGCAAAAATCCCATAATTTGTGATAGTAATTTAGAAGGTGTTAGGCTAGAAAAAATTTAGTCAAATTTCCTTGAGCAAGCTAACGAATTAAATGGTTGTATGGAAATTTTGACTAGTGGTTTGATTGAAGCTACAACTTTCCCTCCTACCCTATTAAGCCCTGCTTTACTCCAACTTTGTATTGACCATTATGATGCAAGGAGTAAAAGTATCTTAAATAAAGATGGAGAACTTGTGCTATCGATATCCAGGGAAACTATTGCCTCAGTGTTGCATCTATTAGAAAGTACATTTGTTGCATTTTCTCCCATCTAATCCTTAGTTGAATACCAAGAAACCCCAAGAGAATACCATAACATCCTAGCCAAGAAGTGGACAATGTCTAATTATGGTGGAGGTTCAAGACTCCCCAAGATAGTCACAAAGGATAACCTAAAACCCCTTATTCAGGATCTTGTAATGTTATTACATTGAGTTAAGGGTTTGGTTGATGTCCTCCTTTTTGAGGAATGGATGTTTTGTTATGTTATGTTGAAATTATTTTAAAGGGAGAAAAATGGATGGATTGGGCATAAATAATTGCTAGCTCATTAAGAACATAGCTTAGACATACTAAGGAATCCAAGGAGAATTTCTACCTAGCCTCTCATCTTACATACAATATTGCTTGTGTCAGTAATCTCACTTCCCTACCCCATGAGATTTGGAGTGAGGAGGTAACAGTCTATCAGTATTGCACCCTACTACAAAGAGATAAAGTGTTAGGAAATTTCAAAAAAGTGTATGATATATTGGTAGAAAGTGTACATTTATCCCTGAAAAAGATGCTTGTGCCTAGGCTATCCTCAGAAGGCAAAAGACTAATTCAAAATTATGGGAGCTATTACATATAGTTCCCAAAATTCACCTATTTGAGAATAGGAGGGTTTGAGGATGAGCCAATAAGGTTACCATGTTATGCACTTTAATTTTTTGTTTTAGCTAAGGCTTGTAGGTATCTATTCTCCATCATTAAGGATAATCTCCCACAAGAGAATTGGGAATTGGTGTTTCCTATGAAGCTTGGCCCTTTGACTTGTAGTAGCATGATCAACACTTGAGTCACAGGAAGCAATTTTCTCAAATTTAGTTTTGGGTCAGTTATCCACAATCCCACACCTAGAGGATTTAAGATATGACTATAAGAATGAAGAAGAAGTGTTAAAAAGAGACCACTCAAGATTAACACTTAACCAAATCAATTCCCTCAAATTGAAGTTTCAACTTGAAGGAGTAGTTGAAGATGGTTTAGACATTGTTGAACCTAGGTGAGAGGAAGCTAGTGAGTCAAGACAATTAGAAGTGGATTAGAATTAGGAAGAAGAATACAATATAAATCTAAGAAGTAGATCCATTCTCACTAATACAGACGATTGGCGAAGGAGGTAGAACAAGAAAGTAGTTAATTAACCATCTCCAAAAACAATTTCATTTTTTGAACCACTAACCTTTGAAATCCAAGTTTCATCTTCTATTGCAAGTGTATTGACTCTCAGCAAGCAGAAAAAGATTCTACAACCCACATAGATCATAGCTCCTTGAACTAGATCTAAAACTAAGTCTAAAGCCCTCACGAATCACGAAGTTCAAAAAGAGAAGATGCTAACCCAAGGATATGATTCGAGTGATGATTTTGGCTTCTTAGACAATCTTGATGGTGATGTGTAGTTTATTGAAGCTCCTAGGGAAGACCAGCCTAAATTTATGACTCCTACCTAGGATACTCAAACAATCTCTGCTAATCCTATTGCCCCATCTTAGTTATCAACCTTAGTTAGTAAGAGAAGAAATTTGTAGCCAATACGTATGCCTGTAAAGGAAATTTTAACAAAATATGTAGCATGAAGTTCCAAAGTTAGGAAGCTAAAAACTGATGCCCATTTG
Organism: Cupressus sempervirens; assembly: GCA_028749045.1. Taxonomy (NCBI): domain Eukaryota; kingdom Viridiplantae; phylum Streptophyta; class Pinopsida; order Cupressales; family Cupressaceae; genus Cupressus; species Cupressus sempervirens. Next base: position 74,642,652 of record CM053789.1, read on the forward strand.
ATTAAAGACCCAGTGACTGGGAAGATCACAACAAAGCTAGTTACATATCAGAAATCATCTAAATCTAGAGAAATTGATAGCAAAGACTTCAAAATTAATTTGGTTGAACTTGGAAGCATCAACAAAATATAGGTAATAACTTCTTTAATTTTTTTGCTGGTCATATGTTATCCCAGTCTAAAAAGGATAGCAGGGAGAAAATGGAACTCAAGGCCTTACTGGTAACCATGGCTATTTATATTGATTCATTGATGAATCTTAGAGCCCTACTAGTTGTTCAAGCACCTCAATCTTTCAATCCTAATTCTATAGATAGCCAATAACTAGTAAAATAGATGCAAAAGAGGAAGCTACTTTTAGATGTAATGCAGGATTGAACTCTTATTCTAGGGTGGGAAACTAAATGAAATCAATAACAAGCTATTGTGTTTTAGGTGACTGAAGTTGAAAAATATCTATAAAAAAGCTATTAAAGAGATGCAATCCATTGAAAAAAATATTGGTGGCATGCATGAGGAGCTTCTTAAGGATATAAATATAGTAAATCCTATGGGAATTCTAAAATTTGATGATGGCAAGATGGATTCTAAAGTAGTAATAAAGAGCTTTGATGATGCTATTACAAAGATTAAAGATAATGAATCACCTACTACTAGTGATTTCACCACACTAGCAAATATTGAATCCATGTTATGTCTATACAAGAATCTCATGCCACAATAGAGCCTAAAAAATCAAGGAATTCAAATGGCAAAAGGATGCTTGTAGGACTAAGTTGCTGAGTTTGAAGAACCCCCATTCCCATGTGATGCAAGAATTCATGAACATCTTCAGAAGCTAGAAATTGGTAAGGCAAGCCGTGGGCGAAGAGGAAAAGATCAGTGATGAAGTTTGATTGGGATAGTTACTTCCAGTCATGTTTTAGGCAACCATTTTAAAATTTGTTTCTTGTTCATATCATAACTGTTTAAACTAAAATGGCTAGGCTTTAATGGAGGCATTTCATATTTGTAATGAAACTATAATGCTGGAGTATTGAACTAATTATGGGTTAGAATAGGGAACTAGAAAAATATTTTAATAATATGATACTTTTATAGCAATAAATAGATAGCATATGTTTTCTTTTTGAATGACTGTGTGCATGAAGGAATTATATATATATATATATATATATATATATATATATATATCCCACTTTGAAACTTGGTGTTTGAAGTGTTTAAAGCATTGTTACTTTGTGAGCATTTGATTTATTGTTTAAAGATATCTATTGCTATTTCTTTTATAGTTCATGTTGGTTAAATTTCTTGAATGATTAGTATGAAGTTGTTGTATCATTCCTTTCTTTGAATGGGTTGTTTTAGAGGAAAGATTGTGAATTATTTTCTCTTTATTGCATGAATGAATTATCACCTCACTACCTAGGAGTATGTGAGAATCCTTATGCACTTTCTAGAAAAATTGTGGAATTGATTTTTGATTCATTGGTAAATATTTTAAAGGAAGTTGTACCTATAAGTATAGAGAGAAAATAAATAACATGAAGTTTTCTCAATTGTTGTGAACATTTTTGTACTTTCCAAGTCTTGGGAATAGAGAAAATTATCATTGTGTAATTAGAAAGACAGTCTGTTCACCAACAATATTCAAATTGAAAATCATAAAACTGAGAGGGATAATGGGAAGGTATCACCTAGTCTAGTGATCCCCCCACCATAGGGGTACACTCACGCATTTTAATGTGTCCTTCTAGTGGTCTTATCTCATGGTACACAATTCCACACACACATGGAAATAATAGTGTCAATGATATAATATAGCCATTAGAACAAGACCCTAAAGATATAACATTATTTTTATGGTCCTTATTATCACCATGATTAGCCTTAAACCATGAATTGTCACCTTTAGGCTCCTTTAGATATAAAACTCAATCATAAGTATTCCTTTTGAATTATAGGATTCATTAATGTCATTAATTAAGGTGCTTCCTCCCTTATGTCCCAAAGAATCCTATTCAAAATCATAATTTCCCTCCATTATGATCTCCTAATCTATCAAGAAATCAGGAGAAGTTCCTTATGAATGGAAGCAAAATCGATGGATTTTAAATGAATCAATTATTTCATGGTCTGATATATATCTAGAATACCCACAAATAGACATTTCCTTAGTAAATCTTGAGACCAAATTAAACACTCTATCCATCACTTCTAATGACATATCTTGTTTTGAGGGAGGTATCTTATCATTATCTAATGGGGGATCAATATCACAATAGGAAGCATTGGTATCTTCTTCTTGATGACTTCTTGATTTAAAACACTCACCAACCTCAAGATCTTTTGCATTTTCATCATTTTTTGCAGCTTTGATAATTTTTGCTACTCCATGAAGTTTTGAAATTTCAAAATTTTTTACATCCTCAAAAATTCTTGGCATATCCACACTTATTTTAACATCAACACTTGGAATAATTTTAAGGTTTCCAATAATTTAAGTAGATTGATCTACCTGTGCTAACACATAATGTACTACACCTTAGCAACTAGCACATTCCAACTCTAAATGAATCCTTTGATGGAGGCAATGATAGTGAGGAAGCAAAAGGATGTTTCGATTCTAACCTTCTCCAAGATACTTCAAATTTATTGGTATGTTATCCATAAAGTTTTCAACATTTCATCTTTTACATGTAAGTCCTTCTTAACTATCAGGGTAATCTTGGTTGGAGCCTCATAATGCATTAGAATATTCCAAACATGCATGTCTAGAGGAGTGGGTTGTAACCATTGAGAGACATCATCCATTAGAGATTCTTCCCTTCTTTTCAAATTTTGTGTGTTCATATTATTGCTGCAATAAACATATATTCCTAAATTTCCATTTTCTTCCTCTTCATTTAATAGGAATACAAACTCCTTTTGATCCTCTTCATCCTTTTGTCCTCCTACAAATTTATCGCATGATTCAAACACCATTGCACAAAACTACAAAGGTTTTCTACTTCATGATTTGGGGAGGTTGATCCAAAACATAATTGTACCCATATCTACTTTCAATTGGACTCATACCTGTAATACCATTATTCTCATTATTGATGTTACTATAAAGGCCAAAATTTCTGCTCTAATTTTAAGAATAATTTTTTTGGGTAGAAATTTGTTTTGGATAATTGCCTTGGTTTTTTGAGGAATTCAACTTTACTTTCATAAGTTCATTGGATGAAAGAGATATTGTCTTCTTCATGGTCTTAACCTTGCTAGTTTTATTGTTCTTGAATTTAGCAGGTGGAGAAGTCTTTTTCTCAAAGAATGCAAACTTTTGGGGCTTATACCATAAGTATGTAATTATGGGCATTGGAGTAGTAGTAACATTCCTTGTGAATGTAACAACCTCTTTGAAGACTTTTTCAATGGTATCAATGTCTCTAGGTGGGAGCCTTCTTAGAAAAATAGAAGTTAATGAATCCATTGTTCCAAAATATATATGGATGATAGCCTCTTGTGGTATAATGTAAGGAAACTTCATTCTTTCATAGATCCTATAGAAACGATGATTAAATTGTGAATTAGTCTTCTGAGGATCCCTCTTAATTGAGATGAATTAATGATGTAGGATAGTTGGATCAATATAGATCTTGAATTTTTTTGAGAAACTTTCTGACAAAAGAGTTCCAATCCCTTATCGATGTTGGTGGAAGATTAATGTACCAATTGAATATTGTTTCTACCAAAGTGTAAGGGAAAAGGTAAAATACCACATCTATATGTTGAATTTAGTTTTCATTATAGATTTCTATGAAATTTGTAATACAATTTTCTATTCTTCATGATTCTCCATAGATGAACTATGGGAAAAACTTTTTAGGATTTTCGAGTAAGTCATGTAATTGTCTAGTTAGGTTCAAAGGTGAACTTTGGGCATTAAAGAAAGATATGGTGCATAATGATGGGAATGTGTGAATTAGAATGTAGAGTGCATGATAATGGAATTTGTAATATGAATGGGTGGAGCTCTTGGTATCCCTTTATCATTGTGATGCTTGTGAATGTGAATAAGTTCTAGGAACTTGTGTTTATTCTAGAAAAGCACATCTTTGAAGAAACACACTTTCTCAAAATAACACACCTAGCACACTTTCTAACAATGATAGTTTAGAAAATTTTCTAAACTTATGAAAAATATAGAATTTTCAAATTTCAAGTTATTTTTTCTATTCTAAATTGTATGATTACTGCCTTCTAGTGCCACTTTTGTTGAGCTATCTTTTTGCACGATGCCTAATGACACGAATCATTTTAAACTCCTCTCTTGAAAATAATATTTGGGATCAAATCCAAGGTTCTAGGTGATCTTGCAACCTACTAGAATCTGCTAAATCAATAAAAATGTTTTTTTTCATAGGGAGGCTTTGGTGGTTCTAACTAATTCCAATAAAATGTTTGATCTTCTTACTATCTCAAAAAGTAACCACAAAAGAGATATGTTTTTGGTATTTTCTATTTTATGATGAAATTTAATTTAACAATGCAACTATATGAATTTTTAATTTATAAAGGGTTACCACAACAAATAACAAAAATAAGGTAACAATAGATGAGAGAAAATAAAATGAAAGGGAAATTCCTAACATACATAAACCATGATAATAGCATGTATGTGAGTTAAATCATTAAAAATATTAGATAGGAGTGTTCAAATATTCAAATATGGAAAGAATACTTATGAGGCGAGGTGGGGGGGGGGGGGGGGGGGGGGGGGGGGGGTTGAATCAGAAGTATTGTAATTTAACCAATAAAATCTTTTAACTGAAAGTAAATTGCATGCATGTAAATACATCAAGAAAATATGAAACTAAAACATGCATACACAACACATAACACTGGGATTTGGTAACCCAGAAACCCTCTAGGAATAAGAAGGTAAAACTGGGGTGGGGATGATACCCACAAAAATTACTGCAGCAATATTGTTCAACCAATTCTGATGGTCTACCCTGTTAAAGGCCTTCCCTTTTAAAGGCTTTACACTATGTCAATAGTGACTTGGTTAAAGGATTTCAAACACTCAACATGAAGTGTCACCCTGTTAAAGGATTTATTCACCTTTTGATAAGGATCTACAGATAGCTGTTAAGACAACCTATCTACATAGGATTTCCTTTCTAATACACTGGTAAGAGAGTATTAGATATTATAAACCTAATTGTTTACAATCCTTGTTTGTTGAATGCAAGTACTTTTTTTGGCTCTTTCTCTGATTTTGATCCTCTGAGATCTGATTTCTGGTTTTCTTCTTTGCTTTGTTCTGATCAATTGATTATTGAATTTCTACTCTTATTTTCTATGTCTCCTTTCACTGAATTCCATTATGTTTTTCCTTTAACACTGATCTACTTCTCTCTCTCTCTCTCTCTCTCTTTTAATGAAACTTTTTTCTTCCTTAAAAAGAATTCAAAGACTTAGGGTTCGATACGAATCTATGATCCACATCAATTCTTAATTTCCTGCTTAATACTTGCCTTTTGCTGATTGGTTGCATGCCTTTCCAATTTTCCAATTGGCTGCATGCAGATTGCATAGAAAATGTAAAAGATTCATTCTTATCTCTATATCTTTCGAGATTTATCTTATGTCGGCTACAAAAATGGTTTACATAATAGTTTGTGCAATCACAAAATCTTATGCTGATATCCTGAGTTATTTGGCTCCTGAAGCATTACTGATACTTGGCACATGTTGTTTCTTAGATAGCTCGGCACCTTAACAAAACTATATCACTTAGCACTTTATGCTACTCGGCACTTATTAACACTCGGCACCTTATGTTGCTCGGCACTTGTCATTACTTGACACCTTATGTTACTCGGCACCTTATATTACTCGGCACTTGTTATTATTCAGCACCTCATGTTACTCGACACTTGTTATTACTCGGCACTTGTTATTACTCGGCACCTACCCTTTGCTCAGGATGTATAGTGAAAAATGGTTAAGTGTATTGACACTCAGCTGTCAAAATTATTCTTTAAACCAACAAGGAGACCAACAAAAATAGGACCAACACTTCCTCAAATCTGCTACTACAATCATCAATGGGAACTTAATAAAAATTGAAAGATATTTCACTTCTCATCGAATCACAAGACCACAGAGAGTGCACTCATGTAAAAAAACATGCTATGTAAGAACAATAGGGTGATCTCCTCTCTAAGTAGGTACATCATTGTAATTCATCAACATGTGACAAATACTAGAACTAAAAGATGGTACAATAAAATCAACAAAACAAAACCATTGGCTCCATTTTAGTTCATGAACACACATTAAAAAAAATAACATACTCCAGCAAGAATAACTACAATAAGAATTAGAGAACTAATAGAATATATTATTGTATCAAAATAATGGCTCAAAATACATGTTACATTCCTAAATTTATAAAAAATCATCTCCTCAATTTGTGTTGAGAATGAGAGATATCTTAATGCAGACATATGCTTCAAAACTAATAAAACAAATCTAAGTATGTACAAACTAACTCTCTAAATGGTGCTAAATAGGTCTCCACCCTTGTTTTATCAATTAATAGGTGCATGATCCTTTACATGACTTAAGAAAATAAAAGAAATAGAAAAGAAAAAGGAAGTTGCAAGTGGATTTGAGAGTCATTGGAAGCTCTAAAAATGGAAGCTTGACCTTCTCTAGATGTTTGTAAGAGTTAAACTACTATCAAAATGTGTTTCTGTTACATGGAAAGCTCTAAATTAGGAACCAATGGTTAACTATTAGTACACTATTACTTATTCAAAAATTTTGATACACCTCTGTGAATATCACAGCTTGTGAACCTTCAGTAAATTTTTGCAAGGTGATTAATTTCACCAAAACATCAAAGTTCTAAGTTTTGAAAATGGTTTTTGGATTTTTCTTGGATGAGGTATGTGAGCACTTTTTTGTACTTACTTTAACCTCTTTGATATTTATAGCTTCTTTATATCCCAACATTTTCATAGACTTGAGCTCTGACTTCCATATGAACTCCCAAAATACATATGTTAAATATTATTATTAATAATTTTATAAGATGAGGAACTTGTTCTAGTTCATGTTTCCAACCTTTGTATCTTTGATCTTTAGTGTAAATTCATGAATCAAAATTTTCATCTGACTCCTTTGAAGGTGAAGGTTATTAGCTTAGGTGAGATCGCTATTGCTATTGATAATGAAGATGCCATCATAATCTGTGCACGTGCATGCCACACCTTCATGTTATGCATACTTGTGCACCTTTGTGTTGTCTATTCCTTTATTTTTTATTCTCTTTGATTTCCTTACCCTTCTTGGTTAGAGACCATGTGATCCACATTATCCAAATGATCAAATGTTTGAAAATTTATCATATATATTTTAACAAGGTTTTCTAGGCATTTTCAACTAGCTTTTTTGAACATCTTCTGCTCAAAATTTTAAGTTGAAACTATCATCTATCCCTAAAATTGGGAAGCCAAAGGATCAATATTTTAGGGACTAAAATTAGATTTTTAGTTCTTCTTTCCAGTAGTGTAAATGGTTTTGAATTTCGAGCTCTAGGTCAAAAGTTATGACCCCAACAAGTTAAGGATTCCTTGTTATCTGCACAAAGAAGCAATCATTAGTTATCTTATGTTGGAAGACCCAAACAAGGACTACACAAGACTTAGAATGACATAAAAATAGGTCAAGACTAATCAAAATAGACAAGACAGTGGATTTTCCCCCTAAAAGCCTTTTTTGTGCACTAGTGCACCTAGTGCACCTTGGAAGGTGACCTAGTGCAATAACTTTCCTTGGAAATGCAATAGTGTGTAGCTACAAGCTAGTGTACATATGTGCCTTGAAAAGGTTTACATGGTGTACATCTGCATAACTACATACTTACACATTGGTGCATTGTGGAAATGAGGGGATATCGATGATTGTACCTTTGCAAGTGCGCACATTGTGAAGGTACGCACCTCTGAGGGTATGCACATGTACATGTGAAAATGTGGAAATCCTTAGAGTGGGGGTGAAATGTGAATTTGTGCACTTGGCACATATGCACATGTGGACAAGTGCGCATGTGCACACTTAAAGCGCATGAAGTCTTAAACTTAATCCTTTTATCTATGTTTGACTACTTGACCCTTCCTGATCAGAGACCATGATTTGACCTAGACTTAGGGGAGGGTCAAAAATGACCAAGGCTTTGGACTACATGCCTAATAGGGAATTTTGAAACTAAATTGTCTCCATTTTGTGACTCAAAATGGGGCGTGCATTATGAAACCAGAACAAATAGCCCCAACAAAACAGAATAATGACAAAGGTATTTCTTCATTAGCAAGAATTATTTTGACATGTTTCAAGTGACAACTACATTCCAAACACTTCAAGCATCTTTCAAGTTCCTTGATAGTTAGAACTTCAAAATCTCAAATTTCCAAGCTCAATGTATGCTAAGTGTATTCATTTTCTTAGAATTCTTGAGGTATATTCTATCACGAGTATCTAGCAACTTGGAAGAAAACATTAGTTAAGCGTGAATTTTTATCTACAAAGAGAAGAAAATATTAGTTATCTTATGTTGGAAGACCCAAATGAGGACTCCACAAGACTCAAATGAACAAAAAAAATGGTCAACACTAGTCATAATAGAGAAGACAGTTAATTTTTCCCCTAGATGCAAGTTTTGCACACTAGTGCACCTTGCATACCTTGAATGGTGCACTAATACACTAATTTTCCTTAGAAATGGAAAAGTCCATAGCTACACACTATTGTACATGTGCACCTTGACAAGGTGCGCATGATGTGCATGTGCACAATTGCACACTTGTACATTAATGCATTGAGAAAGCGAGGGGGGATCAATGTGCACACCTCCATAGATGCACAACTTGTGAGCATGTGTACCTATGAGGGTCAACACATGAACATGTGTGCATCTATGAAGTGGGGATGAAGTGTACATCTGCATAATTTAATCACATGAATTCTTAGACTTGATCATTTTTTCTATGTCTAACTACCTAACCCTTCCTGATTAGAGACGAGAGTTTGACTAGAGCTAGAGGAGGGTCCAAAATGACCAAGGCTTCAGACTAGATGCCTAATAGGGAATTTTGAAAGAAGGGTGTACCCATTTTGGGACTCAAAATAGGGCATGAATTTGTAAACCACAACAATATTCCTTTGGGGAAGTATCCTAAGCATTGGATATCATGTGATACTATTAACATGTTGCATTCATGATTATATTTGTCATTGATGCAACATAGCAATAACTTTCTAAAGACTAAGAGAGTAGTAGATAGAGATCATTATCATGTAGACCAAATTTTTATTGTTAGGCAATGCATTATTAAGGAAGTGTTCCTCGTTGTATCCTGATGATAAGGTTTAGTGCACGTAACATGAGTTGAAGACATGGAGAAGTTGTAAGTGATTTACAAAGAGTAGTATAGGGATAGAGTACCTTAGAAGCAATTTCTAATGATTGCATTTTATCTTCTAGCAGAGATATAATATGGAGATGTATACTTATTCACTGATAGAAGATAGTTTGATGGTAACTTCAATAAATGTGCACAACCTAAAGTCATATATGTTGTAAGTTGTATAGACTGCAAGATGACAATGCTATTGTAATTATAAATTAATTAATTATCTTACTATAATTAATTTGGAAATCCTCAAGGCCAACTCAACAAATTATTTTGAAGATATGATTTAAAGGAAATATATTTTCTTTGTTTTAGTATGAAAGCATGGAGCATGCAAAGTGAACAAGGAAGTGTGAATAAGAGCAGATTATTTGTTAAATGTTAGTAAGTGATCCAAGGGATTATGGAACACAAAGTTCATGATATGGTATTAGGAAAAAAACAGCAAATGTTTAGTTCACAGGACCAAGGAAGTGGAAGGAGAGGTATAGTACAATTCTATTATTCTGCAAGGAGTAATACACAAATCATTTATGTAATGGATCCATTGGTCTTTCCCTTGAAGCCATTTGGATAGTGGTACCATCTACCTTCCACAACTCTTAATAGGGTTGGCACAACTCCTAACAAGGTTAGAATCTCCTAAGAGGGACTAATATATGTTGAATTTATTTCAATGACTCCTAATAGGGTCTATCATCTAATAAGGAATATTTATATTAGTACATCATCTTGTGGGTACCATCTCCACTAGGGTTTTCCCTCTGATCAAGGGTTTCCCTAGTTAACATATATAGTATTATTGTGCATGAGTATCTTGTTGTGGTTTCTAATTATGAAATGAGAATCTCAATAATGATCAAGAAGCTCAATAGATAACACAAGAGAGACTAATGATGATGAAATGAGAATCTCAATAATCATCAAGATAATAATTGATATCGAATGAATACACACTAGAAGTGCCTATATACAAAGGAAACTAGAATGACTAGGAGTGAGAAAACAGATAAAAATTGCAACTAAGAAAATGTCTGCCAAGAGTGGATTATCCTCCATTGAGCAAAAGGGTTTGTGCTATGATGAGTGGATAAGTTTACATAGGTGTATCTCATAAAGAGATGTTATAGACACCATGTGCTCAAATAAGTTGCTAACTCCTATGTTCTCAACAAGACAACAAATATGTTTTTGCATATTCCTAAGTAAAGTGTAATAATAATTAATTATTTACTCTAACACCCCCCACTTAAGTGCAACTTTATTCCATGTTAGCTACACATGTAGAAATGCAATTCTTTACATACAATGTTATGCAATGCAATGCAATCTCTCTAAAAATGGTGAAAGAGGGAAAACCTCATGGGAAAAGCTTCCTCCAAAAAGAGAGATCAGTACAATAAAGAAGAGAAGATTCATGTAACCCCCCTAGTGAAAAATCCTACACCCCAAAGAGATCTCACAAATGAAAATACTTGACCTCAGTGAAGGGCTTGGTGAAAATATTTGCAATCTATTATTCTATAGGAAAATATAGAAATGCAATGACCTACACATGAATTAGCTCTCTGATGTAGTGCATATGAACCTTAATGTGTTTTGTGCATTGATGTTGTACTGAATGTTTTGTGGTAAAAGTAAAAAGTTGTGTCACCTTTCAGGACAACTTATTAGAACAAATAAATTTGAATATTTCTATCTAAAAATATTTTTTCTAAACATGTGATCTAGATAAACTCATTCTAGCTAAGTTATATATTGTCTCACACTTTTCTGATTGAAAATGTCTATTAAATTCATGTTTTATACTAGTTTGTATCCAATTACTAAAGAAATAAAATTATTTTAGAAAATTGATGTTTCAATAACTCTTACTATTTTTTTAATTCTTTTTTAATAACATATAAACACCATTTTATAGAGCTCAAAGTCAAGAATAATCTCATATAGAGTTTATAGTGTTTTAACTAGATATAATATATTTTAATTAAAAATTTATTCTAAAAATATATTTTAATACTCAAAAATATGTCAATTTTAAGAAAGAGAAAACATTAAACGATATAAATTTTTTTTTTTAATTATATGGAGTTCTAGAGGGGAGAGTCCTTTTCTGGAATGTATAATTTTTCTTCTAGTTAGAATAGATTTGTTTCAAAAACTGTAGAGGGAGATGAAAACTATTGATTTCAAGTGAGTTGAAATTTGAATCATTATAAAAGAGAAAATATAGTTCTAAAGCTAATTTTTATTTTTGATTCTTCTAGCTATATATGTTATCTATGACATAGTTTGAAATCAAAGGGGAAAACATTTATTTCCATATAGTTTTGTAGTGGGAACTAGACCGCTAATTTTTAGTGCTTTCTAGCAACTAAAAAATTATCTATAAAAGATAGGAAAATATATCAATTATTATTCCAAATAATTATTAAAAATTATAATCCTAAACTTCAACAATTTCTACACATTGCATTATTTGACTTTATTCTCAAATTTTGAAGAATAATACTAGATTTATGTCATTGAAGGTGAACAATTATACTTTTGTTAGTCTTTTCCTTTAGAAAAGGGTGAGATAGCTTTGTGCTTTTAGACATTTGAGAATAGGGTGACACAATTAGCAAGTGAGAATCATCTGGGTAAAAAATGTAGAAATTTGAATCTAAATGACATCTGGTGAACCTTGTTAAAAGAAGGAAAGAATCTATCTTGGTATACCAAGCTCTTGGAGCTTGTTTTAATCCATAGATAGACTTTTTCAACTTGCAAAAAAAAGTATAATCCTGAATGAAACCCTATGGCTACTCCATATAAATCTCCTCATAAATATGACCATTCAAGAATGCACTCTTCACATCCATCTAATGAACAACCCATCTCTAAGCTACAACTATAGCTAGTGTAAAAGGAATGGAGTTCATTTTTGCAGCTAGGGAAAAGATCTCAGTGTAGCAATACCAGGCACCTAAGAGAAACCTTTTGCAACAAGTCTAGCCTTATAATTATCAATACTTGCATCTATTAAAAACTTGGTTGGATAGATTGACTTACACCAAATCAATTTTCTTCCCTTAGGAAGAGAGACTAAATCCCATGTGTTGTTTCTCATAAGAGAATTGTATTCTTCATCCATTGTTCTATCCCATTCTAGAATTCTTGAAGCTTCTTTGAATGGTTGAGGATTAGAAGCAACTGCAATATAAGTATGAGGGAGAGAGTTGTGTTGTGATCTTGTTCTCCTAGTATATAAAGGATTCCCTACCAATGGTCCTACCACATCCAATGTCTGTTGAGCCCATTTAGGTCTAGTGGAAGAAGATGTAGAAGTAGAAGGGATTTCCTCAATCTCATTTGTCTGATGCTTCTATTTGGGTCATGGAAGAACATCTTCCAAGTCACTATCATTAGTATCACACTATTCAATGAACAAGGAAGAAGGAGGAATTGAATAAGTAAAGCTTGGACAACTTTCTTCAAAGTTTAAACTCTTCTAGTAGAAAATTTCATATATCTTTGGATCCATCAATTTTTAGGCTTTATGAGATTCCACATAACCAACAAAGATGCAAGGTTTACTTTGAGGTTCTAATGCCTTGCATTTCTATGGAAGTATTCGTGCCCATGCTAGAACCAAAGACTCTAAAATGCTTTATAGTAGGTTTCCTTTCATTCCAAACTTCAAAAGGAGTTAAACTATCCAAAGCTTTATGAAGACTCCTATTCTAGATGTAGTTTGCACAATTCATTGCTTCAGCCCCAAAATTTGATCAAGAGATTTATGTAATAGCATGGAAGTGGTCATCTCCTTGAGGGTTCTATTCTTCCTTTCTACAACACCATTATTCTATGGAGTGTATGGTATTGAATGCTAAAGGTCAATTCTAGCTCGAGTACAAAAATCTATAAGTCTTGAGTTCACATACTCCATTTCATTATTTGTTTGAAGAACCTTGATAGCTTTCTCTGACTACTTTTCTACTTGAGCCTTGAAGGTGAGAAATGGTACAAAAAATTTACTCTTATGAGCCATGAGAAATGCCTATGTATAGCAAGAATAGTCATCAATGAAGGTGAGTGCAGAACAAGACTTTATAATGATGGACTAGAAATAGGCCCACCACATCACTATGAACTAGTTCAAAAACACTTTGTGCTCTCCAAGACTTCTCTTTGTCAAACTTTTTTTTTTATTCTTCCCTAGTGTGCAACCTAAAGAAACACCATCTAAGAATTGGACTTGAGGTTGACCATGAACCATGTTCTTCCTACTAAGTTGTTGAACATACATGTAGTTGAGATGTCCAAACCTCTCATGCCATAGTTTTTTTCTGTATTTGAATGAATTAACAAGGCTTGTGCATTAGATTTAGTCACAAAGGAAGAGAAAGTGTAAAGCCTTGAATCATGTTTAGCTTCACCTATTGCAACCATATAATCATCTTTGATGATTTTCACAATAGTTGAATCTAGAAGAAATTCAAACTTGTTTCCACCTCCATAGTGGGTGATTTGGTAGATTGAAAGAACGTTAGAGGTAAGATTAGGAACATAAAGAACATCCTTAAACACTCCACTTTTCATCTCAGCTTCACCTTTTCCTTCAACTTCTACTTTAGTATCATCCCCTATAAAGATGTGAGGTACCTTTAAAGGTGTCATTGAAGATAAATCTCTCTTTGAATCTCCTATGTGATTTGTGGCACCTATATGAATAATCCATTCCCCCTGACTGATAGTGTGTGTGATTAAAGCTTTCTCTTTGCTCTTAGAATCTAAAGATGAAGACCCCTTTTCCTTATAAACATTAGGTAAGGGAACATTGTGCTTCTTCATGATTTTTTTCAATTCATCAATCTTCTTATGATAACACTCATGTTCATCATGACCAATTCTTTTACAATAGGCATGCTTCTTCTTTTCCTAATTATTGTCCCCCTTTTTCTTAGTATTAGGAGAAGACTTTTCTTGTTTTTTATTTGATTTAGGTGGTGACTTTTCTATGTCTCCTTGTTTGTTATCTTTTCTCTTCTTCTTTTTTCCCTTGCCTTTGTTTGTACTTTTACTTGTTGGATTTTTGGAGCTCTCATTGTTAGCCACTAAAGCCTTAGAATTTGAAGACTTGAGAATCCTCATTGTTATCAACTTATCTTGTTCATTCTCTAACAACTAGGCATATTCATCAAAAGTGAGTTTTTGATAAGAAGCACCTAAGGTTTCCTTTGAGGTGTTGAAAGTAAAGGCAAATGTAGAGTAGTCTGATGGAAACTTATTCTGAATTAGATAAATCAGCCTATCATCCTTAATGGGACTACCACAATCATTAAGTTTTGTTCTCATGTCATTCACCTTAATGATAAAATCCTAGATGGAATCAAAGTTCTTAGGATCTAGGGAGATAAGTTCATCTTCAATCTTGTAGACATCCTCTTTAGTCACTTTCCCATATAGCTATTTATGTAATGTTCACAATTTTAATTAATGTGGGCCTAAGTTATTAATGTTTTTATTCAAGGGTTCTGATTGATTTAGTATATCTCAGATCTATTTTTTATTTAATTATTTCATAGGTGTTGGTTGTCGGCTGTTTTTGTAAACCCTCAAGATGTTTATCCAAATGGTATTTAAGCACAACTTGTAGGTAGTAGTAGAGATCATTTTGGATTATTTTCTATGTACTATGAATTCCTATTAGAGTTCTCTATTATTCACCATTTCAGAAGTGAAAGACCTTACCTATTTCGCTTGTGCAGTTTCGGTGAGATTCAGCCCTCAGCCTATTCTATCTATGTACTTGGGTTAGATCTAGAGAATTTGAACATCTTGTATGTGGAATGTTACTATTTTTTGACACAAGAGTACTTATTTGGTATCTAGTTACCTGCACATTATTTGTGTTCAATATATTGTAATTTCACTACATATTCCATCATCAAACTACTCTAAAATTTCCCTTGCCATACCACATCATCATGCAACACATCAACCATCCCCATTTCATCTTTTGTATGGCTCATTACCTCTCTGACATTCCTAGTAGCACCCATTCCCTATACAACCATCTTGCCTACCAACCATCCATATGCATCATATGGCCAAGTAGTGTTCCTGCCATACGGCCCTCCAATCTCACCGTAAGGCCCTATTACAATCACCATATGGTTTTCTCCCAAACACCATACAACCATCTCCAATCCATCATATGACTTGCTCTATTTCAACCATATGGCCAAGACATCCCCAGGCATAAAGGAGAACATCTCAAGGCATTGGAAAGTCATCCTGAGGCATGTAGGAGAACAACTCAAGGCATGGAGAAGAACACCCTCAGGCACTAGAAAGACACCTCAAGGCATGGAGGAGAACATCTCGAGGCATAGAGAAGAACATCCTAAGGCACAGAGAAGAACATCTTGAGGCACTAGAAAGACTATTTGAGGCACAGAGGAGAACTACCTGAGGCACTAGAAAGACTACTTGAGGCATGGAGGAAGAACTACCTGAAGCATTTTGCTACTAGGAGCATATAACAAGGCTACTAAATTGTTTGTCTATGGATTGAAATTACCTATAGGCTGAGTTCCCTTTAGGAACATTACAATGGTATTAGAGCTAGTGATATTGCCAGCCTGTTGGGATGATTGAGAGATTTTGGGATTGGGATAGCACTATGGCACAGAGTAGTGATAGAGAGTGGTGGTTGAATACACTACAAGGGATTGGCAAAGAGCTCAGTGAAGGTGTTGATCTTCCATTAGATATATTGGAAGTAAGTTTGTGTCAGGTGGACCAATTACATTCAAGATTTATACAAGGAATCCTCTTACTGATAAAGGATCCCTTAAGTCAACCCAGGCTTTTGAGACACCATGAAAAGGATAAAAGATTGGTAGTTGCAACATGTCTTAATGAGGTCTTGATAATTTTGGCTCCTAAAGAATTATATGCTAATAACACCATGATAGAGATATTGCAATTGAAAGTTGACAACTTTTAGAGTCTTGATGACTTTAGTAGTAACCCTTTTGGTAAGAGATCTACAATATTGGAGAATTGTGCAAATGTCAAAGTAAGTAATCTTGTCTTAGATCTTGAATTGAAAAATTTGGTTCATAATATGTTTCATCACTTCTTGGTCACCATCAAGGATGATAATGATACTGAGATTCCAATTGCTATTGAGAGTTTTATGATTTCATGCATTGAGGAGATGGATGAAATATCCCAACCCATCACATCTATGTTATAGGATATTCATAATCTTGAATGTGTCCCCTCTATAGCCACATTCAAATTGGTAAGTCATATTTTTGACCATTGTTAAGAAAAACTAATATCTCACTTGCACAAGTGGGAGAAAATAGATGGTAACAATAAGGAGGATGCATTACACCAAAAGGAAGACATTAGTATAAGGCCACTACAAGAAGAATTGCTAAAAATTCCTTCTACACTAATTGGAGGAGAACACCAAAAAATTGAAGAAGTTGCTTATATGAATCTTATGAAGACATGTACAGATCAAGTTATGTTGATCACTAAGGTTGTTGCAAAAACTGTGTCTCTTTCACCGAAGCTGTCTCCATCATCATGTCCATTGCCAAGGTTGTATGTCCATCACCATCATGTCCATCAAGTTGGTGTCTATCACTAAAGCTGAGTCCATGCTTGTCACTGTTGTGTCCATCATCATCATGTTTGTCACTATCATGTTTATCAAGTTGGTGTCTGTCATTTTCATTGTCTGTCACCATCATGTCCATCACCGTCATGTCTGTCACCGACATCAAGTCCATGTTCATCACCATCATGTATATCACCATCATGTCCATCACTATCATGTCTATCACCACCATCATGTCCATCAAGTTGGTGTCCTTCATCGATGTTGAGTCCATGTCTGTCATCGTCGTGTCCATCACTGTCATGTTTGTCACCATCATGCCTGTCACCAACACTAAGTTCATGTTCATCACCATCATGTCTATCACTATCATGTCCATCATAGTCATGTCTATCACCACCATGTCTATCAAGTTGGTGTTCATCACTGTCATCTCTATCATCGTGGTGTCTAACACTATTTTGTCCATCATTGATGTTGAGTCCATGTCTATGTCTATTGTCAAGCTTGTGCCCATCATCACCATCGTGGTCTTCCATGTCATCATTGCTAAAACTATGTGTCTTTCACCGAAGCCGTGTCTAACATAATGTCCATTTCCAAGGCTGTATGTCCATCATCGTCATGTCCATCAAGTTGGTGTCTATCACTGAAGCTGAGTCCATGCTAGTCATTATTGTGTCCATCATCATCATGTTTGTCACCATCATGTTCATCAAGTTAGTGCTCATCACTGTCATTGTCTATCACCATCATTTCTATCACCAACATTAAGTCCATGTTCATCACCATCATGTCTATCAAGTTGGTGTCCTTTATCGATGTTGATTCCATGTCTGTCATTGTCGTGTCCATCACTATCATGTCTATCACCATCATGCCTGCCACCAACATTGAGTGCATGTTTATCACCATCATGTCTATCACTATAATGTCCATCATAGTCATGTCTATCACCATCGTTTCTATCAAGTTGATGTTTGTAAAGTTGGTGTTCATCACTATCATGTCTGTCACCATGGTGTCTAAAACTAGCTTGTCCATCATTGACACTGAGTCCATGTCTATGTCTATCATCAAGCTTGTGCCCATCATCATCATCATGGTCATCCATGTCATCATTATGTGTCTGCTAGTGAAACTAAAATCATTAAGACATTGCTCATTACCAAGGTTTTATCCATCGTCAAGGTTTCAGCCAGGGTTCTGTGTGCTGCCAAGGTTTTATCTATAGATAGAATTGCTAGGTTTATACCAACATTGACATCTGTGTGTATGACCATACAGTAATAAATTGATGAACATGATGACATTGATGTATGTTATGATTGGCATCCTTGGGATCCCAATGACTTAGGATACGAAAACATTTATATAAGAGTGTTGTGTCAAAATCCTAATGGTGGTCTACTAACCTTAGTTAATTTCAATCATGCTCATGTGATTCTGAAGAAGCATGGAGTTTCCAATAGATATGGCTATCTATGTTAGTACATAGTTTGGGATCATAGAGTTGCAGATTGCTTGAGGACAAGTAATTTTTGGGCAGTGAGGATTTGTAATGTTCCTAACTTTAATTAATGTGGGCCCAAGTTATCAATGTTTGTATTTAGGGGTTCCAATTGATTTAGTATATCTTGGACCTATTTTTTATTTAAGTTTTTCATAGGTGTTAGCTGTTGGCTATTTTTGTAAACCCTCAAGATTTTTATTTGAAGGGTATTCAAGCATAGCTTGTAGGTAGTAGTAGGAATGCTTTTGGATTATTTTCTATGTACTGTGAAATTGTATTGGAGTTCTCTATTATTTTCCATTTTAGAAGTGAAAGACCTTCCCTATTTAGCTTGTGCAGTTTGGGTGGGATTCAACCCTCACCCTATTTTTTTATGTACTTGGTTGGATCTAGAGAATCAAAACATCTTGCATGTGGAATGTTATTATTGTTTGACACAAGAGTGTATCTATTTGGTATCTAGTTACCTACAAGTTATTTTTGTTAAATATATTATAACTACACTACATATTGTTTCATCAAACTACTCTAAGATTTCCCTTGTCATAACATATTACTATGCACCACATCAACCATCTCCATTTCATCTTTCATATAGCTCATTAACTCTCTAACATTCCTAGCAACATCCATTCCCTGTACAATCATCTTGCTTGCTAACCATCTATCTACATCATATGGCCAAGTAGTTTTCCTATTGTATGACCCTCCAATCTCATTGTACAGCTCTATTATAGTCACCATATAGTCTGCTCCCAAACACTATACGGCCATATCCAATCCACCATATGGCTTGCTCTATTTAAATTGTATATCCAAGACAACCTAAGACATGGAGAAGGACATCCTAAGGCACTAGAAAGACATCCTGAGGAATTGAGGAGAACAACCTAAGACATCAAGAAGAACATCTTGAAGCACTAGAAAGACACCTGGAGGCATGGAGGAGAACATTTTGAGGAATAGAGAAGAACATCCCAAGGCATAGAGAAGAACATCATGATGCATTGGAAAGACTACTCAAGGCACGGAGGAGAACTACTTGAGGCACTACGAAGACTACCTGAGGCATGGAGGAAGAACTACCTGAAGCATTTTGCTACTAGGAGCATATGAAAAGGCTACCAAAGTGTTTCTCTATGGATCAAGATCACCTATAGGCTAGGTTCACCTTAGGAACATTACATTTTAAGGGCATCTCAAGTTTTCTTGGATGTATCATATTTTATGATCTAATAATAGATCTTGTCATCAACCCCTAACCTAAGAATTCCTATGGCTTTTCTATCTGCTAATTTCCAAGCATGGATATCACTTTGAGTTACTTTATCACCTACGCGTTTAGGAAGAGATCCATCTACATATTGAGAAATTTCTTCATTCATTAATTCACACCATTTTTAAATTGATCATGTGGCATACTTTTATTGTGTTAATTTTGGAACTTGAATGTTTCCCATAATGCAAGGAAAGAAAGATAACAATAAGAAGAAAGGAACACAACACCAAAAGACCCCCCCTTTCACTCAATCAAAGAAACCCCTCCCCCAAATGAATGCTTTAGGCAATGTATACTTAGTGTGATTACAATAGCCACTTGCCAATTTAGGGTTTAAGTTGACTTCTAATTTCACAACAACACATATGAAACTATATCACACTCAACAATATAACACACAGGATCTCTCAAGCATCTAATTACAAGTGCTAAAATAGGCCAAAAATGACCAAATTATGAAAGTACTATGTCTACTTAGAATTATTCCAAACTGATACTATATCTAGAAAGTAGACAAAAAATCATGCACTTTAAAAAAAGCCTCTAAAGTTCTAAAAATTGGGATTGGAAATGTTTTGAAAAATTCAAAAATAGATATCTCAAACAGCCTGCACCAATGTGTAGATCAAAAAATTCTACCCCAAACCAAAAAAAAATTGCTTGAAAAAAGGAGTCCGTATGAGGGAGATATTGCTGTTTAAAAATCACCTCTATAATTATTTTTCCTGAATCACCATTGTTGCACCTCCAAAAATCAAATGACTCTAGATTTCATCTCAAATGTCTAATTTTGGTGAAAAAAAAAATCAATTTAGGGGTTTTCTAACCTTTTGAATGTGATTCCAACATCTAATTTGCACTAGCAAGCTCCAATCTTGACCTACAAAAAAATCTCACCAATGGCTATGCAATGAAGCTCCCATGGCTCTGGTACCATGTAAGAATTTTCCTAATGCAATAATTCAACACCAAGATCAAGAAGCTTAATAGATAGGACAAGAGAGACTAATGATGATCAAATGAGAATCTCAATAATGATCAAGATAATAATGGATATCAGATGAATACACACTAGAAGTGCCTATGTGTAAAGGCAACTAGAATAACTAGGAGTTAGCAAAGAGATAAACATCACAAGTAAGCACATGTCCACCAAGAGTGGATTATCCTTCATTAAGCACAAGAGCTTATGTGATGATGAGATGACAAGTTTATATAGGTGTATATCATAAAGATATGTTGTAGACACTATGTGCTCAAATAAGTCAACTCCTATGTTGCCAACAAGACAACTCATATATTATGCATTTTCTTAAGTAAACTTAAGTAAAGTATAAAAATAATTAATTATTTACACTAACAATATTTCTCATATGGTTAAGATTTAATATTTATAAGATTTTTGAGAGCATGAATGCTACTAAAATTCCTATGGGAGAGTATTGTAGATATGTTACTTTGATCATGTTTTACATTCATGACTGAGTTTATCATTGATGTCAACATAGTAGTTTTCGGTGGTATCTGATAGAAAAACAATGGAAAGATCAAGTTGACACAGATAGCTAGTTGATTATTTTAACTATATGAGGTTATGGGAGATACTTTAGAGTATCTAGTATATGCAATTAACGTCAGAAGAAGAAATGACAAGTCTGGAAGAAATAATGTAAGTTTTGGTGATGTCTTTTCTAAGTTTATAGAGGCATGTTTTAGTAAGCTTGTTATATCTCTTAGAAGAATTTTTATTCTAAGAATAAAGGTTAAGGACATGTAGAAGACATGTTGATGATGACATGGCTAAGTTCTCTTGTCATAATATTGCGTGTATGGAAAGTTATTCAAGTTGCAATGTAGAAAGATTGATGTTATCATAAAGTGTAACAAGTTCATAATGTGGTCCTATAATGATTAATTGACAAGGTCTAATAGCTAACTTAGGGAATTTTTTTTGTGGACTTAGTACAAAGGAAGGATATTTTCCTTTATCATGAGTTGTGACATATGTCATAGAGAAGTGATTTGTAAGTAGCAAAGAGAGCTAAATGCAAAGTTGAGTAGAGTAGAGTAGAAGTGAAGGAAACTTCATTGCCAAGGTTTTTCTTAGTAATCTGAGATTTGAAATTTTGATTTGAGGGTTTTTACCTAGTCTAAAAGGTCTAATAGTGTTTTTCTCAATTGATAGATCAAAGGAAAGAAGAACATAAAAATAAATTGCATGTTTGAGCAGTGAGCTCTTCTTGTAGTTGGAATCTCCTAATAGGGACTCTATGTACTAAATGTTGTAATAGACTCTTAATAGGGTTCATCCTCTAATAAGAAATATTTATATTAGTACATCATCTTGTAGGAATCATTCCCATAATGGTTTTTCCTCTGATCAAGGGTTTCCCTACTTAACATATTTGGGGTAATTGTCTATGTGCATCTTATTATGGTTGCTGCTTACTTTGATTTACTGGTTAAGTTTGTTTAAAGAAGATAAATATTTTAATTGTTGGATAATTGATTCACCCCCTCCTAGTTATCTTAGTGGACTATTGTTTCTAACAATTGGTATCAGAGCTTCAAGTCCTTGAAGATAAAGTTTAACAACTTTGGGAGATCCATGGTGAGCATGTTCAGGAAAGATAGTGCAAAGTTTGATGTCACAAATTATGATAGCTGGAAGGAAAATATGAAGACACATCTATTGTGTATGGGTTATGGATATTGGTTCCTGACAAATCAATGAAGATAATCATTGTTGAAAAGGATTTGGCAAAATGTACAAAAGATGAAAGAGATCTTTTTCTGTGTGTAATGAGAGCTAGAGATGCACTATTGACTACACTTCCTGAAATTGAATACTATCAGGTAAAATCACTTGCTACTTCGCATTTGATTTGGAAAGCTTTGGAAACTAGTTTTGAAGGTGATGCACATTCTAAGAAGTTGAGGTTACAAAGTTGGATATGTGAATTTCAAGATGCTAAAATGATGGAAGATGAACTTGTAAGAACATTTATAGGTAGAATATTAGAGATTACTGCAAGTATTAGATCTCAAGGAGGAACCAAAGAAGATGATTAGGTAATATGGAAGATATTGAAGAGCTTAACACCACCATTTAAGCCAATAGCTCAAATGTTATAGTTGTTGATATTTTGTACCAAAGATTTCACAAAGGAGACATTGCTTGGAAGACTTGAAGAATTTGAGAATGAGGTTAGATAGTCTAGAGAGTTGACCAGAATAGAGACAACTTTTAGTGTCTTGAATAGTTGACCTAGTTTATCAAGGAGCAGAAGTGCTAGAGGATATTTTACTAGCAATAGGATCTGATGAGGAAAGAAAGTTTGAAGGAGTAGCCCTTCTAGTAGAATAGAAAAAAATGGTCAGAAAATCCTTAAATGTTGGACTTTCAATGAATATTGTCATTATGCATCTAAGTGTCCTAAAAGAGAGAAAAAGTATAAGGGAAATTACAAACCTAGAAGAGACAGAGAGTGTTTGGATGCAAGTGAAGAAAATGATTCTAATGAACAAATAGTAAGTGCTAGTGATGATGAAATAGGATTTTTGGCAATTAGAGAAGAAAATCTAGAGAAAGTGGCTTTGGTGTCACATGTTGAGAAGAAATATAATTGGATAATTGATAGTGGTTGTTCACATCATATGACTAGTGACATGAACAA
Organism: Cupressus sempervirens; assembly: GCA_028749045.1. NCBI lineage: Eukaryota > Viridiplantae > Streptophyta > Pinopsida > Cupressales > Cupressaceae > Cupressus > Cupressus sempervirens. The sequence continues at coordinate 74,666,217 of CM053789.1, forward strand.
GTTTTTTGAATTCAAAATTCAGGATGGAGGCATTGTTAGAGTTGGAAACAATGCAACATGTCAAGTTAAAGGTATGGGATCTATAACTCTTGATGGTAAAACTAATATTGAGGATGTATATTTTATTGATGGTTTGAATCACAATCAATTGAGTGTTGGACAACTAGTGGACAAAGGTTATCACTTGTAGTTCATAGAAAAGGCATGCATGATCAAAGACAAATATGGAAAGGTAATTGGAATAAGAACTAGATCTAGAGGTAATGTATTTTAGTTAAATCCTACTGAAATGGCATGTTTGGATGCTAAGGTAGATGATAGTTGGTTATGGCATAAGAGATTTTGTTAGATAAACTTTGATAGTATTGTGAAGACAAGTAGTATGTTTGCAAATAGAGATTTGCCTAAGATTGTAAAGCCTACTAATACAATTTGCAAGGAGTGTGTTTTGGCAAAGCATAATAGAGATATTTTTCCCTACAAGAAGTTTACTACTACCGGAAAATTATAGATTGTACACACAAATCTCAGTGGTCCTACAAAGACTAAAGGATTCTATGGTAAAAGGTATTTTATGATTCTAGTTGATGACTTTTCCAGAATGACATGGGTTGCATTTCTTAAAAATAAATATGAGACATTTGATAAGTTTAATATATTCAAGAATGGAGTTGAGAATGAATCTAGTATAAAGATTAAATGTTTAAGATTAGATAGAGGAGGATAATTTAATTTAAATGAGTTTAACATGTTTTGTGAAGAAAATGGAATCAAAAGACAATTATCAGCTTTGAGAACCCTTGAATAGAATGACATTATTTAGAGAAGGAACATGTCAGTTACAAAAGTAGCTAGAGCTATGTTAGGTGAGAATGATGTATCCAAGAAATTTTGGAGAGATGTTGTGAATACAATAATACACACTATGAATAGAGTACAAGTTAGGAAAGACAGAAACAAGATCCCTTATGAATTGTAGTTTGGTCACTCACCTACAGTTAAGTATTTTAGACTCTTTGGTAGTAAGTGTTATATCAAAAGAGATAATGATATTGGTAAGTTTGATACTAGAAGTGATGAAGGTATGTTTTTTGGTTATTCATTGAAAAAAAAGGCTTATAGGTGTTATAATTAGACAACTAAGACTATTATGGAAAGTGCAAATGTGAGAATTGATGAGAAATTTAGGATATAAGACAGAATAGTTTATTACAATTTAGATGATGAAGTTATTAGTAAGCCAAGGAATGATGAAGTATTTCTTGAGACTAAAAATGATTTGTAGAATGAAGGAGAGTCAAGGGAAGAACAAGGTTTGGAACCTTAGTAGATCCAAGAGTTGAGATTGAAACACCTTCATTAGGAAAAAATACGATAAAGAATCACCCATTTGAATAGATCTTCAGAAGTAGAGATAAATGTGTGATGACAAGAAGAAAAGTGAATGAAGAAATATGCTCGATATCCTAAGTTGAACTTAATAATCTAGATGAAGCATGTAAAGACGATTATTGGAAATAGGTTATGAAAGAGGAATTGGATCATATCATAAAGAATGAGACATGGTAATTGGTCCACAGACCAGAACACAAGAATGTGATAGGAACTAAATGGGTATTCAGGAACAAGATGAATGAAAAAGGAGAATTTGTAAGGAGAAGGCAAGAATGGTATGTAAAGTTTACTCACAACAAGAAGGAATAAACTATGATGAGACCTATTCTCTAGTAGGTAGAATAGAAGTAGTAAGATTATTCTTAGCATTTGTAGCACAAAAGAAGTTCAAAATGAACATTTTTGAATAGAGAACTTGAAGAAGTATACATTGAGTAGCCTAAAGGTTGTCCCTTAACAAATGACAAGGACATAGTATGCAAAATGAAGAAAACATTGTATGGCTTAAAGCAAGCACCAAGAATCTACTATGCAAGGTTGAACAAGCATTTGATAAAGCTTGGATATAGAAAAGGTATAATAGACAATAATTTATATTGGAATGAAATTGATGATAGATTGATAATTTTGGTAATATTTGTTGATGATATTATATTTAGAGGAAATGATGAGGAAAGTGAGAAGTTTGCTAAAGAGATGAAGAAACAATTTGAGATGAGTATGATAGGAGAAACGAAATATTTTCTAAGATTGCATATTGCATAGAACAAAGAAGGAATCTTTCTCAGAATAAGTACCTAAAAGATTTATTGAAAAGGTTTGATTTGGAAACATGTAAAACCATTGGAACACCTATGGTATCTAGACACAAATTATCTACAATGGATGAGACTCCTACTATTAAGCAGAAGAAGTATAGATCTATGATTGAAAGTTTGCAATATATGACTCATACAAGGTCGAATATAGAAAATGTAGTTGCAATTAATGCAAGATTTCAAGCTAATCCCAGAGAAGCACAATATGTGGTGGTAAAAATGATATTTAGATACCTAAAAGGAACACCAAAGTTTGGATTATGGTATGAAAAATCTAATTATTTTACTCTAAGTGCTTATATTGATGTTGATTGTGTAGGCAATATGGATGACAAAAAGAGCACCAATGGTGAAGCACTCTTTCTTAGAGGAAGATTGGTTTCCTGGATGAGAAAGAAGTAGGATTTTACATCACCAAGTATAGCAAGAGTAGTACATGTTGCAGCAGCAAACAATTGCAATCAAGTTTTTTTGATAAGGCAGATACTGAAGGATATAAGGATAGAAATTAGTGAGCATATTATTATACATTGTGACAATAGAAGCACGAAAAATGTGTCTAAGAATCTAATATTGCATTTGAAGACTAAGCACATTTCTATTAAGTATCACATGTTGAGAGAGAAAGTGTAGAAAAGGAAATTAGATTGGAGTATGTGAGCACTAAAGAGAAAATTACAAATATATTCACTAAACCTCTTCTCAAAGATCATAGCACCATTATTGTCTATCATACTAATGTCCATTATTGTCCAGAAGCATCAGCATTTAGTCTAAGACTGATACACGATTATTTTCTAGATGGAATTTTGATGCTTCTTATATTGGGGATTATGTGTAATGGACAAAGTCATCTAGGACTCTTGTTGGATGTTGTTTTTGAATAGTGCTTGTTGACAGTTGAGCTAGTATGAACTAGTTGTTGTTGAGTATGATGCAATGAAGTTAGTTGTTGAAACCTTTGACATTGATGTCAATGGGGGATAATTCTAGAATGAAAAACATTATTGGGGAGAAGTACTAAATTATGAGAAGGTCACGAGGAAGAACATCATGAGGGAGAAGCAAGCAAGAACAATCATTTGTTGGTATTCTTAGAACAAGATGTTTTTATCTATGTTGCCATTAGTGCCAAAGGGGGAGACTATTGTAAAATTATTCAGAGCATTAATGTTGATGATATTCCTATGGGAGAGTATTATAGATATTTTAATTTGATGATACGTTACATTCGTGACTGAGTTTCTCATTGATTTCATCATAGTAGTTTTCTATGGTATCTGACAAAAAAATAATAGAAAGATCAAGTTGGTACAGATACCTAGTTGAATATTTTAACTATTTAAGGTTATGGGAGATACCTCATCGTATCTAGTATATGTAGTTAATGTGAAAAGAATAAATGATAAGTTTAGAAGAAGTTATGTAAGATTTGCTAATGTCTATTCCAAGATAAAGTTTACATAGGCATGCTCTGGTACACTTATTATATCTCTTAGCATAATTTTTATTCTAAGAATCAAGTTTGAAGACATCTAGAAGACATGTTGGTGATGATATGGATAAGTTCACTCATCATAATATTGTATGTATGGAAATTTATTCAAGTTACAAGGTAGAAATATTGACTTTATTGCTAAGTGTAACATGTTCATAATGTGATCCTATAATGATTAAATGATAAGGTCTAAAAAATAACTTAGGTAATTTTTTTATGGACTCAGTATAAAGGAAGGATATTTTATATTATCATGAGGTGTGACATTTGACATGGAGAAGTGATTTGTAAGTAATAGAGAGAGTTGAATGGGAAGTTGAGTAGATTAGAGGAAAACTGAAGGAAACTTCACTACTAAGGTTTTGTTGAGTGATCTGAGGTTTGATATTTGGATCCAAGGTTCATGATTTTGTTGATGAGGTCTAATAGCATTTGGTTAATTGATAGATCAAAGGAAAGAATAACATAATAGTAAATTGCATGTTTGAGTAGTGAGCTCTTCTTGTAGTTGAAATTGCATGTTTGGGTAGTAGGATCTTCTTGCATACATTATACCACAACTTCTAATAGGGTTAGAATCTCCTAACATTGATTGAAAGTCTCCTAACAGGGACTCTATGTACCAAATGTTGTCATAGAATCCTAATAGAGTCTATCCTCTAACAAGGAATATTTATTTTAGTACATCATCTTGTGGGCATCAATCCCACCGAGGTTTTCCCTCTGACCAAGGATTTCCCTAGTTAACATATCTAGTGTAACTATCTACGTACATCTCATTATGGTTGTTTTTTATTTTGGTTGGATGGTTAAGTTTGTTTAAATAAGATAAAAAATTTAATTGTTGAATAATTGATTCACCCCTCTACCTCTTAGTTATCTTGATGGACTATTTTTTCTAACATTAATAAGGTTGATAATTTTGATAATAGTTGGATAATTGATTCACACCCCCCCTCACCTCCCCCCTCCTAGTTATATTAGTGGACTATATATTCTAAACACTCCCTCATAGGAATATCATTAACATTCATGATAACATACTTCTTATTTAATAAGAAAAATAACTTAATCATATATTCATTTCCTACAAATTTTATATCATCAACAAATACTTTAGCAAATAATATTCTCTTCTCATTTTCAGCTCCCAAATATACATTATGGTTTTTGGCTTGGTCTTGTAAATTTAATCCTAATCAGATAAGAATGTAACTTTTCACACCATGATCTTGGTGGTTGCCTCAAACCATACAATTCCTTATGCAATTTTAAAATGAAATCCTTACCTTTTTTTGGTAAAGAATTTTTTTTTCATTATGTGTCGACTTCTAGTATTCCATTCTAAAACTAAATTTCACATCCATTTGGTAAACCTTTAATCCTTTGTACAATATGCCAGGATTATTTTGACTTCTTCTATTCTAGCAATAGGTCAAAAAATCTCTCCATAATCTAGTCTTTCTTCTTGAGCATAACCTTTGTAAAGTATTCTTTCGTTATTCCTTATCATTTCACCATTTTCATTTAGCTTATTCTTGAAAACCTATTTACTAACTATCACAATCTTGTCACTTAGTCTAGTTACCAATGCCCATGCCTTATTCCTATCAATCTAGTCAATTTCTTCTTTTATTATTGTCATATGGTTATCATCTCTTAAAATATATTTTAATATATTAGGTTTAACTTATTGATAATAAATAGATTTTTAAGTCTAAAATAATCTTCTAAACTAACCTTGTCTGTCATATAAATGGTGACAATTGTACCGTCAAATGGAGAGATTACAATTGATCACTATCAACTTGAAATCTTTCTTTGTATTTGAGAAGAGAAACTCCCTTGTGTAATTTGGGCATTTATGATTTATGGTGTACTTTTCACATTAAAGCACAAAATAAGAGAAAATAAAAGTAAAAGACGATAGGAATATGAACTCCAATAGTAGACGTACAACTACTCAAAGAGATCCATAAAAGGTCATAATTTATAAAGGGTTTTTGAAGTCAAAATGTAATGATGGTGAAAGAAATATAGTAATTGCAACATATGAAGTGATAAGATATATTAGTACATCGAAATCAAGATACCTACATGGAACGATTGTATGTATTTTTACCAAGATAAATGCTCTAGATGAATGCATAAGAAAAATTACTAATTTAGCCTACCATGAATAAATAATCAAAATCATAATAACATTTTGAACATACAAAAAAAGTATTCTTCATTATCTTCTTAAGAGTATACAAACGCCAAACAATTTTACATCATATGAATCTACATATTCTTGAAAATCTTTTCTAAGAACTTATCCATCAAATTATCCTAGTATTAATAGGGCCTTATTTTAGAACTTTTCATTTAACATGCATGTCCATAAAAAATTTTGGTTTCTCATTCGAATTTTTGTTTTGTTCTCAAGGATTTCTTTTATAGCATCAAATTCTCTAAATCTTACCATCTCTTTCTTTTTTAACTTATTGACATGGAAGCAATACATTCACTTAGCACTTATTATTTATTTCTCATGAAGATGTACAAAGTATATTCCACCCACAAAAATAATTTTAAGCATTTATGAACTAGTTTAGCCTACATATTTGTTTTATGTACTACATTGATTCAGACAACCAATTATCTTATTTGATAGCATCCTCCTTTATTTCTTTTCATTAATCATACCTTTGGTGAAGCACTTAATCAAACAACTAGCTTGTTTTATACAACAAGTGGGAAAGTTGTGGACTTTTGGCTCTATTGATGTTGGTCTTTTTGACACCCTAACCATTGACTAATACTCATCTTTGTAGTGTATTTTTTGTAATATTCATATCCCCCAATGCATGTGTACCTAGTTTTTGAAGGATTTCATTATGATTTATGATGGGAAGTGAGAGGAAATAGTTGTTGATTGTCATAAAGTAAAGTTCACTATTATGATTGAGAGGGGGGAATGGTGGCTGAATTAGTTATTCAAAAATTAAATAATTTATTAGTCCTATTAATCCTTAAGCATTTGATTAATATAATTAGTAACCATAAGAAAATACTCATACACAGTAACACCAGATATGTTAACTAGTGAAACCCCTAATTAGACAGAAAACCTTAGAGGCAATGATACCCAAAAAATGTGTACTAGTATAAAAATTATTTCTTAGAGGATGGACTTTGTTAGGAGTTAATAAATTATATTCAGTACATATGAGTCCCTGTTAGGAGACTTTGAATCCCTGTTAGGAGATTTCAACCCTGTTAGAAGTTGTGCCAACCCTATTAGGAGTTGAAGAAGGTAGATGAATCCATTATCCAAATAGCTTTAAGGGAAAGACCACTAGACTCACTGTTCCAACTAATCTCTTTATTATTCCTCTTAGAATAATATAAATGTATAACTCTTTCTCTATCCTCTAACTAGACAAAAACTCTTCTAATGTTGACACCAAATCAACAACTTCACATCCAATAATCCCTTGTATTGCTTACTCACATTTACAACAAGGAAAATATCCTTCCTTTATCCCATATCTTCAAAAATAATTCCTTGAGGTTCCCTTGACGCTTTCCTAATTAATTATAATAGGACCTCCTTAATATAATCAATTATTTTATAATTACACAATAGTTTTGGCTCATTGTCTCTACAACTTATCACGTATGAAACCTCTCACCTTGTACACTTATTGACATCATCACCAGGATTTCTACTATCACTATTTGATTTCATGTATAAATATTCTATATCTATTAGGAGATATAATCCAAACATTAGAAACTACTTGTCATGTACTCTATCTTTATATTTTCCTCTACAAATCAAGACTATCTCCTTCATATCTTTGATTCTCTACATGTGCTCTTGTCGACTTCATCAAGACACAATGTAGAATACATTCTCAAATGTGCTTGACCTTATTATTAATATTTAGTCTACATGACCACATTCTCTATCTACTACTATATTAGTCGTTATAGAAATAATACTATGTTGACATCAATGCCAAACACAATCATGAATGCAACATTAAAAATATCCCCAAGTGCTCTAGCTATGCTTACAATACTCCCCCAAAGGAATACCATCAACATTCATGCTAACAATCTCCCCATTTGGTATTTATGGCAACATAGATGAAAAACATCTAAGTTCTAAGAATACCAAATCAAACTCTATTGTTGTACCTATTTTTTCCTTCTTTTCAAATGCTCTTCATCAATCAAATATGAAACTAACAAGAAAACTAATATGCATGTACTTTTTCATTCTTAGGATTGATGATCAATTGTTCACACTATAAATCTGAGGAAAAACTCTCATTATTACATGGATGGTTATAAATTTTCACACTTCTCACTTACAGGAATAACTTCTGTATTTTCTCAATCTTATATGGATGGAAATCAATTGTTTACAACTTCTCCCCCATTCATTATTTCTCCTCACTGACATTAATCACTCTTATCCATTATCACACTTCTTCCCTATACATAGGAGATTTTTTTCATGTATAATTCTCCCCCATTGACATTAATGACAAAAGGCTTCATCATGTCAATCATCTACTCCAAGTCTTTACCTAGCTCAAGTGTCCAAAGAAATTGTCTAAAATCATCTACCAAGAGTCCTTAATGACTTATCTCATCTTAGATACTCCCTCATATAGGAAGCATTAGCATTTAGTCTAATCAAATGAGAGTGCTCTAAACTACTAGACTAATGCATTCTCTAAATCATTTACTCATAAGTAGGTAGGGGCATAACCCCAAGCATACCTTACAAATACTCAAATGTATCTTTAGGAAAAGGCTTTGTAAAGATATTTACAATCTACCTTTTTGTAGTTACATACTCCAATCTGATCTCTTTCTCTCTTAAAACATGATACTTAATTGATATATGCTTAGCCTTAGACTACACTACATGATTATTACACATACTTACTATACTTTTGTTATCATAATGTATGCTAATATGTTTTGAAAATTCTATTCCAATGTCCTTTAGCCCTTGCTTCATCTATATGATTTGATTGCAATTTTTTTTGTTGCTACATACTCTACTTCTATTGTACTTTGTGAAATACAATCACATTTCTGTTAGTGTAAATTATTATTATTTACAATTTACTTAGATAAATGCATTAGTTATTAGTCTCTCAACTAGAAGTTTTCATTCTCTCACCTATTGTCCTATTGACAACATAGGTGTTAGTACTTTAGTTTGGTACATGGTGTCTACATCATATCTACACAAGATATACCTTGTCATACTTATACTCTCATCTACATAGAGTGTAATTCACTTTTCGTGGACGTGTGATGAGTTGCCATGCATATCTCCTAGGTCTTTCTAGCTCTTTCTATAAGCATTCTAGAGGCCTTTATAAATAGGCTCTCCTAATGTATTTTTGTAGAGCAATTTACATTTTATTTGAGAATACAATTTTCATATTTTTAGACTAAACCCTTGCCTTCTCTTGTCTTTTTCTTCTATGTGATAGGTTTTCTACATGTAGGTATTCGAGGGCTTGTGGATTTGATTTTCATATTTGCTCAAATTCGACATGGTATTAGAGCTAGATCTATTGTCTCATGTTCAATATTTGAAGAAAAAGGAGAAAGAGGGTTTGACATAATTGATCTAACATTTTTTGGTCTTTTTTGTTTGTTTTTTGGAAGTGCAATGATGGCAATTCAAAAAAATAACTATAGAGGTGATTTTCAAATAACAATATCTCACTCATACAAAATCCTTTTTTTGTGCATTTTTTTTTTGTTTAGGGTAGAATTTCATGATCTACAAAGTGGTGTAGGTTGTTTAAGATCTTTATTCTTCAATTTTTTTGCAAATCGCAAATCTCATTTTTGCAACTTCAAAGGCTTCATTTGGGCTCATATGGACACATATTTCAATGCTATTTTTTTTAAAGTGCATGATTTATTATCTACTTTCCAGATATGGAATCAATTTGGAGTAATATTGAGTGAAAATAATGCTTTCATCATTTGGTCATTTTTTTGCCTACAAAAAATAGATGATGATGCTGGTTTCATTTCATGTCTCGGCCATTTGAGCTCCTATTTTTGGCATTGAAGTAAAGACTTTAATTTTATTCCTCTTTGCATCCAGCGTCTAGGTTTTCTTCTCAGTTTTTGTGCTTTCCTTAGTTGTTTCTTTGGTTTATGAGGGATAATTTTATACATTATAAGGGAGTATTTTATTTTATGTAATTTACTTTAGAATCAAACATTCTACTTTCATCTTCTTGTCTCAATGTTGGACCCCTCTGTGACGTAGCTCATGACATAGAACTATCAGACCTGGTAAACACAAATGACTAGGCTTCTCATGTCTCAAGGTTTATGGTCATGTCTAGATAAGAACCAACCTATTTTGTTGTGCCATTTTGAGGTTATTCAACACAAAAAAAAAAAGGATGAAGCCATGGGATTGATTACATTGAACATCTTTGAGAATCTATTATTTTACTTGGGTGGTTTGACCACTCCTCGGGCTATTTTGACCAAGTTCTACAACTTTTTTGGCACAATGAATGAGTTCTAGGCACTATAGCTTGATGCTAAGTTGACTTCTTTGACACTTGCTAGCTTCCCACCATTGATGACTTCTTGATGATGTTTAGATCTCTGCATATAGTTTTGTAGGGATGCAAGAAATAAAAATAGATGAGGAGTGTATTGTTTTGGTATTCTCAAAGTTGTGAGGATAGTATCAGATCTTCTCTCTACTTTCTACTCCACTATTGATGCCTTGGGTACCAAACATCAGATGCCCTCTTTTGAGACCTAGCTCATGCCATAGAACTATCACACCTGGTAAGCACAAATGACTAAGCTTCTCATGTCTCGAGGCTTACGTTCATGTCCGAATAAGAACCAACCTATTTTGTTGTGCCCTTTTGAGGTTCTTTATCAGAAAAACAAATGGATGAAGCCATGGGATTGATGACATTGAACATCTCTAAGAATCTATTATTTTACCTTGGAAGGTTTGACCACTCCTCAGGCTATTTTGACCAAGTTCTACAACTTTTTTGGCACAATGAATGAGTTCTAGGCACTACAGCTTGATGTAGAGTTGACTTCTTTGACACTTGCCAGCTTCCCCACCATTGATGAGTTCTTGATGATGTTTAGATCTCTACACATAGTTTTGTAGGGATGCAGGAAATAAAAATATATGATGAGTGTATTGTTCTGGTATTCTCAAAGTTGTGAGGATAGTATCAGATCTTCTCTTCTACTTTCTACTCCACTATGGATGCCTTGGGTACCAGACATCAGATGCCCTCTTTTGAGACATTTTATGATAGGTTAACTCCAAGGATTTTTTTAGTGGTGATTAGTCACCAAATGGAAAATATGTCCCGATCGGGCTATAGAAATTGGCAAAAAAATATTGTATACTAGTTGACCGGTTTGCCCAGATTTTATAAAATACTCATATAGTGGTTGAAATGTTTGCCACTATTATTACGTAATTTTAGTTTGGTAGTCAGGTTCTTTGCCCATATTTCTCTTTAATGTTTACTCTTATTCACCACGGAATTAATTGAGTGTCTCTTTCAACGATCATCATTCGCCAAATTCCATTTTTTCTATGTAAACGTTTTATTTGTCTAGGACCCAATTCGCCATGCATCACACACAATGGGGTCCCAAATTCCCACCCTATTCACCCACTCGATTACTTGAAATTATGCGGGCTTCGCCAAATATTAGTTCTTATCATATGTAATGGTAGGCCCATTCGCTGAAATGAAAACAGTTTATTTGTAGTTGGCTATTTTAGACACATGAGTTTCATTATTGAAACATGCCGAAAGAAGGAGCCTTCTTCATAGTATTGCAATTAGTAGAGAACCGAAATGACTATGACTACGAGTCCATAGTATTTTATTGCAACCTTAATTTGATGAAGATGTCATAGTCAAATTTAAATAGGAAGAGGAGTAGGACTAATGAAGGTGGAGATGTCCAAGAGAGGCCAACAAAATGCAAAAATATATTTTCATACTTTGGCAGGGGTAGATGCAAAAATGTTGGTCAAAGTAAGGAAGGTACATCATTAGAGGAGCCTGTACAATCTCAACCTACACAGGAGTCCATTCAACAAATTGGGGAGCCTAATAATCTGGTGATGGAGTTGCAGAACCTAATATCTCTAATGAAGATGACCTTGAAGAAGAATATCCAATAAATAACTAGTACCAGGATGAATTAATTGACTTCGATGATGATGATGGTGTAATTAACAGTAGTAGTGACAGTTTAGGGAGAGAAAAATTGAAAGAAAATAGTGATCATCACTGGGAGATGGCCAGGAGATTTAAATTTGATTGGGCAGCAAAATATCCATTCATTGAGCCCGTGGACAATCCAATTGTAGGTGAGCCACCAGTAGAATGCAAATGTGCAATTTGTAGTAGGAAGTATAAAAAGGAAAAGTGGTTGCAACTTAAACTAGACATCATAGAGAAACATGTTGGTAAGATTTACGAAACCTCAACTGTAGATGGTAAGGAAATAAAAGTGGTAAGATATAAAACAAAGGAGAAATGTCACATAAAAGGAATGTTGAAGAATATTATATGTTTCAAAAATTTCAAACGAAGCCTTGTGAAGTTCAAGGTTCTATTAACGCTATTTTTGCAAAAGCAAGTGAAGTAGAAGAACGTGGAAAAGCTATTCAATTAAGTAATGTTTTCTATATTTTGAGCAGAGGGTGTCCAATGATAGACTATCCACAAATGAGTGGTTTTTTACACTTTCTAAAAGTTCCTAACTATCCTGTCAGTCATTGGTTGATAAACAGTGGATGGGAATGGGCAAGTTGTATTGTGTAGGTTGAAATAGAGGATGTACAAAGAAAAATAAAAGAGTCAACTTTTATTGCATTGTCCTTAGACAAAGTTATGGCAATAGATAATACGTCATGGGTATGCATGCATATTTTTACTATATAGAATAATGTTCGCCAACCACATATACTATCTGTTGCTAATTTGAGAGACAATGCAACAATAGACACTTTATTTCAATTAGTAAAGAGCAATTTAATTGAATATGGAGCTATGGATGAATTGACAATAGCAAAGAAGTTGGTCTGTGTTGGAGCAGATGGAGCTTCAGTAATGCAAGGTCAAAGGAATGGTCTTTGCACAAAGATGCAAGATTCTTGTTCACCATATGTTGTTGTCATTCACTGTATGGACCATAGGATGAATCTTTCTTTTAGAGTTGTGAAGTAGTTTCCTTTAGTAAGCAAGGTTGAAGATTTAGTAAGAGACTTGTATGCCTATTTTTGTCGAAGTCCCAAGCATTTTAGGGAATTTCAGCACTTTGCTGATGGAATTACCGATGGAAAGAAGCTTCTAAAAGATGTTGATACCATATGGATCTCTTTGGATGGACCAGTGCATCGAGTATTTTCAAAATATCAATCTTTGATTGGACTGATGTACAAAAATCGAGACAATGCAGAAAATAAGAGATGTGGCAACTTGCTTTGAAGGTTAAGCAATGTAGAGACACTTTTGACTTTGGCATCTCTTCTTCCCATGCTAGAAGAAATGAGGTTAATTATGAAAAAAGCCCAAGAAAGAGCCATGTATATTGCAAAATATGCTCAGTTGCGTAAAATGTCATGTTGAGCCCTTGATTGTCTCTATCGTACTGACCTAAATTTATTCGATGATAGATTTAATCATTGGAAAAAACTAATAGATTTGGATGATCCTGATAATTATTTAAAGATCATTGAAAATGGAGATTTATGTGTTTGTGTAAGGGGATTTCAGATACCAATGTACTACAGTGCCCCAAAGAAGCAAGCTACAAGAGTTACAAGGGAAGAGTTTACCAAGATCTTTGAGTCTATAGCATCTACTGCAAGGGACATAGCCTATAGAGTTTCCTCTAAAATAATATCATGATTCCCATATGATCTACTGCTTGAGGCCATGGCAATTGTGTTTCCTCAATATTGGTCCTTCAACAATAAGGAAGATTATCGTAGAAGGTTGTTGATTTTGATAAAGGAATTTTGCAAATCTATAGAATTCAATGGAGTGACTATCAACAGAATATTAGATGAGGGTCTTCTTAGATAGCAATCAAGCACCTTTGCAAGGACAATGAAGCATCAATATCAATTAATGCATAACCCACATGAAGAGGGCTCGGCAACAAAGTTTTGGACAGAACTAAAACAAAGCACATTGTTGCATAAAGAAATTTCAGAGTACTTCAAGCTTGCTGATCTATGTCAAACCATGATATTGGGTTCAGTGGAGGATGAGAGAGTTTTCAGTGCTTTGAGCTTCCTAAAATCAAAGCTAAGAAACAAACTAGACTATAAGTTTCTGTAGTATGCTCCATTCTTCTTCCGTTCGAAGGGAAAAAATTTTGATGTTATGGTAAATGACCTGCATTCTCGTCAGCATTCCGTACTTGGAAGAGCGAGTTTCAAGCAATGTTCCTTCCACTAGTGCATGCAAATTTGTGAATGTTTTAATGCACTTTGCAATGCCTTCATGAGTTCTGTCCTGAGAAAGGTTGCCTAAATTAGAGGTTATTTGGTCCTCCAACTTTTGTTTGTAAACTTCTCTTCCAATGAAATCCATTTTTGAGAAAGCAGGTCCAGGACTCAGTAAACCAAGAGATATCAATTTTGTTGTTTTATTGTTCATCTTGGTGAGCTTTGGCCCAAATAAAGCAAGAAATTCTTCTACTTCTGTTAGTTTTTGACATTTAAGAAATATAGAGGTCGCCTTTATTATTGAACCAATGCGGTCCTAAATTCCCTTGCTTTCCAAATGCCTATCAGTAGTGTTGTTGATTTCTTCCATAATCCACTTTGTAGTTTTCTATCTCTGACCAAAACTTTTGTTCTCCTCAAGTTGCTCTTTCAGCTTCCCAAAAACATCTATAAGAGCTTTGTAGAGTTTGAACCAATCACACAACCTATCAGTAGAAGTCTTTATTTTCCCCTAGAAGTAATTTTTTATTTGCTTTACTATATTATTTAGATGGTCAATCAATTTGTTTTCATATTTTTTAATAGTATCATTTACCTTCTTTAGGTCTTCTTTCATTTCTGAGTACTGGTGTTCACTATGTTCTCTTATTTGATTTGCTTTATTTTCCCACCCTTTTGCTTTCTCTTCCCACTCTATTGCTTTTACCCCCTCATTTTCCAATTCTTTATTTAACTTATTGTTTACATTTACAACATTCTCCAAGTTTGTGTATAACTTTGTTCAAGAGTCTTTTTCATCCTAATTTTTTTTTTCCATTTTTTCCAAATTTTCCCTTAGAGTTTTCAGTTCTGTGTCCATTTTTTCTTGCTATTCAATTGCTTCTTTAGAGCCAGAGGATGAATTTTTTATCCTTTTCTCTAATTCTTTACACCTGTTTACTACTGCTTTCTCACTTGCCTTTACATTTGCCAGGTCTGCCTTTAACTTATCTATTGTGCCCTGAAGCTTTCCTTTCTCTCTCTCCAACTTCATCACTGAGCTGTAGACCACTTGGTTGGTCATTTTGGATAAATCCATTTGGAGGGTGCTAACTTGGAATTCAAATGGATCTAACTAACTCTCTGGTGGATTGTTATCTCTAGCTGGGGGCATAACAACCATGAATTCGATCACATCTTTATCTGGGTCATAGGTGGGAAATATATTGTTGGTTGCAGGTTCTGCATCACGAGCTGCGGCAATTGCTTCCATCTTCATTGTCTTACTATTTTGTCTATTCTTGTTTTTTGATTTTTTGTAGTTAGTTACAAATTCATTATAATGAAAATTAGGATTTTGTGAGATAATTGAATGTTTGAATGGTGAAATAGCAGTAGCACTTGCTCTAATGTATGAGCTTCCACCAATACCATGAGGATAACAAATACCTACACCCATTAGTGGGGTTTGTGGACTGTTCTAAGGGATTTGTCCTAAAGGATGGGCAATTGTTGGACTCACAGTCACCATTGGTGTTGTTGTACTAGTAGTACTACTAATACTTGTAATAACCTTCTACTTCGTTACACTTTCTTGATCTCCGAGAGTAAATTTTTTTGCATCTATATACAATGTCCTTTTCGAACCACTAGTTGTAGTTGTACCCATGATATCTACAGGTGTGGGAGTGATAGTTGATTCGGATTGAATCTAAGCGCTTGGAAATGGAACTATAAATGAAGCAGGAACATATTTAATTAACTGAGATGAATCCAATGTGGATGGAATTGAATGATTTGATAATTGATCTCCATGCCCAAGGCCTATTTTTTAACCATGTTTTGGTGCTACAGCTGGTGGTTGAGGTGGTAACCAAACCCCTTCTCCACTAGGACCCAGACCACCAGAACCTTGGTAGCCCATTTTTTCTACAATTTTTGCCCCTTTCCTATATAGAAGTTTGGTGGATGCATTAGCTCCTCTTTGAATTTGTATACTGGATGAGGGATTCATAGAATCTTGGTCATCATAATCATCATCAGTATCATTGTGATGTGCTTCAGGTGGATGCTCCTTATTACACAATTCATCAAATATTGTATCCTCTTCAACCTCATCACGATCTAAAGAGGTCTTTGGCTCACTGAGATTCTTCCTCATTTCCCAAAATTGAGAAATTTTGCTTCAACTCCATCCAGCATCTATACATTCATTCATTAGCTCTTTTGGAATAGGTTTTGTAGATGGTTTATTAGCTTTCTTGTAGAAATTGGATGATGTCAAGCACTACACTTTTCCTTTCTGTTTGTGCAATGCCATTATTTGTGATAACAATTCCTGTATTGACATATTATTTTCAGCAGCATATTTCTCCATCTATTTTTTGACCTCCTCCTAGGAGTCCATGTTTTTAAAATTTTCAATCAAAGGCATACTTTTATGTTGATATTTTCTTGCAAAAGTCCCAATGCCCTTAAGCCTTGCTCCAATTATGTTTAATAGATCATACTACCAGTCACTATCAACATCAAATTGAAAAATTGAAAAAAAGGCTTCTGCCACTTAAGAATCCTCTTCTCTCAAATGCAAACCCTCCAAAGGAGAATGGAAAGTAGGGAAATATCATTTTCTTTTGCTAACCATGAAAGAGTACATCTGTGCTCTCCATTTTTCATACATATTCCAATGCAAATACCCTCTCTGTTAAATGTATTGGAAGTTTTTAGGGTTCTACCCATGAATCATAAAACCTTAACATAGTGTACTCTTCGATTAAGTACCAGTCAGCCAATTGTAGTTCACTTTCGAGTTGAATACAATTTCTATAAGTAACAAGCAATCTAGGCATTGGAGTGCCTATAATTTTATGGTACATTGGTGCCAAAAAGAAGTCTACAAAATTGTTGTAGTTCCTTCTATTATCAATCATCCTTATCTGAGGTGTCCACTCATATATTGGATTTTGGCCTTGAGTCTGACTGTAAAGCTTGTTTGCCTCAAATAATGCACAATTCTTTGCTAGGAGAAGATAACAAGAATAGGTTGTGAATTTAAATGTCTTCTCTAAACCTCTTTGAATCATTAGTAATTGATCTTGCATACAACAAACAATGTGCTCAATAAAATGATATCTTACTAGTTCTTTTTAAAAATGAATATGATAAAGCATTTCAAGAATGTTGGCATCCACTTGTTTGTTACTATCCAATCCCCAATAAAATGCTAGCAAGGAAATAGTGTCCCGTGCCCATGGCACAAAATATTCAAAATCATAAGGAGGCATGTGATTTGGACTCAACCTACAACCACCTCTTATTCCTCTGATATGAGAATCTCTCTATTTTGCATCTAATTTTTCATAATTATCTGCCAGCTTTCCTAGGTCAATATGTACGTTTGACTATTGTTGTTGAAACCCAAGGTTCAATAGACTAGCAAATTCACTCTTAGTTATGGACAAAATTTCCTCCCGAGTAATTTTATTGCCAATTACTTTTCTATTTTCATCATAATTTTTGGCACAGAGCATGACAATTTCTAGGCAAGGGAATACTTGAGGTAATGCCATGTGTGCCGACCCAGCTACCCACAGTGCAATTTTATTTGCAGTTGCATTTACACTAGGGTTAAATGAACAAAATTTTGAAGCCTTATTTGGATTGTTCCACTTGTTTGCAAGTGCAAATCTTATCTCCATTATACCCTTATTTCCATGAATAACAGGATCATGTATATCATGGAATAAATCACTGAAACCTGGTGTTTTAAGCATATTGTGGAATTCTATTATTTTGCCCATGTTATTCTTGGTTTTTGTTTTTCTCATCGTGGTAAATATTTAAACACAACTACAAGCCTATAGGGGTGATTTAAAATTAAAACCCTACAGACTAAATTTTTTTATATAATATAAACAGTAAAGTTATAAAATTTAAAATGCGGGACATAAATTTTTAGGATTTTAGTAGTTACACTTACCCATTCACATTCACGTTGCTGTTAGTTTCAATTTTTGCAGAGAGCTGAGAGAGTGTAGTTTGTTGCTTTCCTCGAACCACAATCCTCAACCTAGAAATTAAGAATCTGTAACTTTGTTGCACTGTAACTTTGTAAATTGTAATTTGTAACCCCTTTCTAATTTCTAAATCTACAGACACCGTATAACTACAAAATTAATGAAACTTAACATGCCAAAATTGTACAATCTATACTCTATAGTCTATAGTCGTCACACTTGTCACACAGTACACTTTCAGTTTAAATGTGAGTGGAATCATGGACCACTAGCATTAGTTAGTAGTTACTAGACACGTGTTAAGTGTTAACTAACCTGTCATAATGTATTAATGTCATTCATAACGTCACTGTTAACTACAAGTGGAATGTGATTATGTCAATGTGTTAACTGAGCAGTGACATGTGTCATGATTACGAGATGTGTTTGAAATGACAGGGTTTTTTTTTCCTTTCATCCTGAAACTAAAATTTGATCATTGATCTATAAACATCCAATGGCACCGGTGAATAGTGTGGTGGCCCCATGGATCGTGGGTCCCACTCCTATTAACTAAGCCAGTTAGGTATCAAGATGACTCACATCACAAGTCAGACATGTGAGTGTCGCGTCACTAATACATTTGGTACCAAATGTATTACTGCATCATCACCAAATTAAAATGACATTGTTATTTGTTGGTCGATCAAGGAGTTTAGTGACATGTGTCATGATTTCGAGATGTGTTTGAAATGATAGGGTTTCTTTTTCCCTTCATCCCAAAACTCAACTTCGGTCATTGATCTATAAACATCCAACAACACTCGTGAATGGTGTGGTGGCCCCATGGGTCGTGGGTCCCACTCCCATTAACTAAGCTAGTCAGGTATCAAGATGACTCACATCATGAGTCAGACGTGTGAGTGTCCCATCATCACCAAATTGAATTGACATTGTTATTTTTTGGTCGATCGAGGAGTTTAGTGACACGTGTCATGATTCTGGGACGTGTTTGGAATGACAGGGTTTCTTTTTCCTTTCATCCCAGAACTCAACTTCGGTCGTTGATCTATAAACATCCAATGACATCGATGAATGTTGTGGTGGCCTCGTGGGTTGTGAGTCCCACTCCCATTAAATTATGAGTATAGTTAGTATATTATTAAATTATATAACTGCAATGATGTATATTAATTAAAATAGTAAAAGAATATATAAATAAACATTATAGTATCATGCTAAATTAGAATTAGATGACATCCTAAAAAACATTTATCATACCAAAGATATTTATCAACTAATTATACATGAGATATAGATAAAATTGTATAATTTTTTTAAAAGGAGTTAAATTGATTAATTTCAATTATTAAATTGTTTTATATATCTTGTTCAAGTGATAAATTCATCCAATTGTAGAAGCTAGACAATATTCTTAAGGTTAAATATAATGCATTAAAAAAAAAACATAAATTGATTTAAAAATAACATTTATGCTTTAAAAAAACCAAACACACTTATAATAAATAAAGTTGATAATATACCAAGCTAAATAATTTGAACTTTATTAAAATTGATACAAAATTAATATTATGTATTTTAAAGTATAAATTAAAAATATCAATATAGTAAAAATTATATATGTTCATTGTTAAATAAATGTATAATCTAATAAAATTATATATATAAATTAAAAATAAAAGAAAATGTATTAAAAGCATTGGTTTAGATATGTAAAAATAAAAATAATTAAATTCTAATTTAAACTTATATACAAATTAAAATAAAAATAAATATGAAATTAAACTATATAAAAAATAATTTTTGAAAACTAACAATTTAAAAGAGTTAAAATGTCTATATTTGATTAAAATATCTATATTTGAATAACATTTTACAAATTACAAAGATAAACATCAATTAAAATAATTGTCTTTTAAAAAGAAAAGTTTATCCACTTGTCACAAATGTGGAAAAGATAAAATTGAAATTAATGCATTCATTAATAGAGGTGTTAGAATTAGAAAAATGATTATTTAAAAAAAAAAAAGTTTATCCACTTGTCACAAGAAAATATAAGGTTGCAATTAATGCTTGCATTAATAGAGGTGTTGAAAAAAATAGTTTTATTTCTTATGAAGAATATTGAATTTTTTCATTGCCTTTTTCATCATGAACCAATAAAGTTTTTTAAAAATTGTATTTTTCAATTTCAAAAAAAATGCAAATTAATAAACCTTTTGCAAACATTGGTATATCAATGAAATTTTTAGATTATAGAACTAATATGGAACTAGGTGATTCCATTAGTTTCCTGCAAAAGGCAGGAACTAATAATATTTTATATTCACATAGGCTTTTATAAACAATTCAATAGAAAATTCAAAACTGCAAAATATTGCAATGTTGCATAAGTAAGCATAAGAAGCTAAAAAAATGAAATACAATTTTATATGGAACTAAAACTCTAGAAATTTCATTGATATTTCTTGAAAATTTGAAATTTACAAATTTACAAAATCAAGGTAAAACCCTAGACTCTAGAACTACTATACTATTTGTCGTAAAAACCACCAAAATTGACCATGGTTACGAATTCTTGTAGCCATTGGTTGCCATCTTCCACTTCATCCAAGAAAAACCATTTCTGAAGAAAATTCAACCCAATTCTTGCACATTTACTATGGTGCTGCTACTACCCAGCAGTCAAGCCTAGTAAAAATGATTGTAGGACCACATTCTGGCCAAGTTCGAGAAGCTTGTGGACTTCACCCGCCCAAGGGATCCCCACTCCTAAAAGAGCATGAGTGATAATTTCAATGTCATTACCCAAATATCCTACTTTAAAAATCTTTCTCAAGAGCAGCACAATTTTGGTCCTTGCTTCTCCGAGGTCAAGGAGGGAGGCTAGAAATTGTGACGTAATGTCACTGTTGACACGATACTGATTCCCATTGTTCAAAAACTCATGCCCTAGAACCATTTTGACAGCAGCAATAACAAACTTCACACCAGAGCATGGAACAACCTCATTACAAATTGACAAGAGGTTTTCCTTAGGAACGCTACCTAGAAAGGCCTTCTGCTCCTCTTCCAAAGTGCATCTCAAGTGAATAGGGTTGTCCATCTTTACTCCAAAGTTCAAACTCTAAGTTCTAGTAGACTAACACCAAACAAATCAAACCTATCGACTACCAAAAATGAGATGAGCAATGATGAAAGAAGTAGCTCAATTGCCTATAACTAAGCTTGGTGGGCAGGGTACCAGGGATTATTTATTTGTTTCCATCCGACTGCCAATTTAGTTACATTAAATTAGCAAATATTCTAAAATCTTGAACATAATTGCAAGTACATGCCGAAAAGGCCAATTGTAATTAAACACTAATACCGTCCATTGTCCTGTAATGTGTGTGAAGCCACTCAACCGATGGAAAAGGCCAATTGTAATTAAGACTAATAGTACTACTGCTAGTGGACTGTGGCATGTCCTATAATGTGTGTGAAGCCGCTTAGCTGATGGAAAAGGCCAATTTAAAATTGTAATTAACAGTGACAAGAAATCAATATACTATCTCCTACAACTTAAGTGATACACGCTAGATAGAAACGTGTCACCATTTCAGATACTTGAATAAGGTTGAGGCTTCATTTCAGATGTTTGGTAGCATACTAGTGAGAGAATATTGCTATCACTGACATGGCATTTAATTCTTTTTGGGTGCATTTTACTTCGCATACAACTTACCTTGATACATGTCAACATTCCGGTGACTACCTCGACAATCCTTCTTCCTTCAAGAAATGTTGGCCGAAATTAAACCTCAGCCATTGATCTTGGATCATCAGATGGTCTAAGTTATCAAATAATACATTTAACATAATTATAGTGGTAGTGGCAAAGTTTATGCTTCCATAATGTATGGTCAAACAACCACATCTTTAAACCATCACTTGCTAGTTGCCAATAATTTATGTAAGTTGGTATGTTAGGTTAGGCTACTTATTTCCCATCTTTTGAAAATAGCCATATCAACTATAACTTTCTAAAAACCATTCGCCATAACAAATAAATTAATTCAATTATTTGGAAAATAATTTCGCCACCTTTTTATAAAAAAGGGATCGATTATTAAAATATTCGCCAACCAATATCCATATTTCAAAACATAATTTGCCATCAATATTAATAATTTTATTAAAAATAAAAATTATAATTGCCATTATTTTATAAAAAATTTCTACACTATTAAATTTTTTTCCCCCAAATATCCATCCATCGACGCATTATTTGCCAACACTATTAATTTTTTTTCACCCAAATGACATGTGATTCGCCAAAATTTTATAAATTTTGGGAGGGGGATTTCCTTAAAGTTATCCCTGGTTAACTCATGAGGGGTCCAAGCTCACTCAAATGCATTCACTTATAGGTTCACAGTCACAACTATTGCTTGCCAAAGATACACAGGAGTAGAAGCCAAAGTAGATATCAGATTCCTGTTCTTTGCACTCTACTAGTCCATCATCTTCTTCTACAAAAAGGAAAAATAGAAGACTGAGATTTCTACTTGTTCCTATTGTTAGAAGGGACCTCATGATGAGTCACATTATTTTTAGAAGAGATTTGATGACTATGAGAAATAGATTGCAGATTTACAAGCTCTTCTTCAAAAGAGCACTACATCCTCTCCATCCTCTTCTACCTCACAGGAGTCTTCTTTTCAATCTTCTTCCATATCTTTGACATCTACATTGGATTTTGGATCGGGTCATGCATTATAGGCATCCATTGCATTCCTTTTCTAGGTCCCTTGAATACTAGATTCAGGTACTTCTCACCATATGACATCTTCTCACGATGTCTTCTCTACTATTGAGGCTTCTACCATTCCTCATATTCTCATGGGGAATAACACTACCCTACTAGTCTATGGGAAAGGTTTAGTTAGAATTTAGGATGACACCTTCAATGATGTATTTTATGTTCCATCTCTATCTACAAACCTTCTCTCGATTTCTCAAATTATACACAATGGATTAGGGAAGATAGTTAAGTTCACCACTAATTCAGTCTTCATTGGGGATCATGTAATAGGAGGGCTTATTGCTACAAGTAAA
This sequence comes from Cupressus sempervirens, assembly GCA_028749045.1. Taxonomy (NCBI): domain Eukaryota; kingdom Viridiplantae; phylum Streptophyta; class Pinopsida; order Cupressales; family Cupressaceae; genus Cupressus; species Cupressus sempervirens. Next base: position 74,689,530 of record CM053789.1, read on the forward strand.
GTTGATCATTCTACCTATCTCTACACCTTCTCTCACTTTGTTCCACCATCTCCATTGTCAAAGTACACTTATTCTCTTTCATGAGAGCATCATGTGGTGCAGTTAGGACACTTGAACCTTTGTATTGTTCCTTAGATCACCACACCACATCTAGTTGAAGTCTTTTCTCTTCAGTAGGATTCTTCTTCAACTCTGTCTGACCCTCTAGCTCTATTCATTGAGCCTATAAGTGCACCTATTGTAGATTCTACCGAGGACATTCATTTCCATGTTAGCACACCTACATTGGGGATTCCCTTTTAGGATCCTCATGTTTTCTCCTTTTAGCACCGGTTAATCCTTCCAATTTCACCTCTCCTTTAGGGGTTTCCTTGTTTTGTGCCTTTGTTTCTTCCACATTGGAGTTTCATTGGTTCGATCATTTCTGTAGGGGCTCCATTAATCTAGGGGGGGGTTTGGTGTATTTTATTATGGTGGGGAGGTGTGCTAGTTGTACTTATGGTTTTGAGAGAGTCTCTTGAACCATTTATAGTCTATGCTTGGGATGACAGAAGTTGTCCTTTAGGGGTCTTGTTGAGGTCCTTGTTCCTCCATGTTTTTTAGCATGTTTTTTCTTACCTCTTTTTTAAGGAGGATTTTTCCCATGAGGTTCTCCCTCTTTCTCTATTTTCAAAGGCTGCATTTCTTTGCATTGCACTTTGGTACCTAACATGGCCTTGTAGCTGGGAACCATTCTGCATTTCAACTTAGCTTTTGTGAGCTTAAGTGCATTCCCCTAAGTTGCACTTAAGGGGGGTGTTAGAGTAAATTATTATTATTTACACTTTACTTAAGTTTACTTAGATAAATACATTATTTATTAGTTTGTCACCTAGGAGTTTGCATACTCTCACATGTTGTCCCATTACAACCTAGGAGATAGTACTTTATTTTGGCACATGGTGTCTACATCAACTCTACATGAGATACACCTTGTCATACGTATCCTCTCATCTATGTGGAGGCTAATCCACTTTTTGTGGATGTGTGATGAGTTGTCATGCTTATCTCCTAGCTCTTTCTAGCTCTTTCTACAAGCATTCTAGAGGCCTTTACAAATAGGCTCTGCTAGTGTATTTTTGTACAACAATTTAAATTTTATGTGAGAATACAATTTTCATATTTTTGGACCAAACCCTTGCCTCCTATTGTCTTTTTCTTCTCTATGATAGGTTTTCTACATGCAAGTATTTGAGGGCTTGTGGATTTGATTTGCATATTTGCTCAAATCCTACAGTTTCTTTCTTTGCCAAGAACCCAATCTTCCTCCAAGAATAAATTCTCCACCACCAGTGCTCTCTCTATCATCTGTACTGCATTCCCAATCGACATTAGTATAAGAACAAAAAGTGAAATCACTTGATCTAGCAAACCATAGTCCAAAATCAAGTGTACCCTTTAGATATCTAAATATCCTCTTTACTGATGCATAATGAGATTCCTTAGGATCAGCTTGAAATCTTGCTATTATCCCAATTACATTTTCTATATCTTGTCTTGTGTGAGTCAGAAATAGCAAATCTCCAATCATAAATCTATACTTATTCTTCTCAACTCTCATATTTCCTAGATAACTTGTGACTAGTTATCATAAGTGTGCCACCAAGCTTACAATTTTCCAAACCAAATCTTTTTAACAAGTCTTTCAAATACTTAGCCTATCATAAGAATATATCATCACTATTTTACATAATCTATAAGCCCAAGAAAAATTTCATCTCACAAATCACACTCATCTCAAACTCATTCTTCATTTCATCAAAAAATTATCACTTTCCTCATCATTACCTCCAAATATTATGTCATCAACAAATATTACAATGATTAATAATCCATTCTCAATTTATTTCAAATATAAGTCATCATTTGTTGTACCTTTAGGAAATCACAATTTTGCCAAATATTTGTCTAACCTTGCATACAAAGTTTTGGATGCTTTGTTTAGACCATACAATACTTCAATCTACATAACATATCCTTTTCTTTGATCAAAGAAAATCCTTCACATTGTTCAATGTAGAGTTCCTCTTTAAGTTATCATTCAAAAATGTTGACTTTACATCCATCTAGTAGAAACATCATAAATTGCATCTAGAAAGAAATGAATGCTTTCCAAATGTGTAGGTGTAGAAATATGATATGAATTGAAGTTCAAAATTTCCTTGGAAAGTATATGCATGCATAACAAGAAATCATTTAAATCTCATGATGATGACATCTCTTTGGGAGATTTTGTAGAATAGTCTACTATGATATTTGAACACTTAGATAATGTTACAGAACTACCTCCATGAAACTAATTGATAATTTAAGTTACTCCTATTTATAGGTTCTCATTTCTAGGGAGAAAACCCATTTTCTAGAGACAAAATTTGTCTACTATTGTGAAATTAAGTATCATTGTAGCTAGTCAAGTTTTCTCACAAGTCTTATATCCCTTTCAACCAAACTTGATTCATATGTATGCTTCAATCATTTTAAACCATATCTTGTGAATTCATCTCTGTGAAGCAATGTGTCAATGGTTCATGTACCCACAATAATAAAATCCATCTTTGGAATGAATATGAATCATTGAATTTGAAACAACAATATTTTATCATCTCTGCTTTTGGTTCCAATAGATATTTATAATCTAGCTAGAAGCTCCCCTTCTAAAACTTGGTCAACATTTTGCATTAGAGTAATGGGAATTTTGTCAAAAAAATTCTATGCACTCCCATGCTTGCTTCTAAAATCTTCCATTGAGATATTCAAAATCTCAGCATTAGGGGGAATGATTCCATGTCCATCTTTGTAAGGGTTAGCCTTCTCATGAAGGTGATGGACTAAACAATGTGAATAGATATATATTAATTTATTTTTGGTATGGAATCTACAATCTCCCCACTTCTTTGTAGATGGTATTTGGATAAATGTTTGATGAACACTTGGTGATGCATTTGTGTAAGGATTTCCCCTAGAAAACCAATGCCTCATCAACAATTCCCATAATATGCAAATGTCAAGGAGAGTCAAAGTCATTTGAATATTGACCAATCAACATTAGTTAATTAATTGTCATTAAATTTAAAAAATTGATACATATACATATATGATCAAATTTGAAAGAAACCAAAATTCAATTACTAAAATACCAACATGTATTGATTATGTCAACATTTTCAATAGAAGCTCCATAACCTATCTAAGAACACAAGGAAAAGAACATTGTAGGAGTGCTTTACCACTATACCATGAAGTTTTTCCCCAGAACCTTTCCTAAAAGAAAAGATACCTAGCCAAAGATTCAGGAAGACTAAACAAGAAAATCTAAGAGGAGAGTAATGGAAATGCATACACATTTTCTTTAGTATAATAAGAAATTCTCATTCAAAATTTAGCAAGTCAAGTAACTCATCCTTTTAAAGCCAACACAAGATAACACATTTCAATCAATTACATCAGAAAAACATTTTTTGACTCAATAATTTCCTTGTCATATGTCCATCAAGAAGCATATCACAAGATAACAAAAACTTGTTCTAATATAATAAATTCATTGGGCATTTCAATGTTCATTTTATAATAATTGGGTAGCTCATTTGCTCTTGTAGTGACCCATAGTTCAATTCAATGTATGTCAGAATATACCTAAATAATGACCACACTATCAATTAGCTTTGCAAGGATAAATTTTATGTGTATTATTATTAATTATCTTATCCAAAGAAGATGAACACCACTGTGGGTGCAAACAATGACATCTATTTATTAGAATTATTCAAACCACATTCTTATAAATTGGACCTTTAGTTTACAAGAATTTATTTTTAAAAAAGTATACTTCTTCTGTTTAAATTCCATATTCTACACAAAATATCTCACACAAGGAAATTTAATGAGTAACGAAGGCCCATCTTATAATCCTTACTATGAAAGAATACATCATCTCTAAAATCACAAGATGACATTTTTTGTGACACTACTATATTACAACATTCATCACCCATACAATATCACAATTTCATTAAGAACTAAAAAGTTATATAAGGACATCTCTTGAATGCATATGAAAGATGCTTTAAGAATAAGTCAATTCATCAAACACCACTCTATGAGGTAGCAAGAGACTTGTCAATTTTTCCATTCCAAATGAACTAGTTGAAAGGAAATATTCTACTCATGCACTAGTCTCATAGATCATATTGCAGCCATTCATTTTGAAGATAAGTGAGATCAAAAGCACCAAATGATGAAATTTCAAAATAATTTCCATTAGTCCTAGTATATTCATCCAAGAAATATCACACAAGGATGTTAAATTTCAGTCACACTCTCGCCCTCTTTAACATATTCATTTAAAATCTTTATCTTTCATGTAGATAGTTCTAACCACTATTATTCTTGCTAAGAAGAGTTAACACACTATTAAATAACTATTCTCATTAAATAAATTTATAGCTGCAAACATCTTTTGAAACTGAATTACAATTTCATACACAATTCAATTTGATTTCTATGTTACACATGATTCATTAATATTTACATTTTTTGCATCTAAGATATTTCTTTCTAGACAAGGTGTAGAAATGATATTATTAACAATGACCCCTATAGATAAATTGTCATTCTAAAGATGTTTAATGCAATCCAATTTTATCTATTAGGAAATTATGTATGGGATGGTTAAATTTTTAATTTTTGGCCCAAATACCTAGTTTTTTGGAAACTCTATTTGTTAATTGATTTCTATTAGAAGGTTATCAACCTCTATAACTGTGAGCTGAGTTTTTAGTACCCATAGGATTTGATTATCTCATTTCTATAAACTTTTAATTGAACTAAAATTTCACCTTTTGATGTGGTGCAAGGTACATAGTCCTTTTGTTAAACATTATTATTTTGTAACCATAACATCCAATTGATATTAAAGTACTAGTTAAAGAAAGAGTCAATGGCCTATATTTTCTTAGGGTTAATGGTACTATATTGAATAAGATTAGTTATCCTTGAAGGTTATCTAAACCATCCAAACACACAATTTGGTCTTAAGGAAGAAATTATGGTTTGAATTAGCATTATACCATTCAATTTCATTTATCCCTCCATATGAAAATAACAGCAAGTAAAGCTCATTTGGTTGTATCTCCAATCACATTTTATACATAACAGACTAACTGCAATAACACAATACGTATATTTAATTCTCTGAATGCATGATAAGGCTCCTCCCCTATGAATTTTAACAATGGTCTATACAAAAGAGAAACAAAATGGTTTCCTAGTATGTTGTATGTGGCAAGTGAATTTGGAGTAAGATACAATACTTGCATGAGCATTGGTATTTAGTATTTCATTACCTTGAATAGTTGTTAGCCTAGGAAGAGTTTCTTAGATTTTATTAATTTCATTCTTTCATGAGAAAATGAGGTTTTGAGGGAAGAAAAATGAGTTTTCCTAAATATGTAACACAAACACAACACTTGTTCAACAAAATTCCAATTCTTTCAGTCATTATAGTTTACAATGTCTTACTACATTTATGCTTATTCATAAGTGGATTGGAATAAAGAAGAAAAAATTGGTGCCAAATTCTTGTTCATCTCCCAAGATGAGATTGTTTTCCCATACTTCTTCTTTCATCCAACTCCTTTGAATGCTCACAAGGTAGGCTTATCCTAAACAAGTCAGTAGTAACTACATCCCATGAAACAACTTCATTCATAAATATTGATATAGAATCCAACATTTGATTATGATAGTCAAGGTAATATGCATGCTCCAAAAAATCTACGGTTAGAAGTGGTATATGTACCTAATCAAGAGGAATTAAAGAATTAAAAATCTTCTTAAGATCAAGTCTATCATCTCTCATCACTAGCCAAGTCTCCAACCATAATTGTATAAACTATGGAAATTCATAACCAATATATTAATTGATTCAAGAAAGTTCCTAAGAATATGATTGGTGGTACACATTATTAGGTTTTTTTTAAACTTCCTTTTTTTTAACAATCACCTTCCAACACTAATTCCAATTTAATTTTATAATTAATAAGAATATTTTTAAGAATAGAATCCATGTGACAATAAGTTCACTAATTTATTTAGTTTGAGGGAAGATGGGTTGTGACATCCTTTCCCTCTAATGAAAATACATTGTTCTGAATGCTAAGATATAGAAATTATATCCATATCCAAGAATTCCAAGAAATTTTCTAGATCATAAATTTGTCTTTCATTCTAATATATTTACACACAACATGTAAAAGATGGAACACAAATTTTGTGTAAACATAGTTAAAAGAAATATAAACTTTCACTTGAAGTAAGTACATGTAATAATTAACCATTTCAAGTACCTTTTCTATGTCAGTGTGTGAATTCCATTACCATCCTTCAGTTTTACAAGGTTAGGATTACCTCTCTTTGATAATATTCCTCCTTTTGTTTATGATGTTTCATTCCCTCAGTTGCATTACAAGAAGAACACAAAATTTCAGTCCATCATATATCATAAGTCAAATCAATTATCCAATGATATGTCAAATCAAATACTTCCTTATCTCAAGGATTCTCAAAATAAAGAAATATATTACCTTAAAATCACATGATATCATGCACATACATGTAATTACATATCATATCTCGACATCACATGGATTTGATCATGTCGGTACATGTTTCATATCAACTTCATGCCACACTTATACATATACACTCAAAATACTTTTAGCTCGTCCCCAATGTTCGTAGTGCAAGAAGATAAGTATTTAATTAAAAATATCAAGAGTCAATGTTGTCCCTTCAATTCTTATTTAATTACACCTTAAGAATGAGTATCAAAATAATCAACCACATGTACCATCTAACATGTGGTTTCAGTAAGTGAGTAAGAATCCACAACATTAGGTAAATTTCCACAAACATAATTAGGTAAAGAAATTGTATTATATATATAGCATCATCAATGTACTCATTAACATTTGATCATCATAATACATATAAATTCTTGCATAAGTTGACATTCTATATCAAAGTGCATCATTTAGTTAAAAATTAACAACATATATCTAACCAATATAATGAAGATGGATGATAGAAATCCACATAAGATAAAATGTACAAGAAACATTGACCCAAATTTCTATATATAATTAAAAAATAAAACAAGTTCCATTGCATATAGCAAAGAAATGTCTATGCCAAACACATAATGTCTATGTCAAACAACCTACCGACTAGGAGTCCAAAATAGACAACTCAAGACAACCAAATTGTTTGTCGACATTTATCAACCAAGTTGACTAAGGAAAATGTGTTAAAAAATTCTATAATATAGGAGTCTCACAAGGTGGATCATGACATATACATAATACCAATGCAATGTTTTTTCAAAAATACATAGGATCTATACATATACCCTTTTGTATTCTCATAGGAAGACTACATTTCCATTCACTTGCCACATATGCCTAAAAGTCAAGTCCGGTTAGTCAAAAATAGACTACACATAATTGAATCAACAAATAGATAAAATGCTTCCCATTAAATATGCCACTTAATTCTAGTTTCTAACATACATGTCAAAATGGTAGGTATGATAATAATTACATTTCATAAGCCAGTTATTGACCAAATTGTCAAATAGAACATATCATCACATGAATATGCTATAAATGTTAAACTTTATTTCATCATATGTAAGAAACATGTCCTACTAAATAATTGCCACATAATCAATTGCAAGAAATGGAAAAATAATCAAGTGAAACCCTAGTTTTAATAGTCAACAATTATTTCATTAACCATAATCAAGGATTAACAAATAATTATCCATTTAAGAATGTAACACATGACATTAGCCAAGGATGTTGACTTACACATCATCCATCCATCAAAATTCATGATTCAATAAATACATCAAGTATAATCTAATGTCTCATACCTCAATGGGCATCATAGAAAATTTTAACCTATATGTTGGACATGGAACATTAAGCACATCATACAAGTGAAATACCATCTACCATATGCTCTACATAATTACTTAAATTATCTAGGTATTCTCACCAATCATTTACAAGGATTGGTAACCTAATTTTTTATCATTTATGTGACATAGGGCCTTAAGACCATCTCGTCACCTCAATGTACTTAACCAACATATAAGTGCAAGTTGTGATGTATGGCCTTCACACCATTCAATCATCACACAAAATATGGTTGAGGTGCTTTCCTGCCCAAACATGATTCCTTACACTTCCTTGGGATCCTTCCTAACATATAGAATACCCAACCCTACAATACCAAAATAATACAAAATGTACATCCTTATCATCCTACATAACATGTAGAATTTTCAATCTAGCAATGCTCACATAATATAAAAGGTACTTTCTTTGGGATCCTACCTAACACATAGAATTCCCAACTTGGCAATGCCCAATAATGCAAAAGGGAGGTATCTAATTCAACATTGAAACATACTACTTCCCACATATGTCCAAGTAGCCTTAACCATGGATGTGGCAGGGAGATGAAATATGGGCAAGCATATCAAATAGACATATGCATATAGGTTTGGCCAAAGCATTCTTTTAGTACCGAAGTTGCACTAGCAGGTATAGTGAAAAAGGAAAGCATCACTTCTACTCTTCCCTTTCTATTCACATTCAACACCTGCATTGGAAGGTAAGCTATCCAAAAAAAAAAAAAAAAAAAAATAATGCAAAAGGAAGAATGAAATTTTATTCACAATCTACTCCCTTATACATCATATCATTTCTCCACATTGAACATGATAGATGACATCATGTCAAAAAAAAAGACTATCATCATAAAAGTACAAACCCTAGCCACCTCATGATCAAAGAAATCTTGAAATCAAGATTCATAATTCTCAAAAAGAAAAGTCCAAGAAGGAGGCACAAAATCAATAAAATAAAAGTGAACAAGTGTCATAGTAGATAGGTCACATAAGAAACTGATGGCTAGGTGGTCATAAGAAAGATTTTCAAGCTACCCCCTCATCACATCAATGTTCATGAAAATTGAACCTAATCAAATGAAAAACCAATTCACATAAAGCATAATGAATCTCACTAGTCACCAAGGTGGACTAGATGTTTAATGACACCAAGCACCCAAAGACTGCTAAGAACATAACCAAACTTCTTATACATAATATGCAATTTATCATGATAATCACACATTTCTAATGTATAATGGAACATGTAATACTTTTTCATACTAAATCCATGTTCCTCCTAATTATCATAGTTGGTTTCTCAATGAACCATATGAATCTGGCTTTAAAAAATAATTCTTAAACCACATATGCATCACATGCCATTTAAACAATAAAAGAAATATTTTCATTGATATCCTAAGAAAAGTCTATAATCTTGTAGGAGCTCATAAACCAGTGCAAAATAAAACCATCAATTAACTACCTCAAAGGATAATAGAAATTAACATCCTTCTTGCATCACACATGAAATAAATAAGTATTTCAAGTATAATCTACTAGTATAAATATTATATTATCACATAATTGGAGCCAAAATACAATCATAACCATCGTAGCTATAAAAATTACCAACCATTTTAGAGAATTCCCATTTTGACAATCTTTAAAAGAATGCAATGTTAACTCAAAATCATGACATGCATAATGAGCATCCTACCCTTCTATGTCAAAAGTAATATTAACTTGAAGACACACCATGCAAGCCATGTCATCAAATCATATAACATAAATTAAGCTAGTTAACTTACGGTTGTGTGTCTATCATAGTGTACTCAAGCCTAGTATAACCAAGAGCTCTGATACCATATGTAAGGAATGCCCCTACAAAACCAATGCCATATGAACAATCCCCATAATATGTTGAAGTCAAGGAGAGTAAAATTCATTTGAATATTGAGAATTCAACATTAGTTGATTAATTATCATTGAATTTAACAAAAACGATACATATACTTATATGCTCAAATCTAAAAGAAAGCATAATTCAGTTACCAAAATACCAAGATTTACTGATTATGTCAACATTTTGGGTAGAAGGTCCAAAACCTATCTAATATCACAAGGGAAAGAATATTGTAGGAGTTATTTACCTAGTCCAATATAAATGAAGACTAAAGAAGAAAAACTAAGAGGAGAGTAATGAAATTGTGTACACATTTTCTTTAATATAATTAGAAATTATCATTCAAAGTTTAACAAGGCAAGTAACACAACCTTTTGAAGCCAATGCAAGATAACAAATTTCAATCAATTACTAAGAAATACATTTTTGACTCAATAATCTCCTTCTCAATGTTAATTAGGAAGCATAACACACGATAATAAAAACTTATTCCAATATAAGAACTTCATTAGGTAGTTCAATCTTTATATCGTAATAATCAAGTAGTACATTCACTATCAAAGTAACCCATAATTACTTTCAATGTATGTCACAATAGACCTAAATAATGACCACATTGTCAATAAGTTTTACATGGCTAAAAAATTTGTGCATTGTTTTTTAATTATCTTATCCAAAGAAGATGAACACTGCTATGGGTGAAAATAATATCATCCATTAATCAAAACTTTGTAAGTCACATTCTTATAAATTGAACCTTTACTTTACAAGAGAAGAATTTAAATGAAAGTATAGTTCTTCCCTTTAAATTCCATATTCTACAAAAACTTTCTCACATGAGGAAATTTAATGTTTATTGAAGACACATCTCATAGTCCTTAATTTGTAGGAATACACACTTCTTCATCTCTAAAATCACAAGCTGATTGAATATCACAATTTCACTTAAGAATTAAAAAGTTATGCAAGGACAACATGCATTAGTCTTCTAACCATGCACCAATCTCATAGATCATATTCCAGCCTTCAATCTTCAAGCTAAGTGAGAATAGTAACACCAAATGATAAGATTTCAAAATAATTCCATTAGTACATGTATATTCATCCAAGGGGTATCACAAGAGGACGTTAAATTTTAGAGACACTCTCCCCCTCTTTAATATAATCATTTAAAATATTTAGCTTTCATGTAGATAATTCTAACCACTATTATTCCTACTAAGAAGAGTTAACACACCCTTACATAACTATTCTGATTAAAAAAATTTATAACCACCACTATCATTTGAAAAAGAATTACAAGTTCGTATGCAATTCAATTTTATTTCTATGTTACAAATGAGCCATTAACATTTACATTGAATATTGTATCTAGGATATTGCTTTCCAAAAAAGTTGCAGAAATAATTTTATTACTAATTACCCCTATATATAAATAGTCATTCTAATGATGTTTGATGTAATCCAATTTTACATCTTTGGAAATTAAATTTTGATTGTATAGGATGGTTAGAGTTTTAGCTTTTGGCCCAATCACTCAATTTTTTGGAAATTCTATTTGTTAACTAATTTCTATTAGAAGGTTATCAACCTCTATAATTATGAGCTGAATTTTTAGTACCTACGAGATTTGATTATATCATTTCTATAGAATTTTATTTTAACTAACAATCCCCTTTCTAAGGAGGTGAAAGATTAATAGTCCTTAAATGTTAAGCAATATTATTTTGTACGCATAAGATCTAATTGCTATCAAAATACTAGTTTAAAAAAGAGTCAATGACCTATACATTTTCTAATGTTACTCTATCCAACTAGATAAGCTATCATTGGAGGTCAGTTGAGCCATCTAAACACACAATTTTTTTTAAAAGAAGAAATTATGGTTTGAATTAGCATTATATTGTTCAATTCTTTTAAACCTCCCTATGAAAACTAAAGTTTCTTGGTTGTGTTTCCAACCACATTTTATACATAATACACTAAGTACAATAACACAATAAGTAAATTTATTTCTATGGATTAATGATAAGGTTCCAACCCTATAAATTTTAACAATACTATACACCAAAGTGAAACTAAATGGTTGCCCATTATGTTGTATGTAGCATGTGAATTTAGGACAAGATACAATAATTATATGAGTACTGGTATTTAGTATTGATTTCCTGTATGACTAGGTGCTAGCCTAAGATGAGTTTCATAGTATTTTTTCATGCCATTCTTTTATGAAGTAAATGAGCCTTTGAGGGAAGAATAATGGGTTTTTCCCAACTGTGAAATTCAAACACCACACCTATCCAATAGAATTCCAATTCTTTTAGTCATGATGGTTTACAATGTCTTATCATATTTATGCATATTCATGAGTGGATTTGAATAGAGGAGAAAAACCTAGTGCCAAATGCTTGTTCAAATCCCCAAATGAGATCACTTTCCACAAATTTTCCTTCTATCTAGCCACCTTTAATGCTCCCAAGATATGCTTATCCTGAACGAGTCAGCAGTCACTACATCCCATAAAACAAGTTCATTCAAAAATATTGATATAGAGTATGACCTTTACATCTGATAGTGAATGTGATATGCATGTTCCCAAGCATCTACTATTAGAAGTGGAATATGACCCCACTCAAGAAGATTCAAAAACATTCAAAGTCTTCTCAAGAACAAGTTTATTGTCTCTAACCACCAGCTAAGGCCTAAACCAGAATGGAAAAAAATAAACAAATTCATAACTAATATGATAATTGATTCAATAAAGTTCCCAAGAGGAGGATTCCTAGTGTTCATTATTGCTTTGTAATAAATTTCCTTTCTTATAACAATAACCTTCAAATACTAATGTAAATTTAATTTTATAAATGATAGGAATATTTTTAAGAATAAAATCCATGTGGAAATAAGTTTTCCAATTTATTTGGTGTAAGGGAAGATGGGTTGTAACAATTTTCACATACATTGTAGTCTTTTTGACAAATTTATTTTATGCATAAACTACAATACACAAATTCATTGTGTATAAATTGTGACTCATGCTTCAAACATGCATACATATCGATTCTTTAGTGACAATCACAAAATCATCACTACCATCTTCTTTTCAAACATATAATTATGAACATATTTTAAACTATGATCAAAGATTACTTAAATCAGTTCCAAATATCTTAAAATATTTATCCAAAATACCAACAATCTATATCGTGCACATTGATCAGCTAACCAGTCTTCAATGAATCATCCATAACTTGTCCAATCCTTCACATAATATTTTTAAAAGAAACATAGCATCTAAACATGTTCTTGAATTATAATTTAAGCATACATAACATACCTATCTTACATCTAACCTTAGTGATCAAATCTTCCTCTTTGATATACTAAAACTATGTATGTTGTATACCAAATAACATTTATGTTGACATCAATGACAAACCAAGTCATGAGTGTAACACATAAGCAACCTATCCATGTGACAAGCAATTAACAATCTCCCTAAATTATTCTAATAATTTCCCCCTTTGGAATATACTTAGCATTTACACTAATAGAAATAACATCATTGAAATATTGAAGAAAAAAACCTATAGGTTGGAAGGGTAAAATGTTAAGTTAAATAGAGAAATCTACCTTCTTATAGAAATTTTTTAAATTATCCTACTTTATTTCTTTTCTCTCTTTAAAATCCTCAGCTTTGTGGTTGATAGCATTGATTATTATAAAAAGGGGACAAGAATTAAAGAGAAAACTAGCATAGCCATGATCCAATTGGATAAAGTGTGGAGTTCTTAGAAATTCAATGGTCTAGGTGTAAAGAAAATTAGATCCCTCAATAAATCCCTAAATGGCAAAATATGATAAATTCTTATAGAGAATAATAAATATTGGTTTAAGATTATAAAGGATAAATATCTCAAAAATGGGTCTACTAATTCCTTACTTTGTGACCTTATTCCCACCTTAGAATCCCCTATTTGGAATATCATGTCAAAACTAAATATGTGCTAAGGAAAGAAAAAATTAAATAAAATTATTAGGGATGGAAATAGTCGTAGCTTGTATGAGGGCATCTAGCATCTCAAAAAACTTCTTAGTTATAAGAACGAATTCAATTAGATTGAAAGGTGGCTTATAATAATTTATGGTAGTCATGTTAGTAATCATAGTTAAATAGTAAAATGACAAGGATTTGTAAAATGAATTAAATCACCATTTGTGAGAATGTGGTGACATCCCTCCACACATCAAAAAGTGTTTTAAGATGAACTTAAGGTACATGGTCTCCCCCTCCCTCCTTGATTATTTTGTTTCCTCTCATCTAATTAGACACAAGTGGAGTTAGAAACACAACTTCTCTATCTACTCTTCTATCAAATCAATTTACAAATCTTTAGAAACTGAGGACAAGAATAACTAGTCTTGGAATCAAATGTGGATCTAAAAACTTATTCATTAAGTAAACTTCTTTTGGTGGGTGTGTAAGCTTATTCGTAAGGTTAACTTATTTAGAATCATCATTTCCCAAAAAAAAATATTAAAAAAAATAACACCTTGATAGAAGATTGTTCTCCTTGGTAAATAGGTGTGGGCTATATTTCTCAAAATGTGAAACTATAGTTCATCTTCTCTTAATTTTGCCTTATGTTAGGAAGGTGTAGGAAAACATATTTTCCTTGACTAATTTGGCAATAGTAATACAAGAGTCTATGATTTTATTTATTGATCAATTGATCTTAAACCCTTTCACTCATCATATTATTGGAAATCATTGAGTGCATATCCATCTATTATACATTTGTAATATTTTGAAGGAACTTATAATAGATTTATTAGGGACCAATCTAGAAAAAACACTATCTTGTTCCAAATAATAAAGTGGGAGATAAGGGAATATCATAATTCTATTTCATTTGGAAAAGAAAAGGTTACTCCCCCAATCCAAGAGACTACTGTTAAATAGAAATGGAGTATTTAGTAGGTTATCCTATTAAAAATTTGGACAATATTGTGATAGGGAAACTTACTACACGGATCATTACCCTAAACTATTTTTGGATCAAATGTCAGGTGGTTTAGTATACCATAGGAAATCATAGATACAATTTTGTCAGTGGGGTTATTAGAAATTGGAATACCACTCTCATTGTAGGTTTGTACAAAAACTTTAGTAACGGTTCCAATAATAGGGTGTCTAAAATTATTACTTGGAAAGGGATAAAGTTCCTAAAAGAGTCAAACAATGACTATATTTTCCTAGAAGGAAACTCTAATCTTATCATGTTGTATCTAAATGAGATTTTTTGGTTTCCTTGGTGTTTTGGGATGGTTCTGGGAATTTTCTTTAGGAATTGTAAGAAAATGAATGATACACAAAATGATAATATCAGTCTTGGGAAGAAGTATTGTATTTGTAATAATAAGTCCCATTTGAAATTATTTAAGAGAATATTATCTATACTTAAGCTCTTAATGATGAAGACATTTTACACCCCACTTCTCCAAGTACACTCATTTTAACATTAAAGCTAGTTGGAAGAGTATGAAATTAATTTTTGATCAAAAATATCATTACATCTTTCATGAATAAGTGACTGACATTTCAATCACTAACATTTTGAAATTATTTTAAAATGGGATTTTCTTAGAAAATATAAATAAAATTAACATAAAATCACTTTTAAAAACCATATGTATTGTGTGATTCTTTTGGGATATAATATCAATCCTTTTTATTCTTTTTAAAGAATAAAGTATTTTGTGCTCAAGAACATTTTCTTCCATTCTAGTAAGAAAAGGCAAGAGGGTTTTAGTTTATTTTTCATAAAGTGAGCTATAAAAAGCCTCTTATAACTATATATCATCAATTGAGTCTCTTTGAGGCTAGGAGTAGGGGAGACCCTCTAAGGAGTTTGAAACTTAAAGATGAGTAAGATATATTTTAAAATAGTGAGCTCTAGGACATTTTTAACATTAATTTTCATGTGCTCTATTTTTAAGAATTAAGGGGTCATAATATTACTTTTTTCATAAAGTTTTGTTTACTCTTGTCACAATGGTGTCATTAGAATTAGAAGCATAAATTTTGGTCTCACCTATGAACTGATAGCTGAAACTACAGGGTTAAAATGGTAGGGTGAAAGAGCTCAAAATAAGAGCTATGGAGACTACAAGATCTAGGTGAAGATTTTTTTTTCTTTGAAAAGTGAGGAAATTGGTTGTTGAAGCCAATGATTCTCTTTACCCCCTCTATATTGCATTTTTCCCCTCTTTTCTATGAATTCATTCACTTTAGAAGGTTAGTAGATCACCCTCCATGGGTATTATTTTCCTATATTAAATCGCATGAGAAATGACCATAAAATGAATGTTTATTTTTTCTTCTACTCATAATCCAAAAGTAGCATAGTTAAGAGTGCCTCCCCTTGGCTCCACCTAATCTATGCCCTTTAATAGCTTGAGTTTAATAAATCCCTATTTCAAATTTGTCTTCTCTTGTATGCTAGCATAAATAATCCAAAATAAGAAATGAGTGAATAAATCTATCAAAATTTAACTACATGGGACCAATCCTCTCACTGAAAAATCCAATGCTAGAGTGAAAAAGATTAACTCTTCTAGGAAAAGGAAGAACAATAAAAGGAAACGAAAAAAGGAGGAAATCCCCCTTGAAGAGGCCCTCCTTGATAACATCCCTAAGAAAAGAAAACCTTTTGCAATTAAACCCACCCTTTTAAAGTAAAAATGTTCGAGAAAGAAGGCTAAAATGATGATGCCTTATATTAAAATTAATAATCTGAAGGATAGAGTTAAGGAAAATAAACTTATTACAAAAGCTAAGCATGATCATAGTTTGGGTAAAAAGTTTGATCAACTCATCAACAAAGAAATAATTATAAGAAGATTCCAAAGGAAATGGTCCATAGATAGAAGTGGAGTATGAGCTTCAAGATGAGAATGAGTCCACTAAGAACACTAATGATGAGGATTTTATTGAGGATGCTAGAGATATTAAAGAATAATAGTAGAAAAAATCAACTTAGAGATAAATGTGAACTCGACTGAGTTGGAGGATATAGTAAATACAATGTGTAGAGCTCCCTAGCACATAATGGTAATGACTACTAGGATAATATAACACCTTCTCTTGTTATATACAATAAAATTAACTCCCTCAACCTCCAAAGAACATAACATGTTCCCTTGTTCTAGATGACAAAATAAACTTCCCTGACCTTCAAAGTCACATTGAGGACCTTCATAAGAGAATTTATGCTCTAGAAGGATCTTCTATTATGTATGTGAATGACAAAGATCAATTCAACAATACCCTTTCCTCTCTCTACAAAGTATTCAATGGACTCATGAATAAGGATATAGTTTAAGTTGTCACAAGAAAAAGAAAGATTAACATAGCAGAGAAGAGAATGAAAGAAGATGAGAAAAAGTGAAGAAAAAAAACAAGAAGGTGATACTAAAAACTGGTAGATTTCTCTGCTTTCTTAATAGTCTTTCTAAGGACTGTATTAAAAATTCTAAGGTTAATGACTAATTCTATTAATTTTCATATTTTCCATATTAATACTTTATTTTTTCTATGATAGTTATAAACATATGCTAGGTTGTCATCATATAGTATAGTTTTTGGCTGAGCTATTGGAACTTTAAGGTGACAAACTTATTAGTTTTTGTACTAGTTTTAAAAACATTAATTGCTTAAGATGTCTAATGATAATCACTTTTGACATTATTAATGTTAGCAGTAGTAGTGATAGGTGCTCTTTGAAGAAAAATAAGGTTTTTTCTGATTAATTTTATAGCAAGGGTTTTTTCTCGCTCTTGACTATAACGAGCCTAAGTAGGGATGCTTTAGTTGTGATTCTTATCTACCATTAGAAGATATTTCTCCACTGTGAATTTAGGACCTTTATTTCACATCATCTTTGTATCTTTGCCTCAACTTATCAAGCTTCAATAGTGTAGATGTCCTAGGATCTAATGTAAGTTATTAGTCATAAGGGATCAAATTACTAAGAGGGGATTTGAATTAGCAATCAATTCATTAAATAAATTTCGAGCCTCATAAAACCTTATCACAACATCATCTTAATTACAAAAAATGAAATCATAAAATATATAAGCACATCCTCAAAATAATGCAATACTTCACACAAATATTTTGGTCTTGTGGAAACCCAATTTGGGTGGAAACTACAATGGGAGTTAGTACCCATAAATTACATGATTAGAATATGTTCCATTGTAATGGGATCAATGCCCTCTCCTTGTTAACTTAATTATCAACATTATATTTCGAGCATCTTCTTATAGTGAGATAAATTACATGCTTAGTACATGTTCCATTGTAATGGGATTAGTGCGCTCTCCTTGTTAATTTAATTAACAACATTATATTTCAAGCATTTTATTACAGTGAGAAAATGGTGATGAAATAACAAAATGCTTATTCACATTTTTCTAGTGGAGAAAAAGAAGAAGCATATATGGATTTAGCCATAGATTGTAGAAATATCCACTATCTTATATTTCTTACGGAAAGGACTTAACCACACTACAAATGAACTATAAATAACTTAATTCTTATAGAATTTGAATTTGTAAACTCTCTTTCAAGAATACAATACAAGTTCTTTATCACTGGACCAGTTCAAATTGAAAATGAGAAAAGAAAATGTTTTATCATAGTAAAAAACTGTAACTACCCAAATGACATCAGAGAAACAACTTTATTACAGCCAAGTAGAGTCCAAATAACAGTGACAGCCTTAAACTCTAAGTCGTCACCCTACTATCAGCACAACTAAAAACTTGCAATTGAGAGTTATATCTAGATGGAAACACTGTTTGGGACTCCCATACCAGTGAGTCCGCCTCCGTTGGAGTGATCAGAAGTGGAGGGATAAAGCAGAGTGTATGGAACTTGCGCCGGTCCGTACCTGTTTTTAAGCTCCGGATTTTTGTTTCTCTTGGTGACATTCTTCTCGATATTCTCAAGGGTGGAAGTGAAGCGAGCAAACACTGGCACGATCCCTTCGTCGTCGGTCCATTCAGGGGTAGAGCCTTTCAACTGTCCCAAATACACTTCGTCTGTTGAATGCTGGGACAGCAGCAACAGTATTCCCATCACCTTGATGGCCTGGTCCCTACTCGATACAGATTTCATCAGATATGCTTCTTGGTCCTTCACCATTTCCATGAACTCAACGGAACCTTTCTTGGGAATGAGGCGAGAGCTCATGGATGGAAGATTGGGCATATACCCTCCATACGCATATTGTCCAAAGTTAACTGCTGCGTGGTGAGCAGATGCAACCCAGAGAAGGGTAGTGATTGCTTCTACCGCTTCCTCCACCGACTCCATCTCATACCATCCACTTTCAATATTCCCCGGTCTAACGTCTCCATGCCCCACATTTTTCACCTCCTCCCACCATGCTTGCACTTCAGTGTCTTTCTTGATCTCATCGTCGCTCTTGTAGTACAGAGACAGGTAATCACTCACCCATTGCTTCAAAGCAGCCCAGATCTCCAGACCGTCCACTGCATATGGGTAGTCATCTATCACAAGCCTCAGCCCGTGAAGTGCCGCTGAGTCTGCAACTGCCATCCCTCTGCACATCTCCTAGATTAGAATTATTTATATTCACGAGTAAATTATATTTGACAGTAGAGACTAATTAAGTACAGCGCCGAAAGAGCACTATACCTTTTGATTAGGTCGGCGGGTAAGCCTTGTTCTCTGAGTTTCCAGTCTTTGTAAACTTTAGAGGACAACTCTATGGCGTATTTGTAGGGTGTGAAACCATATTCGATAATACCGTCTGCATTTATCAAGGATTGCCGGGCAGAGGCGTTGATTTCCAAAGTGCCAGCGTAATGGGGGAGTAACAGCTTGTGAAGGGGATGCATTTTGCTCAGTTGCCTATGGGTGGCAATGATGAAGGGTTCGATGACAGCATGAGTTCTTAGCCTGTGATGTGCATCAAATAATAATGAATGTGATAATTCCGACCAATTATAAGAATCCTTAATAATTTCAATGCGACCTTACCAATGACTGATTAACTGGTGATGACCGGCATCGTTAACTGCTGAATGTGCTTTGGCGAGCAGCCACAGAGCGCCTTCTTCTCCCTCTTGGGCAGGGGTGTAAACGTTTCTTTCGAATCGGTTGTTACTGGTGGGAGGCAGACACAACTCGATCGCAACAGTCCTGAGAATACCTCGGCCTGTCAGAAAGAAGAGAATGCGAGAAGCGTACATTTTATGATAATCTGACTGGTTGTTAATGCGTTCGATGTAGGGCATGTAAGCATCGTAGTAATCCAGCACGAACAGTCTCTTCGCTTCTACAGCCTGTTTAAAATGTAGACGATATTTAGTCATGACAGCACAGTGGTAGTCTATTGGTGGAGAGATGCAATATGTTACAGGAATACCTGCTCCACTGAAAGACCGTCCAAGTTTTTCTCGATATGTTGTGCGGAGATAAAACTTTCTCGAGGACCATGTAAGTCGGCGTCCAAGCTGCTGGAGGGAGGAAAACTCTGTGCCAGTGCGGAGTAATATAAGAAATAATATTCATCTACACTGCATTCAAGATTTCTAAAAGCTTTTAATTAAACGTTCTGGAAACCTAATTTGCTTGCCTGCAAACACTGGATGGCCATGGGATTTATCCCGGAAAGGGCTTGTCGAGCAAACTCTTCGTCCGTCATCCAGGCGAATTCATCAGCTGTGAATCATACACCAAGTCAAGATCCAACTATAATTTGATATCTGCTGGGGGAGAGAATCTAATTAAGCATGTGCGTCGCTGTTCACTTAACAAGACCAAATAAACAGTTTGCAGCAATCATCATATGTTTTGACATACAGGTATTACATCATTTTAAAATCTACTAATATATTTCATCAGCCGAAATATTTGAAGGTCCTATTGAATGAATCAACTTTGACAAAAAATTGTTCATCACGTACCCTTAAAAACTTGAGGAATTGGGAAAGCGGAAGTGCTGTAAAGAGCTTTTACTTCCTCCAGAGACGAGAAAAAATGATCATCGGACTTTCGCTGGGGCGACAGATTTTTGGCGAAGGCCCGCACCGAATCAGCCCTGTAGTCGGAGTCGTTCCTGTGAGGGATCTTTTCGTCTGGTGGAATGAAGAACGGGGTTTCGGTCAAGCTTTCGGAGTTGATATCTGTCATGTTAAGATCACATCAGTTGACTTTTCGCTAATAGTTGATTTGTAAGAGAATGAATTTGTGTTGCACAGTATGATTACAAATACCTGTTTTAGTTGAGGGCCTTCCTGTTCGACACCTCCTCGGATAAGGAAATTCGTGGGACCTACCCAACACTCGTCTGTGAAGATTGGGACTCTCGTCTGGGTTGCCCAGATCATTGTAAACATCATAATCATATATACGATCCCAAAAATTCCTCTCTCCTCTTCCGTTTCCTCGCAGAATGTACAGCTCCTGCTCTCTCAACGTTGTCAGTCCCGCAGGTGTCTCATCTGGAAGATGGCTCTGAAATGAATGTAAAATTTATCCGATAAGTTTGCAAAGCGTAGGAGAAAAGTGAGCGTATAATGTGACTGTCAATGTATTTGATGTCTATTTCCGTAAATATCGACTTTATCAATACCCGCGAAGTAGCTCTCGCAAATAATCCATAGACAAGTAAATTTCTATAAATGTTTCGAAAACAACAGCTGTTAAAATTGTTATGCTCTACTTTGTCTTCTCCTGGCTTAAGAAAACACGATAAATAAGGATGGAAAGCTTGTCGAAAAAATGCTAACCCCATTTAAGCAAAATGATAGCATTCAACAAATCCTGACAATATACTGCAAACATGGGAATCCATTGAAGGAAAAAGACAACATTCAACAAATCGTAATAATAAACTTAAATCTACTTAGGCGCTTCTATCAATCTAATATTTATTAGCTACCATTTACTTCTACCAGTTTATTTCAAATTAGTCTTATTTATACCTTAGTAGAAAAGAAGACCCGCGGGCATTTATCGAATAAGTAGAAAGGGAAGATCCAGGAACTGCAGAAAAAATGAAGCTCGGGCATTTTGCCGGGAACAGCGAAGAGGGTGAGTGATTTCAAGAAGAACTCTCGAGCGTAAGCATTCTTCACTAGCAACGCTCCAGGCTCTCCCAATTGAACCTTCCATTTGAAGGTTATGTTATACCGCGTATATTGATCTTTTGGATCATCCATTAAACGTATCGAAATCTCTTCCCCTCTCTTCCCCTCCCCCGTCTCTACAGTCCATACATCATTGGTAAATCCATATACGAATACAAGTAAACAAAGTTCAATGTTTGAAAAAATGAGAGAAAATAATCTATTATTTACCTTCATCAATCTTGTGGCTGCTGACCAGCTGCAGATACACTTTCTGCAGTGTCTCTTCAAGCAACGAGCTCTCAATGGTGGAAGAGTAATCAGTAACGCCTTCGAGATATGTTCTCAATAGCACAATTTCTCCATTGATTTCAAATTGCTCCACATCACAGCTATCCTTCGAGATGAAAGGCAACACGTTCCCACTCATTTTGACAAAGCTTTAATAAATAGCTAAATTCTTAAACTCGGAAGGCCAAACAACTCTCTCGCCTTTTTCTCTCACAGTAGTGAAGATTGAGATGCATATGCTGCTGCGGGGGATACCTATTTATGCACGCAGTCGTCCTTCACCAGTGCTTGCGAATCCGTAAAAACATGTGTTTAATACTATCAATCGCTCCGCAGCCTGCAACACGTTTTTCGTGGCTGGATAGACACTGCCGTGTGCAAAGGGTCCGCCTTAAAGTTATTGAAGATAAGTACGACATTTGGAGTGAAGATATATGGATCAATTTTTATGTATACAGTAACATAGATGTAATTTATAAATGGTACAAGTTTAATAACATACACCTTTTACAATCAACAAGCATATTCTGTTTTCTTTTGTTTTCTTTCTTGTCTAAATTCCAGAGCACATGTATTTGTCTTTTGCATTGTCAGATCATTCTGGAAGAAAGATAAACGTTTTGATCTAAAGATATCGACAAGCTAGTCTACAAAATTGTGGTTCTCATTCACTATAAGATTTGAACCTTTATGATAATTGCAACATAACAATTTAACCATCACATCATATTGATTAATAAAACTTACTTATTTGAACATCTTACTATTTTATTTCAAAAATGTCATTCAATTTTGTTTTTAAGAAAAATACAATTTAATTTTTTTTAATACTTGATTGTTATGGTTGTTGGGCCTTAATGCCAAGTGACTCTCCTGAGGTAATCTTGTATTCCCCGATCCTATTTTTGTGAATATTTAACTTATATTTTCTATTAATAGAAAGGGACTACTCATAAAAATAAAAATAAATATTCTTTAAAAAAAAATGTTATTCCTTTCTTATACAAATTTGTGATATTTATAGCTTCTAAAATGTCTCCTACACATATGAATTTTGGTCTCCTACACCTTGTAACAAATTTGTTGTCCATGACCTAGGGTAACTATATATACTTTGTTTACCAAATTCAACTAACCAATATCTAATCTTGATATAAAAATGTTATACTATCAATTATTCTTTCTTTTTTGACTTCTTCATACTCAAATGTAAAATATAAGTCCATTCTATATAAGATCTAGGTTAGAAGACATCAATTACTACACCCACCACATTTATTTGTTCACTTATACAAATACTTTGAAAATAATACAATTAAAAATAATAGTATTAGTAAAAAACATTAAAAAGAGATTGCTAAATGAAAAACTAAATATAAATTTCAACTATACGAGGTGAATATTCAATTCTGTTCAATTCTGTTCTTTTATGAAAAATGACCACATGAGTATTTTGGATAATTATTTTTAGCCTACAGTTGCAAACAAAGACAACTCTTTGTTTGAAGAGCATTCTTATACTATGTTGAACATGCAAGTCCACAACCCATATTTGGTTAGCAAACACAAATCATTCCCAATATGAAGCATAGGGAGAAAGGACTCATTCATGTGAGTGCGCATAGGGTGGGAACCATCTCCTACCACATGGTAGACATTGAACATGATAGCAAAATAAAATTTGTCACATATATTTTTGAAAATGTGACATTGTGCATGGGGACACAGAACCAATGCACTCCAGGGATAACTTTAAGGAATCCCCCCTCCCAAAATTTATAAAATTGTGGTGAATCACATGACATTTGGGTGAAAAAAATTAATAGCGTTAGCGAATTATGCATCAATGGATGGATATTTGGTGGCGAATTTTTTAATATTGTAGACAATTTTTATAAAATAATGGCTATTATAATTTTTATTTTTAATAAAATTATTAATATTGATGGCAAATTATGTTTTAAAATATGGATATTCCTCGGCGAATATTTTAATAATCGATACCTTTTTTATAAAAAGGTGGCAAAATTATTTTCGAAATAATTGAATTAATTTATTTGTTATTGCGAATGGTTTTCAGAAAGTTATAGTTGGTATGGCTATTTTCAAAAGATGGGAAATAAGTAGCCTAACCTAACATACCAACTTACATAAATTATTGGCAACTGGAAAATGATGGCTTAAAGATGTGGTTGTTTGACCATACATTATGGAAGCATAATCTTTGCCACTACCACTATAATTATGTTAAATGTATTATTTGAGAACTTAGATTGTCTAATGATCCAAGATCAGTGGCTGAGGTTTAATTTCAGCCAACATTGCTTGAAGGAAGAAGGATTGTCGAGGTAGTCACTAGAATGTTGACACGTATCAAGGTAAGTTGTATGTGGAGTACAGTGCACCCAGAAAGAATTAAATGCCATGTAGGTGATAGCGACATTCTCTCGCTA
Organism: Cupressus sempervirens; assembly: GCA_028749045.1. Classification (NCBI taxonomy): domain Eukaryota; kingdom Viridiplantae; phylum Streptophyta; class Pinopsida; order Cupressales; family Cupressaceae; genus Cupressus; species Cupressus sempervirens. The sequence continues at coordinate 74,714,335 of CM053789.1, forward strand.
GTATGCTACCAAACATCTAGAATGAAGCCTCGACCTTGTTCAAGTGTCCGGAATGGTGACACGTTTCTGTCTAGCGTGTATCACTTAAGTTGCAGGAGATAGTATATTGATGTCTTATCACTGTTAATTATAATCTACAATTGGCCTTTTCCATCGGCTAAGTGGCTTCGCATGCATTACAAGACATTCCATAGTCCACTATCAGTAGTACTATTAGTCTTAATTACAATTGGCCTTTTCCATCGGTTAAGTGGCTTCACACACATTATAGGACAATGGATGGTATTAGTGTTTAATTACAATTGGCCTTTTCAGCACGTACTTGCAATTATGTTCATGATTTGAGAATATTTTCTAATTTAATGTAATTGAATTGGCAGTCAGACGAAAACAAATAAATAATCCTTGGCACCCTACCCACCAAGCTTATTTATAGGCGATTGAGCTACTTCTTTCATCATTGCTCATCTCATTTTTGGTAGTCAATAGGTTTGGTTTGTTTGGTGTTAGTCTGCTAGAACTTAGAGTTTGAACTTTGCAGTAAAGATGGACAACCCTATTCGCTTGAGATGCACTTTGGAAGAGGAGTAGAAGGTCTTTCTAGGTTGCATTCCTGAGGAAAACCTCTTGTCAATTTGCAATGAGGTTGTTCCATGCTCTGGTGTGAAGTTTGTTATTTCTGTTGTCAAAATGGTTCTGGGGCATGAGTTTTTGAAGAATGAGAATCAGTATCGTGTCAATAGTGACATTACATCACAATTTCTATCCTCCCTAGTTGACCTCGGAGAAGCAAGGGCTGAAATTGTGCTGCTCCTGAGAAAGATTTTTAAAGTAGGATATTTGGGTGATGACATTGAAATTGTTGCTCATGCAATTTTAGGAGTGGAGATCCCTTGGGTGGGTGAAGTCCACAAGCTTTTGGAACTTGGCCAGAATGTGGTCTTGCAACGATTTTTTCTGGGCTTGACTGCTGAGCAGTTGCAAAACCATAGGAAATGTGCAAGAATTGGGTTGAATTTTCTTCGAAAATGGTTTTTCCTTGATGAAGTGGAAGATGGCAACCAATGGCTACAAGAATTCACAACCATGGTCAATTCTGGTGGTTTCTACAATGAATAGTACAGTAGTTCTAGAGTCTAGGGTTTTACCCTGATTTTGTAAATTTGAAAATTTCAAATTTTCAAGAAATATCAATGAAATTTTTGGAGTTTCAGTTCCATATAAAATTACATTTCATTGTTTTAACTTCTTATGCTTACTTATGCAACATTGCAATATTTTGCATTTTTGAATTTTCTATTGAATTGTTTATAAAAGCCTATGTGAATATAAAATATTATTAGTTCCTACCTTTGGCATGAAACTAATGGAATCACCTAGTTCCATATTAGTTCTATAATCTAAAAATTTCATTGATATACCAATGTTTGCAAAAGGTTTATTAATTTGCATTTTTTTTGAAATTGAAAAATACAATTTTTTGAAAACTTTATTGGTTCATGATGAAAAAGGCAATGAAAAAATTCAATTTTCTTCATAAAAAATACAACTATTTTTTTCAACACCTCTATTAATGCAAACATTAATTGCAACCTTATATTTTCTTGTGACAAGTGGATAAACTTTTTTTTAAAATAATCATTTTTCTAATTCTAACACCTATATTAATGAATGCATTAATTTCAATTTTATCTTTTCCACATTTGTGACAAGTGGATAAACTTTTTAAAAAAAGACAATTAGTTTTAATTGACATTTATCTTTGTAATTTGTAAAATGTTATTCAAATATGGATATCTTAATCAAATATAGACCTTTTCACTTTTTTAAGTTGTCAATTTTCAAAAATTATTTTTTATATAGTTTAATTTTATATTTATTTTAATTTTAATTTGTATATAAGTTTAATTTAGAATTTAATTATTTTTATTTTTACATATCTAAACCAATGCTTTTAATACATTTTATTTTATTTTTAATTTATATATATAATTTTATTAGATTATACATTTATTTAACAATGAACATATATAATTTTTACTATATTGATATTTTTAAATTATACTTTAAAATACATAACATTAATTTTGTATCAATTTTAATAAAGTTCAAATTATTTAGCTTGGTATATTATCAACTTTATTTATTATAAGTGTGTTTGGTTTTTTTAAAGCATAAATTTAATTTTTAAATTAATTTATGTTTTTTTTAATGCATTATATTTAACCTTAAGAATATTGTCCAGCTTTTGCAATTGGATGAATTTATCACTTGAACAAGATATATCAAACAATTTAATAATTGGAATTAATCAATTTAACTCTTTAAAAAAAAATTTATTTTATCTATATCTCATGTATAATTAGTTGATAAATATCTTTGGTATGATAAATGTTCTTTAGGATGTCATCTAGTTTTAATTTAGCATGATACTATGATGTTTATTTATATATTCTTTTACTATTTTAATTAATATACATCATTGCAGTTATATAATTTAATAATATACTAACTATACTCATAATTTAATGGAAGTGGGACCCACGACCCACAGGGCCACCAAACCATTCACTGGTACCATTGGATGTTTATAGATCAACGACCGAAGTTGAGTTATGAGATGAAAGGAAAAAGAAACCCTGTCATTTCAAACGTGTCCCAGAATCATGACACATGTCACTAAATTCCTTGGTCGACCAACAAATCACAATCTCCTTTCAATTTGGTGATGACGTGACACTGACACGTCTGACTTGTGATGTGAGTCATCCTAATACCTGACTAGCTTAGTTAATGGGAGTGGGACCCGCGACCCACGGGGCCACCACACCATTCATCGGTGCCGTTGGATGTTTATAGATCAACGACCGAAGTTGAGTTTCGGGATGAAAGGAAAAATAAACCCTGTCATTTCAAACGCGTCCCAAAATCATGACACGTGTCACTAAACTCCTTGGTCAACCAACAAATAACAATGTCATTTTAATTTGGTGATGATGTGAGACTGACACATCTGACTCGTGATGTGAGTCATCCTGATACCTAACTAGCTTAGTTAATGGGAGTGGGACCCATGACCCACGAAGCCACCACACCATTCACCAGTGTCGTTGGATGTTTATAGATCAACAACCGAAGTTGAGTTTCAAGATGAAAGGAAAAAGAAACCCTGTCATTTCAAACATGTCCCGTAATCCTGACATGTATCACTACTTAGTTAACACATTGACATAATCACATTCCACTTGTAGTTAATAGTGACATTATGAATGACATTAATACATTATGACGGGTTAGTTAACACTTAACGTGTGTCTAGTAACTACTAACTAGTGCCAGTGGTCCACGATTCCACTCACATTTAAACTAAAAGTGTACTATGTGACAAGTGTGACGACTATAGACTATAGAGTACAAATTATACAATTTTGGTGCATTAAGTTTCATTAATTTTGCAGTTATACGTTGTCTGCAGATTTAGAAATTAGAAAGGGGTTACAAATTACAATTTACAAAGTTACAGTGCAACAAAGTTATGGATTCTTAATTTCTAGGTTGAGGATTGTGGTCCGAGGAAAGCAACAAACTACACTCTCTCAGCTCTCTGGAAAAATTGAAACTAAGGGCAACGTGAATGTGAATGGGTAAGTGTAACTACTAAAATCCTAAAAATTTATGTCCTGCATTTTAAATTTTACAACTTTACTGTTTATATTATATAAAAAAATTTAGTTTGTAGGCTTTTAATTTTAAATCACCCCTATAGGCTTGTAGTTGTGTTTAAATATTTACCACGATGAGCAAAAAAAAAACCAAGAATAACATGGGCAAAATAACAGAATTCCACAATATGCTTAAAACACCAGGTTTCAGTGATTTATTCCATGATATACATGATCCTGTTATTCATAGAAATAAGGGTATAATGGAGATAAGATTTGCACTTGAAAACAAGTGGAACAATCCAAATAAGGCTTCAAATTTTTGTTCATTTAAGCCTAGTGTAAATGCCACTGCAAATAAAATTGCATCGTGGGTAGCTGGGTTGGTACACATGGTGTTACCTCAAGTATTCCCTTGCCCAAAAATTGTCATGCTTTGCGCCAAAAATTATGATGAAAATAGAAAAGCAATTGTGAATAAAATTACTTAGGAGGAAATTTTTTCCATAACTAAGAGTGAATTTGCTAGTTTGTTGAGCCTAGGGTTTCAACAACAATAGTCAAACGTACATATTGACTTGGGAAAGCTGATAGATGATTATGAAAAATTAGATGCAGAACAGAGATATTCTTATATCAGAAGAATAACAGGCGGTTGTAGGTTGAGTCCAAATCACATGCCTCCTTATGATTTTGAATATTTTGTGCCATGGGCACAGGACAGTATTTCCTTGCTAGCATTTAGTTTGGGATTGGATAGTAACAAACAAGTGGATGCCAACATACTTGAAATGCTTTATCATATTCATTTTATAAAAGAACCAGTAAGATATCATTTTATTGAGCACATTGTTCATTGCATACAAGATCAATTACTAATGAGTCAAAGAGGTTCAGAGAAGACATTTAGATTCACAACCTACTTGGGCTATCTTCTCCTAGCAAAGCATCGTGCATTATTTGAGGCAAACAAGCTTTCCAGTCAGACTCAAGGCCAAAATCCAATATATGAGTGGACACCTCAGATAAGGATGATTGATAATAGAAGGAACTACAACAATTTTGTAGACTTCTTTTTGGCACCAATGTACCATAAAATTACAGGCACTCCAATGCCTAGAATGCCTATTACTTGTAGAAATTGCATTCAACTCGGAAGTGAATGACAATTGGCTGACTGGTACTTAATGGAAGAGTACACTGTGTTAAGGTTTTATGGTTCATGGGTAGAACCCTACAAACTTCCAATACATGTAACAGAGAGGGTATTTGCATTGGAATATGTACGACAAATGGAGAGTGCAGATGTACTCTTTCATGGTCAGCAAAAGAAAATGATGTTTCCCTCCATGCCATTCTCCTTTGGAGGGTTCGCACTTGAGAGAAGGGGATTCAAGCTGGCAGCAGCCTTTTTTTCATTTTTTTGATTTGATGTTGAAAATCATTGGCAGTATGATCCACTGAACATAATTGGAGCAAGGCTTAAGGGCATTGAGACTTCTGCAAGAAAATATCAACATGAAAGTATGCCTTTGATTGAAAAATTTCAAAACATGGACTCCTAGGAGGAGGTCAAAAAATAGATGGAGAAATATGCTGCTGAAAATAATATGTCAATATAGGAATTGTCATCACAAATAATGGCATTGCACAAACAGAAAGGAAAAGTGCAGGGCATGAAAGCGTCCAATTTCTACAAGAAAACTGATAATCCATCTTCAAAACCTCTTCCAAAAGAGCTAATGAAAGAATGTATAGATGCTGGATGGAGTCAAAGCAAAATTTCTCTATTTTGGGAAATGAGGAAGAATCTCGATGAGCCAAAGACCTCTTAGATCATGATGAGGTTGAAGAGGATACAATATTTGACGAATTGTGGAATAAGGAGTATCCACCTGAAGCACATCATAGTGATACTGATGATGATTATGATGACCAAGATTCTTTGAATCCCTCATCCAGTATACAAATTTAGAGAGGAGTTGATGCATCCACAAAACTTCTATATAGCAAAGGGGCAGAAATTGTAGAAAAAATGGGCTACCAAGGTTCTGGTGGTCTTGGTCCCAGTGGAGAAGGGGTTTGGTTACCACCTTAACCACCAGCTATAGCACCAAATCATGGTCAGAAACTAGGCCTTGGGCATGGAGATCAATCATCAACTCATTCAATTCCATCCACATTGGATTCATCTCAGTTAATTAAATTTGTTCCTGCTTCATTTACAGTTCCACTTCCAAGCACTCAGATTCAATCCAAATCAACTATCACTCCCACAGCTGTAGATATCATGGGTACAACTACAACTAGTGATCAAAAAAGGACATTGTATATAGATGTAAAAAAATTTAGTCCCGGAGATCAAGAAAGTGTAAAGAAGTAGAAGGTTATGACAAGTATTAGTAGTACTACTAGTACAACAATGCCAATGGTTACTGTGAGTCCAACAATTGCCCATCCTTCAGGACAAATCCCTCAGAACAGTCCAAAAACCCCACTAATGGGTCTAGGTGTTGGTTATCCTCATAGTATTGGTGGAAGCTCGTACATCAGAGCAAGTGCTACTGCTATTTCACCATTCAAACATTCAATTGTCTCACAAAATCTTGATTTTCATTACAATGGATTTGTAACTAACTATGAAAAATGAAAAAACAAGAATAGACAAAATAGTAAGACAATGAAGATGGAAGCAATTGCTATAGCTCATGATGCAGAACCTATAACCAACAGGTTATTTCCCACATATGACCTAGATAAAGATGTGATGGAATTCATGGTTGTTATGCTGCCAGCTAGAGATAACAATCAACCAGAGAGTCAGTTAGATCCATCTAAATTTCAAGTTAGCACCCTCCAAATGGATTTATCCAAAATTAAAAGTGTGGACAAGATAAATGTGTCCAAAATGACCAACGAAGTGGTCTACAGTTCAGTGATGAAGTTGGAGAGAGAGAAAGGCAAGCTTTAGGGCACAATAGATAAGTTAAAGGCAGACCTAGCAAATGTAAAGGCAAGTGAGAAAGCAACAGTAAATAGGTGCAAAGAATTAGAGAAAAGGATAAAAAAATGCATTCTCTAGCTCTAAAGAAGCAATTGAATAGCAAGAACAAATGGATGCAGAACTGAAAACTCTGAGGGAAAAATTGGAAAAAATGGGAAAAAAACTTCAGGATGAAAAAGACTCTTCAACAAAGTTATATAGAAACTTGAAGAATGCTACAAATGTAAACAATAAGTTAAATAAAGAATTGGAAAATGAGAGGGTAAAAACAAAAGAATTGGAAGAGAAAGAAAAAGGGTGGGAAAATAAAGCAAAGCAAATAAGAAAACATAGTGAACACCAATACTTAGAAATGAAAGAAGACCTAAAGAAGGCAAATGATACTATTAAAAAATATGAAAATGGCTTGAATGACCATGTAAATAATATAGTAAAGAAAATAAAAAATTACTTTTGGGGGCAAATAAAGACTTCTACTAATAGGTTGTGTGATTGGGTCGAACTCTATGAAGTTCTTATAGATGTTTTTGGGAAGCTGAAAGAGCAACTTGAGGAGAAAAAAAGTTTTGGTCACAGACAAAAAATTGCAAACTCAGATTATTGAAGAAATCAACAGCACTGCTAATAGGCATTTGGCAAGCAAGGGAATTCAAGACCGCATTGGTTCAATAATAAAGGTGACCTCTATATTTCATAAATGTCAAAAACTAACAGAAGGAAAAGAAGTTCTTGCTTTATTTGGGCCAAAGCTCACCAAGATGAACAATAAAACAATGAAATTGACATCTCTTGGTTTACTGAGTCTTGGACTTGATTTCTCAACAATGGGTTTCATTGGAAGAGAATTTTGCAAAAAAAGTTGGAGGACCAAATAACCTCTGATTTAGGCAACCTTCCTTAGGACAGAACTCATGAAGGCATTACAAAGTGCATCAAAACATTCACAAATTTGCATGCACTAGTGGAAGGAACATTTCTTGAAACTCGCTCTTCCAAGTAGGGAATGCTGGCAAGAATGGAGATCATTTACCATAACATCAAAAATTTTGCCCTTCTAACCAAAGAAGAATGGAGCATACTATAGAAACTTATAGTCTGTATGTGAAAGTACTTTCAGTTTCAATCATCTCTATATCTTCACTATATATGAATATCTTTCATATTATCCTACATACTACAGTCTAGACTCTAGAATTGAGTTTAAAGTAACAAGTTTGAACTTTGTTTTTTTAACAGGATCAATGTCGCAGTCTTGTAGATGCTATTGCCTATGCTAAAATTACTAATTTACTAAACCGGCCTATCAAATGCATAAATGTACAACTAAATTTGTAGAGATGTTGTAGACTTGTAGATGTCTTACTAATTTAGATTTTGAGACTTCACATTAGGCAAATTGACCTGAAGCTAGTGTTGCTCCCTTGCTTCTATAAAAGGGAATTCAGGGTCATTGGCTTACAAGAATTGTACCATATTAGCTAAATATTGCAAATGAAAACCATTAATAATTAATAATTGTGGAATTGAATCTATGATTCTATCTAATTTTCATGTTTTCCAATTCAATGTATGTTGAATAAATGAATAAAATAGAAAACAAAATTTCATTCAGGAATTTCAAATTCAAATATGAATGATCATTGATGACATGATATAAACTACACTCTATGGTAATAATAATATTAGTTCTCAAATTTTAATGATGAAACATAATACATTCTAATTTCTTGCTTTTCTAAAATGAACATTGAATGATAGGATATCATATAGTAGTTAATAAGTTCAAAAAATACCTATTGGTTGCCACTGCCAATTTAGCAAAAAATTCCTAAATTTTCCAATTCATCTTTAAGTCGTCATTATCATCCAATTTTGGTAGTCCAGTTGCTTCATTGTCCTCTTCATTTTTGTTTGTGTCTTCTTCAACTTCAAGTTCACTCTGACCTGACCTTCTATGACTCCTAATCCCATGGTCAGTGCCACTGCCAACTGTACTTGTCCCACTTGGAGTCACTATAGGAGATTGGTTAATGGTGTTGCCCAGTCCCACCCATCTTCTTTTGCATCTTTTCTTCCAAATTTCCATTGCTTTTTGAAAAGCAAAAATATTGACATTATACCTAGATGTGTATACCCTCAAGCATGATTCCAAATTCTTGTCTAGTTTGTTTCTTAGCTTTGATTTTAGGAAGACCAAAGCACTGAAAACTCTCTCATCCTCTAGTAAACCCAATATCATGGTTTGACATAGATCAGCAAGTTTTAAGTACTCTAAAATTTCTTCACGCAGCAATGTGCTCTGTTTTAGTTCTATCCATAGCTTTGTTGTCGAGCCCTCTTCATGTGGGTTACGCATTAATTGATATTGATGCTTCATGGTCCTTGCAAAGGTGCTTGATTTCTATCTAAGAAGACCCTCATCTAATATTCCATTGATAGTCACTCCATTGAATTCTATAGATTTGCAAAATTCCTTTATCAAAATCAACAGCCTTCTACGATAATCTTCCTTATTGTTGAAGGACCAATATTGAGGAAACACAATTGCCATGGCCTCAAGCAGTTGATCATATGGGAATCATGATATTATTTCAGAGGAAACTCTATAGGCTATGTCCCTTGTAGTAGATGCTATAGACTCAACAATCTTGGTAAACTCTTCCCTTGTAACTCTTGTAGCTCGCTTCTTTGGGGCACTATAGTACATTGGTATTTGAAATCCCCTTACACAAAAACATAAATCTCCCTTTTCAACAATGTTTAAATAATTATGAGGATCATCCAAATCTGTTAGTTTTTGCCAGTGATTAAATCTATCATTGGATAAATTTAGGTCAGTATGATAGAGACTATCGAGGGCTCAGAATGACATTTTATGCAATTGAGCATATTTTGCAATATACATGGCTCTTTGCTAGGCTTTTTTCATAATTAACCACATTTCTTCTAGCATGGGAAGAAGAGATGCCAAAGTCAAAAGTTTCTCTATATTGCTTAACCTCTCAAGTAGGTCGCCACATCTTTGATTTTTTGCATTGTCCCAATTTTTGTACATTAGTCCAATCAAAGATTGATATTCGAAAAATACTCGATGTGCTGGTCCATCCAAAGAGATCCATTTGGTATCAACATCTTTTAGAAGCTTGTTTCAATTGGTAATTCCATCAGCAAAGTGCTAAAATTCCCTAAAACGCTTGGGACTTCTACAAAAATATGCATACAACTCTCTTACTAAATCTTCAACCTTGTTTACTGAAGGAAACTTCTTCACAACTCTAAAAGCAAGATTCATCCTATGGGCCATACAATGAATGACAACAACATATGGTGAACAAGAAGCCTGCATCTTTGTGCAAAGACCATTCCTTTGACCTTGCATTACTGAAGCTCCATCTACTCCAACACAGACCAACTTCTTTGCTATTGTCATTCATCAATAGCTCCATATTCAATTAAATTTCCCTTTACTAACTGAAATAAAGTTTCTCCTATTACATTGTCTCTCAATTTAGCAACAGTTAGTAGATGTGGTTGGCGAACATTATTCTATACAGTACAAACATGCATGCATACCCATGACGTATTATCTATTTCCATAACTTCATCTAAGGACAATGCAATAAAGGTTGACTCTTTTATTTTTCTTTGTACATCCTCTATTTCAACCTACACAATACAACTTGCCCATTCCCATCCACTGTTTATTGACCAATGACTGACAGGATAGTTAGGAACTTTCAGAAAGTGTAAGAAAACCACTTATTTCTAGATAGTCTATCATTGGACGCCCTCTACTCAAAATATAGAAAATATTACTTAATTGAACAACTTTTCCACATTCTTCTACTTCACTTGCTTCTGCAAAAATAACATTAATAGAACCTTGAACTTCACCAGGCTTTGTCTAAAATTTTTGAAACATATAATATTCTTCAGTGTTCCTTTTATGTTGACATTTCTCCTTTGTTTTATATCTTACCACTTTTATTTTCTTACCATCTATAGTTGAGGTTTCATAAATCTTGCCAACATGTTTCTCTATGGTGTCTAGTTTAAGTCGCAACTTCTTTTCATTTTTATACTTCCAACTACAAATTGCATATTTGCATTCTACTGGTGGCTCACCTACAATTGGATTGTCCACGGGCTCAATGAATGGATACTTTGCTGCCCAATAAAATTTAAATCTCCTGGCCATCTCCCAGTGATGATCAGTATTTTCTTTCGATTTTCCTCTCCCTTTACTGTCACTGTTACTGTTAATTGCACCATGATCATCACTGAAGTTGATTGATTCATCCTGGTACTAGTTATTTACTGGATATTCTTCTTCAAGGTCATCTTCTTTAGAGATATTACGTTATGCAACTCCATCACCAGATTTATTAGGCTCCCCAATTTGTTGAATGGACTCCTTTGTAGGTTGAGATTGTACAAGCTCCTCTAATGATGTACCTTCCTTACTTTGACTAACACTGTTGCATCCACCCCTACCAAAGTATGAAGATATATTTTTGCATTTCGTTGGCCTCTCTTGGACATCTCCACCTTCATTAGTCCTACTCCTGTTCCTATTTAAATTTGGTTGTGACATCTTCATCAAATTAAGGCTGCAATAAAATAATATGGACTCGTAGTCGTAGTCATTCCGGTTCTCTACTGATCGCAATACTATGAAGAAGGCTCCTTTTTTCGACATGTTTCAATAATGAAACTCCTCTGTCTTAAATAGACAACTACAAATAAACCATTTTCATTTTGGCGAATGGGCCGACTGTTACATATGATAAGAACTAATATTTGGCGAAGCCTGCATAATTTCAAGTAATCAAGTGGGTGAATAGGGTGGGAATTTGGGACCCCATTGTGTGTGATGCATGGCGAATTGGGTCCTAGGATAAATAAAAATTTCACATAGGAAAATGGGAATTTGGCGAATGATGATTGTCGAAAGAGGCACTCAATTAATTCCATGGCGAATAAGAGTAAACATTAAAGAGAAATATGTTCAAAGAACCCAACTACCAAACTAAAATTATGTAATAATAGTGGTGAACTTTCTGACCACTATATGAGTATTTTATAAAATCTAGGCGAACCGGTCAACTAGTATATGATGTTTTTTTCGCCAATTTCTATAGCCCGCTCGGGACATATTTTCCATTTGGCGACTAATTGCCACTAAAAAAATCCCCATTGCACTCCATGCCATGATAATACTTGAGAGACTAGAATATGCTCTATTGCTCATGCTAATTATATATAGAACATAAAAAAGAGTATGTGCATCCCCACCACTGTCAAATGAGATGAAAAATAAAATAGAGTACATCCAAGAGGCATTGGCTTGATTTTCTCCAATATCATCTCCATTAGATTCATAGATTGTCCATGAAAAGGTCTCAAAGTATGGTATTGTACCGTCCTAAAATGGACACACTTTTCCTTTAAGACCTTTTAGCAACTTTCTCTTAGTGACTTCCCAGACAATGGATTGATGTATGATCGTCACTCAGTTTTCCCTAGTCTCTTCCCCCTTTTTTCTAAATTTTTCCACATTCCTCCTAAGCTTTTTATGGTTTGGCTATTCCCTCCTCTAGGTATGGGTCTACTTGTTGCCCCACTTTTTGTTTTCTAACTAGTTGGAAAAAGTGAGTATTGTTTAGAAGGAAAAGTGATTACAGTCCTCAGTTGTATTTGAGTCCCCATTATTACTAAATTTTTCCACATTCCTCCTAAGCTTTTTGTGGTTTGGCTATTCCCTCGTCCACGTATGGGTCTACTTTTTGCCCCACTTTTTAATTTCTAACTAGTTGGAAAAAGTGAGTATTGTTTAGAAGGAAAAGCGATTTCAGTCCTCGGTTGTATTTGAGTCTAGGTCTAAGTCCCTAAGGTTAGGTAATCTTTATCAAATTTTCCCTTTCAACCTTTCCCTTTCCCTCTTGTTAGATGGGTGTTTATTTTACCATGTACTTGTCAGATAGGTTAGTACCTAGTCCCATAAAGATCAAGCTTACTCATTTGATGATGAATCATGCCTCATATTTGCTCACAACATACCACTCTTTGACTAACAGATGTTTGCACAAAATGAAAAACATCTTCTCCTCTCTAGGTTTCATACCCATGAAGTTGATTTCTTTTAGTAACCACTTAAAGACATGTATTTATTAGAAACATGCAAAGGTGAAGGGTTCTAAGCTAAATAATAATTTGAATCTATGTTAGGATGTCCAAGCATTATTTGAATTCATAGATACTCAAATATTTAAGCCTTGGCAGAAAATCTAAAGTTGTCTTCTCCTCATTGGGTTTCCAACCCATTAAGATAGCTTTTTCGTAAAATGGCTTGAGGTGAGAAAGAAGATATTAATGAATCTCAAATAGATCTTCAAACCTTAAAAAAAGATTCCAAGCTTCCAGAAGTGTTGTTGTCAAAGATTTGAATCAGAAAGAAGCAATGATGGTAAAATGGAAAATATCTTCTCTTCAGTGAGTTTTCAACCCATATTGACAGTTTTCCAACTTCTGAAGAAAATCAAGTTAATGGTTAAATCCAACCCCCGTATTGGATGGAGAGCATGTCAAGGTGACTTTTTAATGAATTAAATCACTAAAGATGAAGAAACATAGCAAGGATCTCATTTGGTAGATTTTCCTCAACAAGGTACCCTAATGTTAACTTTCTGAAACTTAAAGGAAAATGGGAAAGTAAGTAATGGACATATAGAAAGTTACTGTGAGTTCAATGGAATAGTGAAAAGACATCTAGATGTCCATTGAAATCTCACAGTTACTATTCAATGGGTATCTCCTTAAATTAATTCACATGATACAAATTTTGAAGATCAACGGATGAATTGAGGCTCTTGTATAAAGATTGATAAGCAGTTGAATACATTACCACTTTTCTTTGGTGTGTCTTTCTCTCCATACATATAATTTATGAAAAACCTACGAATTTTTCATTCTTTTTCCCATTCACTTTCTCAATTTAAAATCTCATTCACAGAATCATGGCAAGCAAGTTCACAGGTTTTGATGGATTAGCTAGAATCAAGTCCACATTGCAGAACTTCATAGATACTTCTCTTTGCTTATTTGACATGTCAAACTTTTAGAAAAGTTTGAGAGATGAATGAATTCATCCCATTACCAAGAAGCTCTAAGGATGTGGTTTAGTTGAGGTAGCTAGTTTCCTAGTCATGGTCCAAGACATTGAGTTGATTTATGAATGGTTTCATCAGTACAACCCATAAACCAAACAAATTGTAGTACCTGATTATATGGTGCTAATCTCAATAGATACGAAAATAGTGGAGAATTTCCTTTGGGAGCTAGAGTGGGAGGAGTTCTCCAATTTAGGCTTTAGTGGAGCCATCTCAAAATTCTTAACTAAAATGATGATCTAGAGAAAAAAATCATGAAGACATGGTTCAAGAAACTGCAGAATGATAGGAAAAAAGTTCCCAAAACCTTGTTTGGGACAAACCTCAAGTAAAAAATTGTTAATATTTTTTTCCTCTTGCATAGCTTGAAAGGTGAGGTAGAGGCTTTGAATTTTTTTGAGTAGTATCTCTTTCTAGTTCAAGTAATTTCCTCAAATACCAAATATATTGATTTGGCTCAAGAGGTAAGTACATTTTTTTCCAATGCTCTTTAGGCAGTTAAGTTCTATAATACATTCTACATTTCTTCCTTCTTCGTTACATGTTTTCCTCATTGGAATTATGGCTTGGCCTCCCAAGATTAGAAACTTTCCTTGATGATTTTAAATCTTATGAATTCTATCCATGTCTATAGTTACAAAATAGTTATTCAATTTATGTGAAGGTGAACGATGCATTTGCTATGAGGATTTGTATGGAGCTACAAGGATGCCTAGAAAGGAGATTCAATTCAAAAAAAATGGCCACCATTAGTCAATTTGGATGTTTCTTCATTAAGTTCTCTTCATTTTTTGTATTTGCATCTTGCAATATTTGATTGATTTCCCTTAAAGTTATTAAGATATCCAAGCAACATGATCATACCAATTGAGATCATAAGGAAGCTCTACAAGTGAATATATAGAGAACGAACCTAAAGAAGAAATGATACAAATTTCGCATGAAAGTTAGAGCCTTCAGCTATCACACTAGGTTTGATGCTAAGAACATGATGAAGGTGTTTGAGAAGAAATATAAGTTAGACATGTATGAAGTCCTGAGGTGCATGTTCGACCCGAATGGGTATTCCAAAGATGTTCTACAAATGGGGAACATGATAAAGCACATCACTGCCATTGAAGACTATTGGGCTAACTGCAAAGATGAGTTTGAGAGCTGCGATTGAGCCTTTGCTAGGTTGATAGTCAACTAGATGAAAATGTATAAAATTAAAATTGATGTTGAAGGAGTTGAAGATGATAGTCAAAACTTGTATAGCAACACTTTCTTGACTAAGCTAAGGAGTACTCCAATAAATTTAGAACATTACGAAGAAGCTTTGGAAGACTTAGATTTGACGATGGCTAGAATCTACAAGAGAACTAGAAAATGGGTTGAATGGACCATGACACAATGAAGTAGGTGTAAAGGTATAACAACCCAAGCATCTTTGAATGTAGTTGTAGCCTTCTCTTCCCAAAGTGGAACCTTAGGCATAGTCTTGCCTATCACTCAAGTGCCTCTTGAACTGGCTGATGGAGGTGACCAACCTCCTATTAGTTTGTGGTAACTGATCAAGGAAGTACTATACATACTTCATAAATTCTTTGGGGTTTGAGGCATCATCCCAAAAAAAAAATTGGTACTATTCATCAAATTACCAGTAAAGTTTGTGCTAATATTCACCAATTTGTGGTTGATATGTTGTAACCCTAAAGAGGAAAAAATACTTGTATCAAAGGGCTTAGGGTTAGGGATTGTTTTATAGTGAGTAATGCAAAAATTGGTTCTTGTGGTGGTATTGATCTGTAAAGGATTACAGATTGCAATCAAGTTGTAATTAGTGGATCGTAATAATATTGGACTTATTGTTTGGTGGCTGTAGCCTAGGGATTGGGTGAACCACATTAAATTTTGGTGTCTTGTGTTCTTTTCTATGTGTTCTATTATTTTTTGATATTGTTTATATTGGCATGTAATTGTTATTTCTATTTGTGATTTAATCCTAACAAGTGGTATCAAAGCCTAGTTGTTTTTCAGTTATCATCTATAGGAAAGTCTCATAGTTGAGTGGGAGTGATGAAAGATGACGGTAAGTTGAGGGTTGACAAGTTTAATGGGCAGAACTTTTAGTTATGGAAGATCCAAATGGAAGACTATCTTTATCAAAAGGATTTATGGAAGCTATTAGAAGGAAAAACCAAGAATCAACGATCTATGTCAAATGACTACTGGGATCTTCTAGACAGAAAGGCACTTGGAAGCATTCAATTATGCATGTTACCATTGGTGGCATTTAATATTACAAAATCAAAGCCAACATAAGATTTGATGCAATCCCTAGTGAAACTATATGTAAAGCCCTCCACTTCAAACAAGGTATTTATCATGAAGTGTTTATTTGATATGGAAACGAAAGAAGGTGAATCTATTGTAGATCATTTAAATAAGTTTAATACTATTACTTGTTAGTTATCTTATGTGGGTATCAATTATGATAAAGAAACTAGGGCTCTCTTAATTTTGTGTTCTTAGCCTAAAAGCTGGAATGGCTTGGTAATGGCTATGAGTTATTCTATTCTTGGATCTAGTACCCTAAAATATGATGATGTGATTAGTGTTATTTTAAGTGAGGAAAATATTAAGAAATCCTCAGGAAGATGTAGATCTGGAAGTCCTTTGAATGCAAAAAGTTGAGGTAGTATAACTGAGAGAGGAACTAATTTAAGAAATCGTGGGAAATCAAGAGGAAAGTCAAAAGGTAGGTAGTCTCAATTGGGAGGACAAAACAATTGCTGGTACTATGGAAAACTAGGGCATAAAATAAAAAATTATTGGACTGAAAAGAAAAATGATGGAGATAAATTACATGGAGAAAAGGAGGAAAATGTGGTGGGTCACAAATTCAAAGAGGATGCTTTACTTCTATCTTTAGAAAGTGTTGATGATTCATGGGTTTTAGATTCTGGTGCTTCGTTTCATGCTACACCTCATAGAGGTTATTTCATTGATTATGTCCAAGGGGATTTTGGACTTTTTTTATTTGGGGAGATAATCAACCACATCATAATGTTGAAAAGGGAAAAGTTAAGATTAAGTTGTAAAATGGCAATCATTCGCTACTACATGAGGTAAGACATATTCCAAGACTAAGTAGGAATTTAATTTTAGCAAGGCAACTCAGTGATGAGGGTTGTGTAGTTAATTTTAATGATAAAAATTGGAAGATTTCAAAAGGTTCCCTTATAGTAGAAAAAGGTGTGAAAGTAGGCACCTTATATCTTTGTACAGGTCATATTGTTCCTTCTACTTTAATTGTTTCAAAGAAAAATGAATGTTTAGGAATTGTTACTACAGTTGTGTAGGGAGAACAATTAGCTGTTGTAAATTTTGATATAGTTCTATGGCACAATAGGCTTGGGCACATGAGTGAGAAAGGTATGAAAGTAATTCATTCAAAGAATGTTTGACTAGGTTTGAGATGTGTTGATATGGATTTTTGTGAAAGTTGTGTGTATGGAAAACAAAAGAGAGTGAGTTTTGTGAAGACTAGGAAGGAAAACAAAAAGGAGAAATTAGAGCTTGTGTATACTAATTTATGGGGACCGGCTTAGGTATTTTCCCTTGTCGGATCTCATTATTATGTTATATTTATTGATGATGCAACTAGAAAGGTATGGATTTATTTTCTTAGATAGAAATCTAATGTATTTCAAGCTTTTAAGAAATAGAAATGCTTGGTTGAAAATGAGAATAGTAAGAAATTAAAATGTCTTAGATTTGATAATGGTTGTGAGTATTATAGTCATGAATTTGAAGATTGTTGCTCCACTAATGGTATTCATAGACAAAAAACTATTGCAAAGACTCCACAGGAAAATGGAGTGGTTGAACACATGAATATGACTATAATGGAGCATGCAAGGAGCATGAGGTTGCACATCAGGTCGCCCTTACACATATGGGTGAAGGATATCAATAATACTATATATTTGATTAATATAGGTCCCTCTACTCCTTGGGGTTGTCGTATTCTAGAGGAAGCATGGACTAGTAAGAAGGTGAGTTATTCTTTTCTCAATACCTTCGATTGTGAAGCATTTGCTCACATAGATTCTTAAAACAGAACCAATTTGGAAGCTAAGTTGAAAAAATATGTATTTTTTGGATAGGCCATTAATAAATTTGGTTATAGGCTTTGGAATTTTGAAAACCATAAAATTGTAAGAAGTAGGGATGTCATATTTAATGAGAAAGTGTTGTACAAAGATCTATTGTAGCAACATGAAAAAGAAGAAGATGATTATGTAGTGCTAGATGATGCTCCAAAAGATGATGTTCCAACCATTCCTCATGATGTGCAACAACCACAACAAAAAATACCATACACACTAGTGAATGTTAGGCGGTCAACAACAAAAATTAGACCTCTACAATTTTTTTCTCCCTCTTTGTATTCTATTTTACTTACTGATGTTGGTGAACCTAAATGTTATGATGAAGCTATGTAGGTGGATACCAAGATTCAATGGGAGTCTGTATTGAATGATGAAATGGACTCTTTGCTGAAAAATAAGACATGGGATTTATGAAAGTTGCTTGTAAGTAATGATTTAAAGTTAGGTTAGTGGTAAAAGGATTTGCATAGAAAAAACGCATTGATTTTGATGAGATATTTCCTCTTGTTATTAAAATGACTTCTATTTGTATTATTTTAAGTATTGTGGCTACTAAAGATTTGCATTTGGACCAGCTTGATGTTGAAACAACCTTCTTTCATGGTGATTTGGATGAAGAGATATATATGGCTCATCCACAGGGATTTGAGGTCAAAGATAAGGAGAGCTTAGTATGTAGATTGAAGAAAAGTTTATATGACTTGAAGCAAGCACCTAGGCAATGGTATCTTAAATTTGACAGTTTTATGCATGAGCATGGATATAGTAGGTGTCATTTAGATCATTATGTTTATTTTAAGAGGTGGAATGATGAAAACTACATTATATTATGTTTATATGTTGACGATATGCTTGTAGTTGGGTCTAACATGGATCATATTAAGGAGCTAAAATGCCAGTTAGCAAATGCATTTTCTATGAAGGATTTGGAGGAAAAAAATCAAATCCTTGGTATGAAGATTTGCAGAGATAGATAGAATAGGAAATTCACACTATCTCAGGTTGATTATGTTGAGAAGGTGTTGCAACATTTCTCTATGGAAAATGCTAAAGTTGTCAGCACACCTTTACCTGGTCATTTGAACTTGACTAAGGAGATGTGTTCTAAGACATAAGAAGATGAGGATAAGATGTCCAAGGTACCCTATGCTTTAGCTATATGAAGCTTGATATGTGCTATGGTATGTACAAGGCTAGATATTACACATGTAGTGGGAGTCGTTAGCAAGTATATGAGTAATCCAGGAATTGAGCATTGGAATGTAGTCAAATGGATTCTTAGATATTTGAGAGGAATGTCCAATAAGTGTTTACACTTTGGGGGCTCTAGTACTGCTTTAAAGGGCTATGTTGACTCAGATTTGGTAGGCGATATTGATACTAGGTAGAGTATAATAGGTTATGTCTTTACTATTGGTGGGGCAGCCATGAGTTGGGTTTCTAGGTTACAAAAGGTTAATTCTTTATACACTACAGAGGTAAAGTATGTTGTTGCTATAGAGGTAGCCAAGGAGATGATATGGCTTTAGTTCTTCTTGGAAGAATTGGGACACCCTCAAAAAGGATAATTATTTTCTTACAGATAGTCAGAGTGCCATTCATCTTGCAAAGAATTCAGCTCTGTATTCAAAGAACAAACACATATAGTTGTGGTATCATTTCATCCAGTCAGTTTTGGAGGATGGACAATTAAAGCTAGATAAGATACATACAGATGAAAATCCAATAGATATGTTTATAAAGGTAGTGACATGGGAGAAGCTTAATTGCTCTTCAGCTATGGTAAGTCTTCTAGACTGCATGGAAATAAAAGAACAATAGAGTCCAAGATGGTTTGATCTAGTGGGAGCCCCATGTGGTAGCAATATTGCTATAGGATCAGTCTCCAAGTGGGAGATTTCTATCTAGAATGCAGTTTGATCAGTCCCCAAGTGGGAGATTGTTAGTTTGTGGTGACTAATCAGGGAAGTATTGTACATACTTCATAAATTTTTTGGGCTTCAAAGCATCACCTTGAAATTTTCTTTGGTACTATTCACTGATTCGCCACTAAAGTTTGGGCTAATATTCACCAATTTATGGCTGATATGTTGTAACCCTAAAGTAGAAAAATACTTGTATAAAAGGGCTTAGGGTTAGCGATTATTTTATACTAAGTGATGTCAAAGTTGGTTCTTGCGATAATATTGAGCTATAAGAGATTATGGATTGTAATCAAGTTGTAATCACTATAATGTAATAATATCAGACTTGCTATTTGGTGGACATGGCCTAGGGATTGGGTGAACCACATTAAATCTTGGTGTCTTGTGTTCTTTCCTATTAGTTTTATTATGTTCTAATATTTTTTATATTTCCATTTAATTGTTATTTCTATCCACGGTTTAATCCTAACACCTCCTGAAAAGTATATGCCTCTTGATAGAACTTTTTTAGGATGGTTTAGTACCAATAATTAGAATTGAATAGAGACTGAGAAGAAGGCTAAAGAATTGAAAGATAGCACAATCATAGTGGCTCTCTCACTCCATAGTAGTTTGATTCCATCTATGGATGTCACACTACTCCTACCAAGTAGTCCCCAAGTACAAGTGGTGGACCTTGGAGATGGTGGAAGCACTGAAAGAAAGTCTATAGAGTTTGATGAAGCCACAAAGAAAAGTACAGAAATAAAGAAATGTCCTAAAGCTTCAAAACTCATTTCCTAGGTCCCAAAGAACCTTTCTCTTTAGCTGTGAAAATATCAACTTTGGTGAAAAGAAAGATGATTAGTGTAGACATGCTTGGGACTACATCCAAGGTGATTGGCACAGAATCATGGTTGGAAGTCAACTTGGATAGAAATAGTAAGAGGAAAGAAAAGGGAGTCCCCAATAAAGAATCTTTACCTCTGCCTATCTATTCTAGATCAACATTGTGTAAAGTTAAGAAGTAGAAGATCCTATCCATTCTTGGACAAGATCTTGATACAAGGCAACTAACTATGTAGATTGCTAAGTCCACTAAGGAAGGGAGGATTGAAGATATGTCTACAAAGGATTTTTCCTTATATTCTTTGGATCTCAGAGAAGTTAGACATGACACTAAGGTGGGCCTATTGAAGTCAAAAAATGATGTGATAGAAGGTAAACTCAAAAGCATTAATCTAGCTAAAGTCAGAATGAAGACAGAGATTCATTAACTTGATTGCTTCATTAGGCAATTAGTCACCCTCTTAATGAGCATCTCAAGAATTTCAACCACCAGTGATCCTATAGCCGCTAACATTTAGTCTATCATTTCCCAGTTATAGGAAGACAAAAACTTGACACAAATTGATATGGAATGAAGCGAAAAACTCAAATTTGAGGGACTTACAATCATAGAGAAAACTGACAATGCAATACTAAGGCTCAAAATAGAGAAAGATAATATCTTAGCTAATTGAGCTGCCTTGGTAGAAAAGAAAGCCAAGAGTGAAGATTGCATTTCCTTATTGAAAATGATCACCCACATGAAGGCTAAGGAAGTCATAGAGAAAAAGATTCTTCCCAAGGGAGGTGAGCCCTTATTTGACTAGATTCAAAGCATGCAATTCAAATTGAAATGATCCTAGTAGAAGAAGAAAGATTAAAGAAAATAGAGGTCAAAGTTAAGAAAGATTAGGATAGAAACTATGAGTTACTAAGAGGCTTACATATAGATTCCCAAGCTAGCACACAAGGGAAAGGGATAGTTGGAGTTTCTATCATGTAGAAAAATAATTTCTTTGATTATCTAGATAGCTTAATAGTGAAATCTTCTGATCACTAGAATAGAGTGTCAGAGCTTCAAAAACTTGGTGGGTGTATACACGTACCTATGGAGGATTGTTACCCTGCTTTTAACACCCACATTCTAAACTCCCAAGCTAACTCTGCAAAGTATATTTTGATTGGTTTTTAATTTTTGATGATGGTTTATGAACTATGATCTATCAATAAAATAGTATCTTAAAGAGATGTCGAAGTTGAATCATCAAATTTAGACCAAAGTTTAGCTTCAGATTCAGAGTTAAGTTCAGAGAAATAATTATAGGTACAACATACTTGTATTGAGTTGAACTCAAACTTGAAACAAAGGTTGCAACTTCAAGTTCAAGTTCAAGTCCAAGTTCAAGTGTGTAGAATTCAGGTTCCCATTTGAAGTTCAAGCTATGAGTTTGAGGTTTTTAGCATGCAAATCTGTCAATCCAGTTGCAAGTTAATGTTCGAGCTTTGAAAAACAAGTAACCAGTGCAACATTCATAACCTCAACCTCCAAGTCCAAAGTCATACACTCATGTCAAATGGTGTCAATGGTTAAGTGGTCCAAGCTTAGTTACATAGATGAACAAGCTAGTGGCATGATTTGCAAGCATCACCCAAAACACTCTCTTGACATTAAGAGCCCTAGTAAGTGGGAAACCGTAATAGTCACAAAGCTTGACTAAGCCCTTTACTTTCTTCCACATTACTCATCTGTTCTAAACCTCTAATAATACCCAATAGCCACATATCTATCGGCCAAAGGCATTGATTGCGTAACATTGAAAATGGAGATATCAAGATCAGTGACTTCGTAGAGTTTCATCCTCGAATGTAAAGGTGACTGGATCTGAAACTAAAATTATACCAAATAAGAGTCACCAAACAAGTGACATGTTTTAGATGTGCTATCGGTAGAGAAAAACAAAAAAAACAAGTGAGATGAGAAGACACGGGCTGGGCAAGGAAGATCACCGTGAGAATGACATGAAACACAAGTGCTCTATTTCTATGTAAAGGCGCTCCAAATATAATAAAAAGAAAAGTGCTTGAATAAGTCATCAATCAGGCCATGTCTTAACATAAGTCTAAGATAGTCAATTGATTTGGTGACCACCAAATATGTGTAAATCATAGGCACCTTGAAAGAGTCACAAGTAATAGTAAGTGGTACATACTACAAGTGATTTGTCGGGTTGCATGGAGTGCAATAATGTTACAATAAATAACATCTTGCATGCATAGTGTTGAGCTTGACCTTTATCGGCATCTCCTAATGTCACCTCCAATATGCTCGAATACCATCATGTGATGTTTAGATTGGAGAAAACTGTCATCCATACCATTCAAGCCAACTCAAACAGAGAACACAATACTTGATAGAGGTTATTTCTAAGTGCAAAGATATAAAGTGTTGTTGATATAATTCTAGAGACCATGTCAAAATAGAGACTATGACCACCATGCCAAGATGAAGGCTCTTCTATTATTGGTTGTTGCAGAGTTTTCTTATAGGTATACCATGAATCGAATCTCTTGGTGCCGCATGGAATGAAATGGGAAAGCATATCAGTTATTGTCACATTCCCAATTTCCAATGATGCCTGCATAGAGGAAAATAGAAAAGATCAGGTTGAAGTTGACAAAGAGTATTGTTTGGAGTTTTCTGTTTTGAAGATTGCGGAGTAGATCTTTAAGAACATATCTCCACATCCATACAAAGTGCAGTCATATCACCTGAGGTCGACTACAGCTCATTTGGAAAAAAGATCTTGAAAGACAACTACAGATCTGATATGAAAATTTGCTTGTGGAACATGATAACATGCAGAAATTTATATAGGAACACAAGGAAAGAATAGCTGAACAAAATGATACTAGCAAAGGGGATCACAAAAAATTTGAGCTGGTGCAGTTGTCTTCTTACTAGGTTGATGTAGGCGGATTAGATACTGAGAAGGTTGTGGATGGCAGCAACCCCAAGTTAGCACAGTTGGCTTCATGCCAGGTCAATGTTGGGGAAATAGAAACTAAGATGGTTGTCACAGATGCCTTGGAAGTTTCATTTGAAGGCAATGATATTGCAATGCAAGACAAGAGGGCTCTTAATGATCATCATTCTTTTTCACCAGTCCAGGATGGTGCTAGGGAGGCTAGCACTTATAGTCAAAACAAAGATAAGGTAGAAGATTTTGAAAAGGCTACAGATACGAGGACTGAGCATGCACTTAAGTTGGCTGGATGTAACGCTATTTTAGAGGATGAAAAAGCTGATCAAATTCCACATGACAAGGCCAAGAAGGTGGTTTTTTCAGTTGAGTAGACTCTTGTTTTCCCCGGTGAACTTGAACAAATTGTTCAACATCAGAGTGACATAATGGATAGATTTCATAGCCATATTTCTGTTATACATGATGTGGGTGCTCAATATGAAAAGCAACATAAGAGCGATATGGTGCCTTAGGCAGTGGGTTCAAATACTATTTTCTTATATGATAATGTTGAACAATTAGACCAATAGAATAAAAACATGATAAATCAATCAAATGGTGAGGATGGTGCTTTGATGGTTGAGAATGTCGAACAAGAAAACCAACATGAAACAAGGCATATTAGCGGTAGACAAGAGTTCCCTAATGATGGCTCATTATAGGAATGAAATGTGTCATGAAAGAAATAATAATTCTTACACCTTTGTTTTCATAAATAACATAATATTGATAAACATGATAAATATTATGGGCCTCATCTGAGAAAGTGAAAAATTATGAATTGTTAATAATGCCAAGTGTACATCTCTGTCCACACATTTGAGAAGTTGGAGGGAATTGGTTATTCCCAAGAATTAGTCACGAGGAAATTTGAGGGAGAAAAAGAAAGGAGTAGGTTAAACAAAGGGTTCTTCTTTTCTGGGCTAGAAGTTCTACAACTGCTATAATAGGGAGAAGACAGCTGTGGTTGGAAAAAAGGGAGGGTTGTTCTTTTTCTATTTTGGAGCAAGTTCTACAACTACTTCAGGGGATGAGAGATTGGTTTTGTAGTTTGTTTGTAATGGAAGGATGTGATAATACTATTGTTATTCCATTATGTTTCTGAAATAAAGAGGATATGCATGTGTTTGATTCTATAGTCTGTACACTCATAATTCTAGTTTAAAGGATCTTATGGTCTTTTATTTCCCTGTTTTAGACACAGTGATATCCATTACATCAGATTTCTGATATATGTAATCTTATGGTTGATGCATTCACGTTTTTTGCATGCTAATACGTAAAACCCCTCTTAACTGTTCTGTAATGCAATGTGGGAAGTTGAATAAGCAATCATAGGGTTATTTATTTGTCTTCCTTTCTTTATTCATAAATTTGATAATCACATTCATCTAATGTTGATTGGCGGATGTTAGAAACCCTTTTGTGTCTTCAGGTTAAAGGCACAACCAAGTATCACATTCATTGAATATCATTTGTGAGGGAGCTGTACCTCTCAATTTAGAGGAGGATTATCAATAAAATGATAATCTATCCATCTGTTAGTATATTTTGTCTTTCTTTTCAGGTGTATTAAGTCATGTTCCATAATTCTTGTTGAAAGAAAAAACTATTTACTAACAGTTTTTGGTGACTCTACTGGGGACTCGAACGAGAAGATCAGTGCTGAATAATGGTTTCCTCAGTTTATATGTATATCTCCACATACAGGAGATTGGTGACTCTAATAAATTGGTGACTCTGCTGGTTCTTCTTTCAAATCCTAATGAGTTACAAGAATGGGAAAAAGACCAGGCCCCACTATCTCGGAGATCCTTCAAATGAATGATAAGGTTCTACAAGATTTCTAGGAACATTGTAAAAAAAGCATTTCAAAGGCTGTAAAACTGAAGATAAGTCTTGAAGATGACCATAACTCTACCTTTTTGTGGATGATTTTATGTCACAGATTTCACAAGCTCAAAGATTTGGAAGCCTGCAAGAGAAAAGTGTTGTAGCTTGAGAGAGAATTGGAAGTTGTGGAGGAAGAAACTCCAATTATTTCATCAGGTTATATTTCTTGTAATTATACAATCATGAGTGATCAAGAAATGGGATTAAAAAAAAAGCCTTGAAAGATATCTACTGTTAATGAGATAAATTCTGAAAAAGATCTGATGCTCTAGTATTTGTGGAATGCCTTGAAAGGGAGTATCTATGAAGATGAAAAGAGCAAGCTAAATCCTTCTGAGGATCGTTGATCCTCCATACTGCTAGATTGTGTGTATTAAAGATTCAATGATCTTAAAAAGCTTGATCAAAAAATTAGAGTTTCTACAAAGATATCAAGAGAAGAATTAGAGACTAAAGATCCCTCGTTCTCTCACCTCTTGGTCTTAGAAGATCCAAGTGTTTCAACAATAATGTTAGAATCATCAATGCCATGGAGTTTTGATCAGCAACAAAAGGAAGATCAACAAAAAAGTCAACAAGAGGAGTTGCATTTTAAGGAAGAGCCTCATGTCATAGATGAGTTGTTGGTAAGTGATAATAAAGAGTTAAAAACTTACGATTGCCAACTTTATTTTCACCTGATGAAGATTCTAATCACATGCAGCAAGAAGAGGTTTTTTCTACTAAGTTTGATCCTATGGTCATTGAAAGTAGTCTTAAAAAACCATTACTCTTATCTATATGTCCTAAGCATAGTTCAGCTTCTAATATTCAAAAAGAAAGTTTGAATTCTGATTTTTCTCTTGTATACCGAGACAAAGATATGGTTCATATGATAGCAGTAGGGAATCAATCCCAAAATGATGATGGTGAGATTGTTAGGGGTAGAGTGAATGCATTATACTTACCTACTGAATTCATTGAAGATTTTGAAATTAAAGATAATCCTCTCTTTGTGCCCTGTGATCTTATATATGATAGAAAAGAGCAAGGAGAAGGTGGTCTTGATAATTCTGGCAGCATGATCATATAGAAGCAAAATAAAGAAGCCACAGTGAATTCGAAACATAACAGCCAGCAAGAAGTTCCCTCAAGAAATCATTCATGGTTGACTGAGGAAGCTGACACAAGAGTGTATAATGAAGACCATTTGAGTTTGGTTGAGGTACTGAATAATTTAACTTTGATCCCTTTGATTTCTTCAAAAGATTCAAATGCTTCCTTTGTTTGGCCTAGTGTTGATCAGAATGTATTGAGTGATAATCTAAAGCCTAATGTTTTTGAGTTTGACGAGGAGGCATTCTATTTTAGACATGAAATTGTTGATGGACTTATAAGAGGTAGATTTTCAGCAAGCCTAGCCTTGGGTTTTGATTTAAAGGTTCCAACAAGGATAATACAGCCTGAATTTTGTGATGTAAGTTGGCTTTGTGGATCTGATGAAATTCCTAAGTTGGTGCAACATATTGTGGTCAAATATTTCTTTGCAATAGTCATTAATTACCTATTTGGAATGGTGCATCTTGTGTATCAATCTCTCTTTTGCATAGGTAGATACTTCTCACAGTCAATCAATGGATTCACATGAGCAGTGAGATCCATCTTTGGAGGTATGGGCTGCTCGCCCTATCCTTTGTACATAAATTTTTGTTGTGCCTATGTTTAGTTTTATTTTGGTGGTGCTTAGTGTAGCTGTCCAGTTATTGTGTTGTTGGTTGCTTTCGTCTGTTGGTCTCCTTTGTTGGCCTTGTCCCCTTTTCTTTGTTCTCTGCAAGCAGCCCTAAGATTCTTTATGACTCCATGACTCTGTTGCCCAATGGATATAGCACTGGCCTTCTACCAGAAATTGCTGGATTCTTGGTGTCCCTCATGGCCCACAACCCCAGTTAGAGCCAATTGTTACCCTACTTTTAAGACCCACATTCTAAACTCCCAAGCTAACTCTGCAAAGTATATTTTGATTGGTTTTTAATTGTTGATGATGGTTTATGAACTATGATCTATGAAGAAAATAGTATCTTAAAGAGATGTCAAAGTTGAATCATCAAATTCAGACCAAAGTTCAGCTTCAGATTCAGAGTTAAGTTCAGAGAAATAATTAGAGGTGCAACATAGTTGTATTGAGTTGAACTCAAACTTGAAGCAAAGGTTGCAACTTCAACTTCAAGTTCAAGTCCAAGTTTAGGTGTGCAGAATCTGGGTTCCCATTTGAAGTTTAAGCTTCGAGTTTGAGGTTTTTCGCATGCAGATCTGTCAATCGAGTTGCAAGTTAATGTTCGAGCTTTGAAAAAAAAGTAACCAGTGTAGGATTCATAACCTCAACCTCCAAGTCCAAAGTCATACACTCACGTCAAATGGTGTCGATGGTTAAGTGGTCCAAGCTCAGTTACATAGATGAACAAGCTAGTGGTTTGAGATGCAAGCATCGCCCAAAACACTCTCTTGACATTAAGAGCCCTAGTAAGTGGGAAACCATAATAGTCACAAATCTTGACTAAGCCCTTTACTTTCTTCCACATTACTCATCTGTGCTAAACCTTTGATAATACCCAATAGCCACATATCTATCGGCCAAAGGCATTGAGTGAGTAAGATTGAAAATGGAGATATCAAGATCAGTGACTTCACAGAGTTTCATCCTCAAATGTAAAGGTGACTAGATCTGAAATTGAAATTATGCCAAATAAGAGTCACCAAACAAGTGACATGTTTTAGATGTGCTATCGACAGAGAAAAAAAAAGAAACCAAGTGAGATGAGAAGACATGGGCTGGGCAAGGAAGATCACCTTGAGAATGACATGGAACACAAGTGCTCTATTTCTATTTAAAGGTGCTCCAAACATAACAAAAAGAAAAGTGCTTGAATAAGTCATCAATCAGGCCATGTCTTCACATAAGTCTAAGATAGTCGATTGATTTGGTGACCACCAAATATGTGCAAATCATAGGCACCTTGAAAGAGTTGCAAGTAATAATAAGTGATAAAAATTACAAGTGATGTGTTGGGTTGCATGGAGTGCAATAATGTTACAATTAATAACATCTTGCATGCATAGTGTTGAGCTTGATCTTTATTGGCATATCCTAATGTCACCTCCAATATGCTCGGCTAACATCATGCGATGTCTGGAATGGAGAAAACTATCATCCATACCATTCAAGCTGACTCAAATAGAGAACATAATATTCGACAGAGCTTATTTCTAAGTGCAAAGATATAAAGTGTTGTTGATATAATTCTGGAGACCACGTCAAAACAGAGACTATGGCCACCATGCCAAGATGAAGGCTCTTCTATTATCGGTTCTTGTAGAGTTTTCTTATAGGTATACCATGAATCAAATATCTTAGTGCCACATGGAATGAAATGGGAAAGCATATTATTTATTGTCACATTCCCAATTTCCAATGACGCCCGCAGATAGGAAAATAGAAAAGATCAGGTTGAAGTTGATAGAGAGTATTGTTTGGAGGTTTTTGTTTTGCACATTATGGAGCAGATCTTTAAGAACATATCTCCACATCCATACAAAGTGCAGTCATATCACCTGAGGTCAACTACAACTCATTTGGAAAAAAAGATCTTGAAAGACAACTATAGATCCAATATGAAAATCTTCTTGTGGAACGTGATAACATGCATAAATTTATATAGGAACACAAGGAAAGAATAGTTGAACAAAATAATACTAGCAAAGGGGATCACAACAAAATTGATTTACCACAATCGTCTTCTTACTAGGTTGATGTAGGCGGATTAGATACTGAGAAGGTTATGGATGGCAACAACCCCAAGTTAGCACAGTTGGCTTCATGCCAGGTCAATGTTGGGGAAATAGAAACTAAGGTGGTTGTCACAGATGCCTTGGAAGTTTGATCTAAAGGAAATGATATTGCAATGCAAGACAAGAGAGATCTTAATGATCATTATTCCTTTTCACCAGTCTAGGATGGTGTTGGGGAGGCTAGCACTTCTGGTCAAAACAAAGATAAGGTAGAAGATTCTGAAAAGGCTACAAATATGAGGACTGAGCAAGAACTTAAGTTGGATGGACCTAACGCTATTTTAAAGGATGAAAAAGCTGATCAAATTCCACATGACGAGGCCAAGAAGGTGGTTGTTTCGAATGAGCAGACTCTTGTTTTCCCTGGTGAACTTGAAAAAATTGTTCAACATCATAGTGACATAATGGACAGATTTTTGTTACAAATGATGTGGGTTCTCAACATGAAAAGCAACATAATAGCGATATGGTGGCTCAGGCAGTGGGTTCAAATACTATTTTCTTATATGACAATGTTGAACAATCAGACCAACAGAATACAAACATGATAAATTAATCAAATGGTCAGAATGGTGCTTCAATGGTTGAGAATGTCGAACAAGAAAACCAACATGAAACAAGGCATATTGACGGTAGACAAGAGTTACCTAATGATGGCTCATTATAGGAACGACATGTGTCATGAAAGAAATAATAATTCCTACACCTTTGTTTTCATAAATAACATAATATTGATAAACATGATAAATATTATGGGCCTAATCCAAGAAAGTGAAAAATTATGAATTATTAATAATGCCAAGTGTGCATCTCTGTCCACACATTTGAGAAGGTGGAGGGAATTGGTTATTCCCAAGAATCAGTTACGAGGGAATTTGAGGGAGAAAAAGAAAGGAGAAGGTTAAACAAAGGGTTCTTCTTTTCTGGGCTAGAATTTCTACAACTGCTATAACAGGGAGAAGATAGCTGTGGTTGGAAAAAAGGGAGGGTTGTTCTTTTTCTATTTTGGAGCAAGTTTTACAGCTTCTTTAGGGGAAGAGAGATTGGTTTTGCAGTCTGTTTGTAATGGAAGGATGTGATAATACTATTGTTATTCCATTATGTTTCTGAAATAAAGAGGATATGTATGTGTTTGATTTTATAGTCTGTATGCTCATATTTATGGTTTAAAGAATCTTATGGTCTTTTTTTTCCCTATTTTAGACACAGTGATATCCATTACATCAGATTTGTGATATATGTAATCTTATGGTTGATGCATTCACATTTTTTGCATGCTAATACTTGCAACCCCTCTTAACTCTTCTATAATGCAATGTGGGAATTTGAATAAGAAATCATAGGGTTATTTATTTTTGTTCCTTTCTTTATTCATAAATTTGATAATCACATTCACCTAATGTTGATGGGCAGATGTTAGAAACCTTTTTGTGTCTTCAGGTTAAAGGCACAACCAAGTATCACATTCATTGAATATCATTTGTGAGGGAGCTATACCTCTCAATTCAGAGGAGGATTATCAATAAAATGATAATCTATCCATTTGTTAGTATATTTTTTCTTTCTTTTCAGGTGTTTTGAGTCATGTTCCATAATTCTTGTTGAAAGGAAGAACTGTTTACTAACAAGGATATACAAGAGTAGTTGAATGCCGTCAAAGATCTAGTCAGATACCATTCCAAGTGGATCTTAATATACACTAACATTCATGTTCATAGACATGAGGAGTTGATCCCAAAAATTTTTGTCACCAAAGCCTATAGGGAAAAGTCAAAAAAAGGAAAGAAGGCAAAGTGATTATTATCTTCCCTTTTCATATTTTGATGTAATGATTGTAACTAGCAATTGGCTCCTTGCCATTTGTCAATTTTGAGGAGATGAACAATTTGAGTCTCATTTTGTAATAGTCATCTTGTAATCCTATATGTATCTAATGGAAAGATTAATAGAAGGTAGGTTAAGTATTGGCCTAAGATATTTCATACTATAGAGACAAGTTGAATGTATTTTGTGTTGATTATTTACTATTCCATTGTTCTGTGATAGCTTAGGAAATCTCTATCTATTGAATTGAGTTGAGGAATAAATAGAGCTTTATTTCCCTATTCAATGCAGCAAGCTATAGGTAATAATAGTATTATTGAAAGTTTAAACAGCTTATGTTTTGTGTTGTTCTTCAAGTTAGTCTCTTCCTTATTAGAGTTAGAACATTTCAATTAAGATGTTAATTCATAAATATAATTCATTAGCATTTCATCAATTTCTACGAGTTCATTAGATATGTGAGTTCATAGACCTGATTAGTTTTAAGACCCAAATCTTCACCTAACTTAGTTCATGTCTAGGCCTAACTTGGTTTACTTCTCCTATTCTCTAGTCAAGAATAAACACCATTTAGATTTAGGAACAAACAAGATTCATTGCAAATCACAAAGTCCAAGGGAGTTGTACCTAAGAATTTAGAGACAAGTTAATCACTTACTTATGATTTCCCAATTGTTGTAATTAGATGTTGTTTAAGAATATTGGTCATTCAAGAGTACAATAAAAGAGCAATATATTTACCAACACTACTCAAGATGACCTCTTCTAGAATAGGTTGATGAGGGCATCCATTCCACTCATCCCTTCTAATGATGGGGTAGCAATCATGGCTTTTGAATTTAGCTTGGAATATTTCATCCTTGGTCATTTGATAAGATTTCTAAGGGCCCATTTGGTTGCATGCATAGAAATTGAGAATAGGAATGCATAGTTATAATAGGAATGATTATTCCAATAACAATTATTTTTTGGAATGGACATAAGCTCTTTTTATGGAAAAATGGGAATATGTAAATTCCTATTTCCTATTCCAATTGGCACACCAAATAGAAAATAGAAAATATATATTCTTAATTTCCTATTCCTATTCTAGTAACCAAATGGGCTCTAAGTTACTCACAATTATATGCTCTCTCTCTCTCTCTCTCTCTCTCTCTCTCTCTCTCTCTCTATATATATATATATATATATATAGTTCCTAAGGGCTTGGTCTCTTTGGATCTTTGTCTAAACTACTGACCATTTGGTAGGTTCCATCCTTAGCATAGGCATAATATTTAGAAAATTGAGTATGTACATATCAATAAAATACTCATCAGAATTCTTATTTTATTATGTGAGATTCAATGGAAGCATATGGGGTTTTATATAATTGAAGGAGGATCTAGTATAGATAACATATGAAATATGACTAAGACCACTAAAAGAGATGTAGTTTTTCACGAGTTATGAAGCATTTACCAGTAATGGGTTAACATGGAAAAACACCATAACAAGTAGTATAGTATCCTTTTGGTTAAGGAATTTTTTTTTTAAACCCAAAAACTTACTTCACAATGCTAGGATGAAATCCTATATTTTAACCTACATGTGGAAAAATAATGTTTAAAAGATTTAGTGAGGAATCAAGCAACAATGCTAACCAGCTGAAAAATTTTGGTATAAAGGTAGACATTTGTCTAGCAAAGTGTAGCATTATATTATATTGATATAATATTTGCAAGAACACTTTATGTGATTAGAATATGTGTGAATTTTATGCTAGATCATAGCAGGGGAGTTGTACACACTATTTTGAAAAAGGAGTTACAAAGTTAGATCAACTATTGAAGATATGAACACTATAAAAGGTTTTTCTATCTATCTCTATTAATAGAATTGTACATTTATATATACATGTTTGAGAAGTGGATGCATCTTGCACTCTTTCAGAAAAAAAAAAAAAAAAAAACTCCTAATATAGTTGAGGCTTCTAACATGCCTAGTCTTCTAAGAAGGATAAATACACTATACAAATGTAATAGACTCCTAACAAGGTCAATATCTTTCACAACATACTCTTTCATTAGTGAATTATTTTGTGGATATCATCCCCACAAGGGTTTTCCTTTAGTTAGAGTTTCCCTAGTTAAAAAATAATATTGTGATGAGTTGCATTATTTTATGCTTATGTTTACTTTTCAATATGATCATCTATGAAAGTTTAAATATTGTTAATAATATCCATAGGATCTTCCAAGTTATTCCTAACTCTTCCTATACTCTTCAATTAGAGGACTTTAAATGAATATTTTCTAATGAGGAAGTGAAGAAGGTTCTCTTCTCCCTTAATCCCATAAAATAACCAAGTAATGATATTTTTCTACACTTTTCCTTCCATTGTGATTTTTTTTCTTTAAGGGATTCTAATCTTCTACTTTTACTATGAAAGAATCAAACAATATTATCATTATTATTCTCTAAAATGTGCACCACTAGTAGAATTATGGCTTCCTAATCCATTGGCCTTTACAATAACCTTTTCCAAATCTTTTGTAAGATTTTAAATAATATAATGAAATATTATCATGATAAAATGATTTGTAAAAAAATAATAAGTTTCCAAGTCATCTATGTTTTTCTTATTATGCTTGAAAACTTCCATTTAGTGGGAAAGTGAAATTGATATTTTCTCTCTCGTTAAACTAGATTTATCTAAACCCTGTGTTATGGTATCATGCATGTCATTATCTAAATTTATAAGAAGATAAAAATTTTCTGGTAGTATATTCGAGATGATAGAGGGTTTTGTTTTCTCACTAATATTCTCTATCATAGTTATATCGGATAGTCAAGATGGGTTGAATCAATTATCACAGGTCCATAATCATAATTTTCACCCTTCAAAACCTATTATTAGATAAACTAGTTAAAAATTCAATGGACTAACAACATATTACAAGTTAGTGCATATAAACTCATTAAATAACATGCAAATCATCTAATACCACATCGACGCCATTATTTAATGTAGAAATCCAATTTCAATAAAAAAACCACTATAGGAATAGTCGTCCACAATGAAATTCACTCTTTTGAAGTGACCTTTGTCAAGATCCAACTCTCTCATCCTGATGGTGGATCATGGAGAATGATTCAAAACATTGATGACAAAACACTTTTTACACAATCTTGGCCAATAAAAATAGTTTCATAATTCATGGATTGTGGAAATATCCTAATTGAAAGATCCAACTCAGTTAAAGGTTACAAGAACATCTATTAAATGTGACCCTATGATGCAAGAGCATCTTGGGTCAATGAGAAATCTTGTATCAACAAAAAATATTTCTTTTTTTCTATAGCAGTTTGTTATTTTGGAAGTAGTCAGTACTTCTCATGGTTTCAAATTGTGCTTAGTTGGAATCTTAATTGTAGTTCATCTTGGACATTGAAATTTTCTTATATTATGACCCTTCCCTTGAATCTCTTCCATCTGATCTTACCTAACACACTTCATCCATAGATTTCACTAATAAACTTCTTAGATTCCTTAGAATCTTCTATATTAGTCTATATTCACACTTGATATCATCACATAATTTATTTAAATAAATTCATCCTCCTTCACTAAGTTGTGTTCTTCTTTTACCAAATAACCTCATTTGGTTAGTTAATGATGTTCGCATAGTTATATTATCTTTCTTGATAATAATTTCTTTCTCTGTAATTTTCCCAAATGTTTCCTCATAATTATGTTGGGTACACTTCCAACAATTAATATCTTTTCTTAGTGACCACCATTTCAAGCTCAATAGCACACTCTTATTCCTTTTCTTTTCACTCCACAACTTTAATATTTTCTTATCAATCAATGTCAGTGACTTGTTCATCTTTCTAGCTATTCATGTAATCATCTAAAACAATCAAACCAATATTACCTTTTCAAAGACTAGTTCATAAATTTTTCATTA
This sequence comes from Cupressus sempervirens, assembly GCA_028749045.1. NCBI lineage: Eukaryota > Viridiplantae > Streptophyta > Pinopsida > Cupressales > Cupressaceae > Cupressus > Cupressus sempervirens. The sequence goes on from CM053789.1 coordinate 74,749,577, forward strand.
AGCTTAAACACTTACCATTACTTCCTTATTTCATATTACAACATTACCAACTTTTTCTTTTCTCATTACCACATATTTCAGATGATTCACAAACTTACATAAATTATTATATTTCAATAAGCTTGATATTAATGACAAAATAGCAAACGGTCCAATTCTTCTACATTTTTTTCAATGCTCGATTTGCTAACCTTGTTCATCATCAACATTAGTTTATCAGTTGTAGTAAAAACTCAATGGTACTCTAGAAGGGTTTTTCTTAGTGTTGAATGGTCTAAGAAATTAGAATTCCCCTTCCCCTTGCCACTTTATCCTTATTGATAATGCCCATGCTAGAAATACTAGTCTATATGTGTATGGAGTCCGAAATTACAAGACATAACACCACCCTCTTCCTCACAAGAAGTATCCCAAGAATAGTTTATGGATGGTAATGCTTCTTTGGAGGAAGCTAGAGATTGGTTCTCTCTTATACCATATTGTTCTTTACATTTTGTTAAATTATTAACATAGAGAAAAGTGTTATGCTTTTTAATAGTATTCTTTACCTCTCTATCTTAATTTTATTTTTTAAATCACCAAATCTTTAATCTATGATCATCATAGCTAGATGTAGCTTTAACTTCCAAATAAATTCATGGGTTTGTTTAGTTTACCTTATCTAAAGAAAACTTGGAAGTTGGAAACTTAATATTTAAGAAATATGGACAAAAACACTATAATTGAAGAACTAGGCATTGCAATAAGACAAACCCAAGCTCAATTCCAAAAAGATCTTAGAGAGATATAGAAAAAATATCTCCATCTTGGATGTAAATACATTTGAGAAAGATACAAATAGAATATAAAAGAGAACATAGCTATCTTGTATTTTTTAGGTAAAAAATGGATGAGATATTATCTACCAAAAGAGTGAATGAAAAGTTAATGGAAACCCTGAAAAATTTACAAATCTGTCTCCCTTCACAAATTGGTGTATAGCATGCTTCCAAAGTTTAGAGAAACACAACCAAAGATAACCAAGTACAAGTCAAGTCTGAATATAATTGTGATTAATAATTCAAAGTTGTTGGAACCATTTATTTCTAATTGCACGACATAGACCAAGAATGTGAGTTCACTATGCATACATAAATTATGTATAAGATTAGGTACCATGTGAGGTATATGAACATCAAGATGTGGAAGCTATTGTAATTAATTAGGTTGGTTTATTTATTAAATATTTTTTCCATGGTCAAGTAACCAAAAACTATTCTCTTTGGTGGGTCATTTTAATATTTCATTTCTTATAATAATTTCAAGTCACTCAAAAAAACTTCTCCCCAAGAGTCCATTCATTTCCCAAGGACAATTATGGACTAATATCTATCTATGTATGATATATAGATATGATCCCGACCACATTTCTTTTGAATATTTGAAACAAGATAATCTATGGTTCTTAGTAGATAATAAATAAGTTAATTTTAATGTACTTTAGAAGTTACTTAGAGAATTTCCTCAATCAAGTCCTTGTTTTGATGTTCCCACCCACATAACAACTACATAGATAGATAACCAACATTATATAACAAAAACTAATGGAGTGTGATAAGAATGATATGATATGGTTAACAAAAAATGAAATGAGATGTGGAGAGACAAACTCCTTTGAACCACAATGTTTGGGCTCAATGGAATGAAGATAAGGTCATGATGGTAACATAGCTTCAACTAGTTCTTTTTGAAGAACAAGATGGTTGTGTGCAAGCTATTTGAACACAATTTAATAAGCTCAATAAATATTCTTTATGGAAGACAATATGCTAGAAAGAGTTTATGAAAATTATGTAAGAGAGATAAATATAAGTAAAAGATAGAGTTTTAAGCCAGTAGTGCTGGTGAAATATTTACATTGTAGGAGTGGTGGTTGTAGCATCTCAATGACTTAATCCATATTTATAGATTTGTAGGATTATTGTGCACCATACAAACTCCATAGTGTCCATACATCATGTATCAACTAGACTACATGGTCAATAATCTAAAGGAAAAAGAACAAGTTAGATGTAAGTGTGTAGAGGCCTATAAGGAATTTTGTGTCTAAGCTAATGGTGCAATTTTATAACACTAAAAGAAGATGCCCACCTACTCCAACTCTCACAATAACAAGTACATACAATTATTTGTGCACTCTTTTCACTTATACAACTTTAATTATTACATTAAGTCGGGAAAATCATTATAACTAATATTTTACAACATTTTATCTTCTAGAAGTGGACATCAAAAGATCAACAAAAGGTACATTTGAGTATTGTTGGAGTTGAGAAAAGCCAACTCCGAAGACGCCAAGATCACCTGCATGCGAGACCTATCAAAGAGAAGCCATAGAAGGGGAGGAGCATGGAGCAAGGGAAAACCCTAAACGGACATGAGAGCCAAAAATGCAAACACAATAAGAAATGTATTTACAATAAGAAATGGCTTGATATCATGAAAATGCAAAGAGGGAGCCCGAATATAAAGAACTCCAGGAAGCTTGTAGAACAAGCTAAAAGGAGGTAGAGGATAAGAATGACAACTCAGCACATATCCACAAAAAAGTGGAATATGCTAAAAAAGGAGCAAACTCCCGAGTTGTCAACAACTAACCACTACATGCATTAAATACTAAATATTAAATAAATGCATTAACCTAAGTAAGCTTAAGCAATAGAATAAATAAATAAATATTAATTATTTACTCTAACACCCCCTCTTAAGTGCAACCTAGGGAAATGCCTTAAGCTCACAAAACTAAGATGAAATGCATAATGGGTCCCGACAACGAGGCCATGTTAGGTACCCATGTACAATGCAAGAAAAGATGCAACCTGTGTAAGTGGGAAAAGAGAGAAAACCACATGGGAAAAACCCTCCCCCAAAAAGAGGTAAGAGCCTAGTGAAGAACTGAAGAAGTCTCCAACTAGGGAAATTGTCCCCTAAAACAGGAACAAGAAGTGATCATGAAGAAGCAGCATCACTGAAGCATGAAGAGCCACAAATCTGCCAAACTGCTGATCAAAAGAACCTCCATGGAAGAAGAAGGCACAAACGGAGCATCTCGATATGGTAGATGATCCATCTCACCGAAATGCATAGGTAGCCAGCCATTGCAATCGCCTTGTACATAGGATCAACCACTAAATACATAGTTCACACTTATCGAACCATCAAACCACGGATGCATTAGAACACAGCATAACCTCCCCTTAATGTAGACGGGGTGTGATGACAGGCAACTGAGAACATGGGCCAAAATCTCCTGCAAATGAACCAAGAACGAGGAGAGAGGGAAAGAGGTACAGACACCGATAAAGACACGGTCTAACTGACTCTGCATGGGGCTAATGTCGTGGAAGGGACACTCACTTGACAAAGGGAGAATGCCTAAAATAACAAACAATAATCTCCCCCATGGTGCTTTATGAAAATAGTGCAAGTACAACTGACTCAAAACAACGTTCATGACTCCCAGAATGCAAAAGTGGCACTTTATCTTAGTGCGATACATAAAAGTGCTTCAAAAGGATAGCTACAATAATCAAAATGGAAAAGGAGCTGCAACAAAAGAAAGTACAGCCGAAAAGAAAGCAAACCAAGCCAGGAAAATGATCATCGGGCTTAAAACACTCAAAATATCCATCATATAGCAAAAATGCCAAAACTATGATAGAAAGAGCAGAGGCCAAAAATGAAAAAAAATGACTACATTTCTGTAAAGAACATAGAACCAGCTTTCCAGAAATATAAAGTTTTCAAAAAATTGACATGGGACGTAAAAGATATGCATGCCGGAGTCAAAAATAGGACTTTAGACTTCAACTGAAAAAATGAGCAATAAAAATGCATCAAAACCAAAAAATACCTACACCAAAGTCTCCATCTCGGAACCAGCTTTTCGGCGCTTCTTTTGGATTGGAAAAATACCTCCATATGCAAAAGTTATGGCCAAAAAACCGAAGGTAGGTCCAAAATCAAATCAGGAGAGGTGCATGCACCCTGGTTGATGCAGCGCTGACCTTATGGTGATGTCAGCAATTTAGGGTATTAAATTTGACGGCCCATCAGTCGTCGCCACAAAAAAGGATGCCACATGGCATCGCTACGTGGCAGTATGGTAGATGACGTGGCAGGGGCCACATGGCAATGTGCCACATGGCACGCCTGCCACATGTCACGCTCAGAACAGTGTTGACGATGCACGGGTGCTGACTGTGCTGGTGACTAGGACACGAGCGGAGGAGCTGACGAAGGTGGCCGCAGGGGCGGCGAGACAAAAAAACAATGCCGGCGGAGGTGGCCACAGGGCGGCAGAGCTACCGGCGGAGGTGGTGTGGTGGCGGCGCCCAAAAATTTTAAAAAATTTCGTCCCTACGTCCGTACGACCGTATGGTAGACCCCTCCAAGCAAAAAAAATTTGCCTCCCGGAGCTTTGTCTCCAAAATCGAAAAGCTTTATATGAATCCTGACTGCAAACGGCCTTCCGGATCCAATGGTGATGTCCGTTTGGGCCCAAAGTGCTCCGAAAATTTGCTGATCCCCTGATTTGAAGAAAAAATGCACAAACAAACTAGGGTTTGTGACTTCAAATCATGGCTTCAAAATTTCTTCAGCAAGCTGCAGCAGGAACGCTCTGATACCATGTTGGAGTTGAGGAAAGCCAACTCCGAAGATGCCAAGATCACCTGCATGCGAGACCTGTCAAAGAGAAGCCATAGAAGGGGAGGAGCATGGAGCAAGGGAAAACCCTAAACGGACATGAGAGCCAAAAATGCAAACACAATAAGAAATGTATTTACAATAAGAAATGGCTTGATATCATGAAAATACAAAGAGGGAGCCCGAATATAAAGAGCTCCAGGAAGCTTGTAGAACAAGCTGGAAGGAGGTAGAGGATAAGAATGACAACTCAACACATATCCACAAAAAGTTGGAATATGCTAAAAAAGGAGCAAACTCCCGAGTTGTCAACAACTAACCACCACATGCATTAAATACTAAATATTAAATAAATGAAGTAAGCTTAAGCAATAGAATAAATAATTAAATATTAATTATTTACTCTAACAAGTATTAGAATTTAACAAAAAGAATTATAAATGACAAAAAAATAAAATACTAATACAAGTTTAATTCATCCAAATTAAATATTATTTTTTCAAACGAACCTCATTTTTAAAATGATGATACTATTGAACAATTATATTTAACAATTATAATATACAATTAATAATCTATGCATTTAAGTCAATATTGATATTTAGTTTCTTATGAAATATAAAAATTCATTTATAATTTTCCAAAACCTCATATTGAGAGATGTCTTATACCTCCTACAAATACAAATACTAATTAATATTCAATAGTAAATATATATTAGTACATAAGAATTTTAATTTAAATGAAATCATTGAAGAATAAGCTAAAATCCAAATAATGCTATAAATTCATGGTCTGCTATTGGACCTTCTCTCCTAAAAGAAACAAATACTGAAAATAGGTGACTGCAAGGAAGCCGACGTGCTTAGACAACAAATTGTACTACAGTAAAGTTTTTTTTTTTTTTTTGATGGGCCCACGCATGCCTGAAACCTCTTGGGCTAAGAGCCAAGGCCTAAGAAGCATCCACGCTGCCAAATTCATGGATACAGTGAATTTTTGGCTAACAACAAAATTTCTCAAAATCAATAAACATATGAATTGCGATGTCATGTGACGACTATTACATTTTGTTTTATTTTTCATAGGATTCCATATAATTTCATCATTAATGCAGTGAATTTTTAGCTAACAACAAAATTTGTCAAAAGCAATAAACAGACAAATTGCGAGGAGATGTGACGATTCATAATGGGTCGTAGTATCTGAACCCGTGAAGAGTCAGAATTCAAATCCACCTTACTTCCAGAAAAAACGTGGAAATCGAGACCCGTGAAGAGTCATAATTCAAATCCACCTTACTTCCAGAAAAAAACGTTGAAATTGAGCGCACTGTAAATTTCCAGTTTTGTTCTTTTCTCTTATAACCCATGTGGAAAATTCTACATTTATTAGTACCTGGTCCCCGAGCATTAGGTTCGATGGCAAAATAATATGTCAGAGACTATAGCTTGTGAGGCTGTATTTTTAAATTCAATTATCCCAACCAATTTTCTGATTTTTTTATTGATTATAAGCTATTCCCTGGGCATTAATCATATTTTCTGAGAATTAAACAAAGTACAGAAAAACAACAGATAAGATCGTATTTAATATTTGTGAGAGACCTTTTACAACGTGTCGAAAGTTACGAATTAGAAACTATATTTCGAAACAACAACTTGCGGGTACCACAGATCAAGTGCATGTCGGTTAATACGATAAAGATGAACATTTTGCCTGTAAAAATCATTTTTTGTTTTGTAATTATTTCCAGAACAGATTTTCTCTTAGCGATTCTGAGTGCCTTTTTAATTTTTTTTCCATGGTTGGAGTCCTAATGATTCACTTTTGGCCTTTAGTGCAAAGATAAGTCGCTAAAGACAACAGATTTATATCGGATTTTGGATATGAAATGTTCTAATATTTTTTATGGTCATTAAATTGACATTGGTTTGGAATATCCTCCAAATCATTTGAAATTTATATCTGTTAATTTTTATTTTTGAGAGCCTCACATAAAAACCCTCCCATCTTTTGCCACGTCAATGGCGTAAGATTACTCATATAGATCTCATATAAATGTCAAATACAATTTCAAATACTCTCTACACAACACTAATATATTCAATAAAGTATTCACAATATTTAAAATATTAATTTTATATAATTATGAAAATGACAAATCATCAACAATTTTGCATTTTTCTTTACGTCATTGAATAAATTAACAATGGTTTGTGTTTTGCTGATTACTGTTCAACAGCCAGCTCCTCAAGTTATACATCTGTGACACATTAAATTTAAAGCAATTTACTATTACCTAATGATTTTTGGTTATGGACATAATTTGCGTGGGTGTTTTTGGAAATCTTCTACAGTCAATTTTGGATTGGGGTTTTCTTGTTTGCATGGCAGGGCCTGGGATTTCTTCTGCGTTGGTGAGAACAGATGGTTCTTCTCCAACTATGCATGCAATGCGATCTGAATCATTTTATTCAGGGGAGAGCTCCAAGATGAAAAAAGTTAATGGTTGTTTTGCGCATAGCCATGATCGCCCTGTTCTGGTTATTCCTCCAACGGCTGTAATGGAGGACATTGATTATTGGACCAAGCATGCTTTGATATGCAAATTTCTTGAAATCCGGATTTCTCTATCTGCTCTTGAGGCATGGATCCGCCGCTCATGGCAAGTGGAAGGCGATATGGAGATTATGTTGGCAGGGAATAGTTATTTTTTTCTTGTATTCTCCTGCATGTCTGATCGTGATCGTGTTTTTGAAGGAGGCCCTTACTTCTACAACCATGTGGGATTATTTGTCAAACCTTGGCATTCAGGTTTTAATTCTGCTGAGGATCTCCCTTCAACAGTCCCAGTTTGGGTTCACTTGCCTTGGCTTCCCTTGGAATTTTGGCGTGAAGACATCCTTCGACAAATTGCTTCTTTGTTGGGGAAGCTGGCTGCGATCACACATCAATCCCTTGATAAAAAGGTTATTTCTTATGCTAGAATTTGTGTTGAAATTAATTTGAATAACCCATTACCAGATTCTTTGAAAATTTTTCTGGGGGATTCTTCTTGGGTGTAGCAGTTAGATTATGAATCCCTCCCTTTCTGTTGCCGGATTTGTCATGAGTATGGTCATTTACAATGTCAGTGCCCCCGTAACTCGAGTTTCAAAGGAGTGGATGGTTCTTCAGCTGGCAATGCTGATGGTTTGGCAGATACTATAGGGAAAGGACAATCTCAAATGGCTAATACTACTAAGGGGATGAATCCGCAAGATGCTACAGGTAAGGGTAAGGCTCAAATGCAGGATAAGGATGGATTTACCCTTGTTCGCCCTCGAGCTAAAGGACGTGGTCAAAAGAGGCCTTTGAAAGAAAGATTATTTGATTCAGGTTTTAACCGCTTTGAGGTGCTGGATAGTATGGTTCTAGAGGAGGGTATTCCTCCTCCTATCTCTTCTGATCTAGTTTGCCCAGATGAGAGATTTGTTCCTAATGATGCTTGTGGGGCATCCCAAGTTGTAGTATATCAAAACTATGAGGTCCCTATAGCTCCTATGATAGAGGCTCTGGTGACTCCTGCAGTGTTGGAGGATAATGATGTTGTTTTGGCTGACTTGGTTAAGGATGTGCTACCATCAGGTAAGGGCAAGGGATCTTCTCTCCCCTTGGGGTTGATGCCTCAACCCTTTAAGCGGGTTTCTTTTACTCCCCCTCTAAGGAGTGGGCGCAAAACAGACCAAGAGAAAATTAAACTCATAGGAGATATATTGATTGAGTCTTGTTCAGTGAAACCTTTGGATTCTCATTTTCCCAATTCTACCCAATGATGATTATTCTCTCATGGAATGTAAGGGGGTTGAATAGCATCCCTAGACAAAAGGCTATTCATAACTTGGTGGTTGATCATAGTCCTGATGTTTTTTGTATCCAAGAGACTAAGCTCTCTATGGAGTCTATGGTCCAAAATGCCTCTAGTATTTGGTCTCGTGGCCAATGCCAGTGTGTTGGGGCAATAGGCAGTGCTGGTGGTTTAGCTATATTTTGGGATCCTCAAAAAATTTCTCCTCTTGGCTGGATATCTTCTCGCTCAGCTCTCTCTATGGTAGCTTCTGCTTTAGACTTAGGAGAGGTAATCATGGTTACTAATGTGTATGCACCTATTGATCTTGTGGGAAAGGAGGAACTTTGGGAACATATTCAATATGTTAGAAATTGTCATCCTTATCATCCTTGGGTGTTAGCAGGGGACTTCAATTCAGTTTTAAGTCTAGAGGAGAAGCATGGTGGTTTGGCTAGATTAGGGCCTTCTTCTGCTCTTCTTCGGAAACACATATCTCTTTTGCATCTCTCTGATGTTAAGCCTTCTAATGGTCTCTATACCTGGAATAATCGTAGGACTGGTGTTGCTGCTATCTCAGAACGTCTGGATAGATTTCTTGTTTCTTGCTTCTGGGTTAGTGGCACCCTTACTATTTCTTCAGAAATCCTTGATTGGAGGGGTTCAAATCATTGGCCAATCAAATTTTCCGCTATAGGGGCTTATGTTCCGAAGCATCCTCCTTTTAAGTTCTAGTTGATGTGGCTTCGTGACTCCTCTCTTCATAATTTTGTTTTGTTGGTGGAAAGATGGTGCTCCTGCATATGGTATTACAATGTTCTCATTTTCTAAAAGGCTTCAATATGTTAAAAGGCAGCTCAAGATATGGAATAGGCAATGCTTTGGGAACCTTCACTTTATGAAGAGGCTTGCTCAAGAAGATCTTGATGTCATCACGAGGGAGATTAGAGATCGAGGTTTCTCAGAGGATCTTGGTAAGGCTGAATTCCTTGCATCTAGAGCTCTAGAAGAATGGGAACTTTGAGAGTAAATTTTTTGGAAGCAAAAGGCTAGAGTTGATTGGCTTCAGGAAGGTGATCGAAACACTGTCTTTTTCCATAAAACAATGCAATCTCGTCGGAATCAGAGCACTATCTCTTCTTTGGTTAATTCTCAAGGTATCCAACTGAATTCCTTGTTAGCTTTGTTCTAGGAGGCTATTTCATATTTCTCTACCCTCTTCTCTGAGGACTCTCCTCCTGCTGATAATGAAGAAAAAATTATTTTGTCCTGTATTCCTTCCCTTATCACTCAGGAAATGAATGATTATCTCATGCATCCAATCTCTTTGGAAGAGCTGGAGGAGGTGGTCTTTGGCATGCCTAAGGGGAAGACTCCTGGTCCTGATGGCTTTCCAGTTGAATTCTTTCAGAAATTTTGGGACATCATTAATCATGATTTGTTGGAGGTGGTTAAAGAATCCTATGCTAGCAAGCAGATGTTTCGAGCTTTGAACTCTACATTGTTGACTCTTATTCCTAAGAGAGAGGGTGCTAATCAATTGGAGTTTTTTAGACCAATTGCCTTATGTAATGTGGTTTACAAAGTTATTACTAAGTTGATTGCTGAGAGACTGAAAAGGTGGCTTCACATTATTATCTCAGAAGAAAAAGGTGGTTTTGTTCCTGGCAGACAAATTTTGGATGGGGTGGTTATTGCTACTAAGGCTATTCACTCTATGGCTACTTCAAGGGAGAGAGCCATGTTTGTTAAGTTGGATATGGTTAAGACCTATGATAGATTTAAATGGAGCTTCCTAAGGAGTATTCTTCTTTCTTTTGGATTTAGCTCTGACTAGGTGAGTTGGATTATGAGTTGTGTTACTTCTACCTCTTTTTCTGTTCTTATTAATGGTCAACCTTCTCAACTATTTGGTGCTTCTAGAGGCCTCTGCCAGGGTGACCCTCTCTGCCCATATCTATTCATCATCATGGTTGAAGGCTTGGGTAGATTCATTAAGCATCAGGTGTCCCAGAATTCTATTCAAGGCTGGCGGTGGGGTAATGGCGTACCTTCTCTTTCCCATCTTCAATTTGTTGATGATTCTAATCTTACCAGTCTTGCTAGGATCAAGGAAGTTGAAGCCTTTCGACATGCTTTGGACGTTTATTTGGCAGCGTCAGGCCAGAAAGTTAATGAGCACAAATCTTTCATTTACTTTTTTAACACTCCTGATTCTATTCAGCACAGGATTGTTGGTATCGTATGGTTTCAGATAGGATCACTTCCTTTGACTTATCTTGGCATTCTTATTACTGTTTCCAAGTAGCTACGTCTCTTCTGGAAAAATTTGATTACCAAGCTTCAGGATAAGGTAAATCATTGGACTCATAGATGGCTTTCTACTGCTGCCCAGGTTACTCTTCTTCAAGCTATTATCCAAGCTCTTCCTACTTATAGAAGCATGGTTCACGCTGCACCTATTTACTTTCTCAAGGAGTTTGATTCTCTTTCTCAACAATTCCTTTGGAGTGGTAATCTGCATAGTATTAAATGGAGCTTGGTTAATTGGGCAACTATTTGTAGGCCTAAAAAGGAGGGTGGTCTTGGTCTTCAATCTGCTCTATTGAGTAGTCAAGCTTTGGCTGCTAAACTTTATTGGCGATGGTGCTCTGGACAACATCAACTTTGGGCTCGTATTATCACTCATAAATATTTTCATGGTGTTGATCCTTGCTCTATTTCTGCACTTCCTCTTGAAGGTCGTGGCTCAATGGTTTGGCATACTTTGAAGACAGGTGCGATGTTGGTGAAGAGGGGTCTGTTTTGGATATATAAAAGAGGTTCTCAGGCTTTGTTTTGGTCTGATGCTTGGGATGGATTCCCTTCCATTTTATCCATATACCCTCATCTTTAGCCTCTTTGTGACTCTTTTCTTGCCGCTGGATGGGATAAAGTGGCTCATTACAAGATTCCTTATCAATTGGGACCTGTTGTTGGTTACAGATGGAAGCATTCTTCTGATTGGCCTCCTGGAGGTACAGACATGGATCGTCAAGAGCTTTCTCAAATTTTGGCTTCTAGAGAGTGTTCTTCTTTTCTTGGTCCAGATGTTTTGGCTTGGGGCGGTACCTTGTCTCGTAAATATCATGTCTCTGCTGGGTATCAGGAGATAACTAGACAATTATTTGGGGATGCTGAGGTCCCTTGGTGGAAGCAAGTTTGGAATAAAATTTGTTGGTCCAAGTGCAATTTTTTCATGTGTCTAGTGGCTCACAACCGTTGTCTTACCTGGGATAATCTTTGTAAACATGTATTTCAGGGCCCCTCTTATTGTGTTTTGCATGGTAATGGAGAGGAGTCTGTCTCCCATCTGTTCTTCCATTGCTCCTATTCTACTCAGATATGGCACCTTTGGTGGAGTGCTTGGGGTTGCTCTTGTCGGCATGCTTCCTCTTTGTCTGAGTTTTGGGCCCGCTTGGGTACTGCTCCCTCCAAGTCTTCTTCTCTCCATGCTGCTTGGATTGCTGGCCCATCTTTCATGCTTTGGCATATCTGGTTGGAGAGGAATCGTCACATATTCCAAGATGTTCGGCTTGGTGTTTATCATCTTTGGTGGAAAATATCACATTCCCTTTAGGAAACTATTCTTGTGAAGTGTGAGCTTGATGGGGGTATGGATCTAGTTGATCTTGCTATCTGTAATCGCCTCAATTTTCATCTTCGGGATGGGGCTGTAGCTCATAGGTTTCCTTCTATGTCCAGGCAGTTTCACCATCAGAGGAAGGGTCAGGTTAACCGGGATGGGCACTGGACTCCTCCTCCCTGTGGAGTTCTAAAAATTAACACTGATCGTTCTTCTCGTGGGAATCTTGGTCCTGCTAGTATTGGCAGAGTGGCTCGTTGTAGTGCTGGGGATGTTAATTTTTTCTTCTCAGTTCATAAGGGTGATTATACTAACAATCTCATAGAAGCTCAGGCTATTTGATATGCTGTGGAACAGTGTTTCTTGTGGGGATGGAGTAAGATTATCTATGAGTCTGATTCCTAGGTGGTGGTGAACATGCTTTCTTCGCAAGAGCTTGAGGATGATAGTTGGCAGCTAGCCACTGTTGTTAAGCAGATAATTTTCTTCTCTTCCTCTTTTCAGTTCATTAGGTTCACGTATATTCCTCATGAATGGAATAGAACTGCTAATTGTTTAGCCAAATGGGCATCTAGTCATGATCCGGGTTGGAATATTAGGGATAGGAGGCAACTGTCCTTTGAGATGCTGCAAGAATTTGATGATCTTGTTGCTCAGGATCGAGCTCCTTGTTGTATTCCTTTTTGTCTTAATAAATTTTTACCCCTCTTTTTGCCAATAAATAGATCATAAGTAAAAAATATTGCAAGTTTAAAATTCTTTATAAAAGTTTTAAAATAAATTTGCAAAATACAAAATGAAATTCAATTGAACAATTATTTTTACTTAATTTACAATTATGAACTATTTTTTTATCTTGTATTCCAAATTAATATTAAATATTATTTTTTTAATATTAATTTTTTTGTGTATATTATCATTTCTATTTTAACACTTTATATTTATTTTTAATTTTTAATTACAACTAATTTTAAAACACATCATACATTATTGAATTTAAACTCAATAAAATTATTTACTATTCTTTCCTCAATCCTAGAAATTTTTTCTCATTCATCATCCTCCATTTATATTTCCATCACATCTCCACTATTTTCTATAAATTGAAGCATCATTTATCCATTTCAATAAGGTCCAATTATTTCTTATTTTAGTAAATCTATTCCAACCATGCACATTCGAAAAACTCTATTTTATTCTCAATAATAGAAAAAGTTATCTTATTCACCCCTTATCATTTATATTTCCATCACATCTCCACCATCACAACCTCTCCAAAAAATGCATTAAACAAAAACATGGAGGCGGTAAACAACAACTCATTAAATTTAAAGTTTGAGTTTTAGTTGCTGAATTTTTTATCAAAATATGCTAATGTTCAAGTCAATCAATAAAATGTTAGAGGTGAAATTTTTTGAGCATCTACTATTAAATTCAATTATAAATTAGGAATAATTTTATCAATACTAGTCTCCTTTAATATGAGGATATCCTTTCTGCTATCGACCTTATTAGCCTCATTAGTAAGAACAACCCTGGCTTTCATTCTCATATCAATTAATGGAACCAAAATGTTATTTCCTGGAAAAATTTACTTTTGACTATTGGTAGGAAAAATGCTAAGGATTACATATTCATTAAGAAATTTAAGCTTTTAGTTGATCTTCTCTTAGCCCAGGAAAGCATTTAGTCCAACCCTAATCACAACAATCTTGTCTCTCAAGTTACTAAGGCTTGAGATAATCTTAGAGGACATCATCATCTCAAAACTAGGGGTGTTATCATTAGATCTTTGACCCATTGGCTTCAACACATAGATAGAGGATCTAAATTCTTCTTCAATCTTCTTAAGCATAAGTAGGTTAATGAGTCCATTGATAGGTAAACTAATAAGGACATTGAGAATATGAATCGTGATGATATTAATGCTAGCTTTCTCAATATATTATCAAAATCTTTTTGCCTCAAACGATAATGTTGGCACTAAGAATCTTAGAATCAAGTGCAAAGATATTATTCCTAACAAAATCACTAAAAGTGATTTGGATTTTCTCAAGAAAGAGATTTTTACAAATGAAATCCAAAAAGCCATTACTATATTAAAGAATGAAAAGGCCCTAGGCCCCGATGATCTACCTATTGAATTTTATAAGGTTAATATTAGTTGGATTTGTAATGACCTACAAAATATCTATACTAAAGATTTTAATAGAGGTTCCATTGGTCGCTCCATTAGCAGAGGGATCATTAAGTTAATCCCTAAAGAGGGTGATAAGGCTCTCCTTAAAAAATGGAGGCTCATTATCCTTCTTAATGTTTCTCATAAGATTCTTGCCAAGATTATGGACCTTAGATTGGAGGGAACCCTTCCCAAGTTTATTTGCTCCACTCAAAAAGGTTTCAATTTAAGACTAGAAATATTTTGGGAAGTCTAGTTAGTAGATGGGAGGTCATGAATTGGGTTAGGCATTCTAATTACAAGGCGGGCATGTTTCTTTTGGATTTTGAAAAGGCTTATGAAAAAGTATAATGGGATTTTATTCGCATGATGCTTTAGGCCTGTAGCTTTCCTCTCCTCTTCTACAATATGATTATGGTTTTACTTAAAGATGCCTCCACCCAAATTGACATGAATGACTCCCTTTCATCCCCTTCTACTCTTAGTAGATTTGTTAGGAAAGGGTGACCCCTTGCCCCTACAATCCTTGAGATAGCCTTTAATGACCTTTCCTACATTTCTTAGAGAAAACTCTATCTCTCCTTGTGCTAAGGACATATCTCTGCCAAACATTTCTAAACTTACTAAATGTCAAATTGCTAATGACATCACCTTTTTTTTTGATAGATCAATGAGACTAACTTTGGGAATTTACACTATGAACTTGATTTCTTCTGCTCTATATTTGGATTTTTCTTGTGTCAAAAAAAGTCATTTATCCTAGGTTGGGATGACCAGCCTCTAGATTGGATTAGAAATTTTGGGTATCAATGGGGTGTCCTTAGAAAATTGTATGATACCTCAGTGTAGCATTTTTCGTGGAGCCCTCCCTTAGAGAGATGTGGTTGTCAATTAAAGACAAGCTCAATAAAAATTTATCCAAATGGCATAACAAATCTCTATCTTTGGTAGGATGGGTTAAGGTATGCCACAAGATCTTCCCGTCTTACACCATAAACTACTCCTCTACTTGGATGTTTAGTAATTACTAGATTTTGGAAATTTAGAAGATCATTAGAAATTTTATTTGGTTTGATGGTAAGGGTAACAAGAAAATACACTTTGTCAAATGGGAATGGTGCCATACTGGTAAAATTTTGGGGGCAATAGGGCTTAAGGATCTTAGAATTGGAGGGATTTCCATTGTGGCCAAGTGGATATTTCACTCTCTAGAAGGCTATGAACCATGGAAGATCTTGATTAGAAATAGTATCCAATGTTGTATCTCAAAGAATACTAAAACTTGGAAGAATCTCCCTCTTGGAGATTTTATTCAAGGGAATTTCCCTATTATTGTTCATGGTTTTATTTTTTAATCCATATGGAACCTTAGCATCTCTGGTAAGTCCCTTGCCTTTTCCCAAGCTTTCTTAGTTAGATCTTGGACTGGAACGGAAATATCTCAACTTATAAACATATTTGAATATGATATGATTATAAGTTGGAAGGCTCTTAGTTCTAATTATATAGTGTTTCACATTCTCAAAAGAAGACTTACAATATGATTTTCAAATCTTGCAAGCATCTTCCTACTACTTATTATGTTAACTCGCACTAGTTTGTCAATATGAAGTGGCTTGATGAGACTTTTATTACTAAAATTAAAGCTAAAAGTATCTACAACATTTCGGCTTATAACAACAACATTATAAATCATGTCAACAACTTATGATATTCTAATTTAGATAACATTTCTTGGAAGAAGTCTCTTAAGATTATGTGTAAAAATTAATTTCTTGAAATGTCTTATGCTATTAGATAGACAACCTCTTAGAATAGACCATCCTTGCATAGAGATGTGTAATATTTGTAGATTTTGTGATACTTATAGATATATTCTTTTTTATTTTAGTATTTCTAAAGAAATTTGGTTACATTTTATCATTTCATATTCACAAAATGTCACTATACTGGAAATCATTACTAGCTATATTTCTGGTTTAAAAATGGACTCTTATCTTTTCTGGAATTTTCTTTCTTCTAACATCTTATGGTAGATTTGGAAGATTAGAAATGAAGGTAGGTATCAAAACAATGCTAGAACCCTATTGTGTCTTATAGAAGACTCTTTTTATAAAAAAAAATCTCCTTGCACGTCATGATAACTATGATGATTGATTATGAGAAGCTGAAAAGCTTCTTAAAACTTGGCACACTATAATATTTATATTTGAGATGAAGAACATATATGATTGGAAAGGGAAAATGATCAAGTTAGGATGAATGTTGATGATACTAATTTGGGCGAGTATCCTAAGCATTGGAGAGCATTGACATGTTGCATTCATGACTTTGCTTGTCATTGATGCCAGCATAGCATGGTTTCTGTAAAGACTGGTTGAGTAGAAGAGAAACATCTTAATGGTATGGACAATGTTTTGATTGCCTAGTGAAGTGCAGTTATGGACATGTTCTACACTATGTCTTGATGACATGATCAAGTGTGCAATGTCTAAGTCAAAGACATATGAAAGTTGTACCCAATTTTCAAAGACTAGTTTAGAGATAGAGTATTGGAAAGGCAGTTCTTCGTGTTTGTTAGTTATCTTACATCTGAGATACAGTAAGAAGAAGCACAATTAGGTAGTGCCAAAGGATAGTTCGTTGGTGATGTCAATGAGTGTGCAAGCCCTAGTATCACATGTGTCAAGTATTATATGGATTGTGAGCCAAAAGTGTTATTATAATTATAATTGATTAGAAAAGCATCAAGGCGAACTCAAAGAATTATTTTGAAGATATGATATAAAGTTAAGATGGTTTCCTTATTTGTAATGTAAATCAAGTATTGTATCATGTGTGAAGTGCAAAAAGGAGAAGAGTGTTTGATGAGTGCATGTAAGAAATCCAAGGGATTAATGGTTGCGAAGTTGATGATCTAGTTACAAGATCAAAAGGAGCAGAGGGTTGGTTGACATGAAAATAGAAGAGGAAGTAAGTACATTTCATTTCTATTATTTTGCAAGGAATAATACATAGATCATTTGGACAGTGGGTTAATTGGTCTTGCCCTTGAAGCTATTTGGGCAATGGGTATAGCTATCTTCCACAATTCCTAATAGAGTTGGCACAACTCCTAAAATGGTTGGAATCTCCTCATAGGGATTGAATGTCTCCTAATAGACTCCATCCTCTAACAAGGAATATTTATATTAGTACATCATCTTATGGGTACCATCCCCATTGGGGTTTTTCCTCTAATCAAGTGTTTCCCTATTTAACATGTCTAGTGCTATTATTTATGAGTATCCTGTTGTGGGTTTTGATTATATTTCTCATATAGTTATTTTTGTTTAAGGTTTTTAATTGTGCTAATAGTTGGATAATTTATTCACTACCCCTCCTCTTAGTTATATCAGTGGACTATATTTTCTAGCAATTGGTATTAGAGCATCAGGTCCTTGAAGGATAACCTTAGCAACTTTGGGAGATCGATGACAATTTTTTTCAAAAAGGATAGTCCTAGTTTTGATGGGGACAACTATGATAGTTAAAGGGAGAAGATGAAGATGCATATGTTGTGCATGGGTTTGGGATATTGGATCTTGACAAAGAGTAAGAAGAAAATCATTGAACAAGAAAAGTTTGAAGGATGCAATAAAGAAGAAGATAGAGATCTATTCATGTGTAACATGAGGACTAGAGAAGCTCTGCTATTAGCTCTTCCAAAGAATGAATATAGTAAGGTAAAGTCACTTCAAACATCTCATGAAATTTGGAAAGCATTAGAATCTACTTTTGAAGCTGATACGTGCATGGATTTGGGATATTGGATCTTGACAAAGAGTAAGAAGAAAATCATTGAAGAAGAAAAGCTTGAAGGATGCAATAAAGAAGAAGATAGAGATCTATTCATGTGTAACATGAGAGCTAGAGAAGCTCTACTATTAGCTCTTCCAGAGAATGAATATAGTAAGGTAAAGTCACTTCAAACATCTCATGAAATTTGGAAAGCATTAGAATCTACTTTTGAAGTTGATACATGCATGGGTTTGGGATATTGGATCTTGACAAAGAGTAAGAAGAAAATCATTGAAGAAGAAAAGCTTGAAGGATGCAATAAAGAAGAAGATAGAGATCTATTCATGTGTAACATGAGAGTTAGAGAAGATCTGCTATTAGCTCTTCCAGAGAATGAATATAGTAAGGTAAAGTCACTTCAAACATCTCATGAAATTTGGAAAGCATTAGAATCTACTTTTGAAGTTGATACACATGCAAAAAGAATGCGATTACAAAATTGGATATTTTCATTTCAAGATGCTAAAATGATGCAAGATGAATCTGTAAGAAGCTATTTTGGTAGAATATCACAAGTTGTTGCAGGAATTTGGTGGCTTAGAGGAACCAAGGAAGAAGATGAAGTAATATGGAAGATCTTGAAAATCTTGATGCCACCACTGAAGTAAGTAGCTCAGATGATTTAGCTAGTAATGCCCCGCACTAAAGATTTCACAAACGAAACATTGCTTGGAAGATTAGAATTTGCAGAAGTAAATCTAAGGTAGTCTAAAGATCTAGCTAGAGTTTAATCAACTCTTAGTTCCCTTAACATTCAACCTAATTTGATAAGGAGTGTAAGCACATTAGGAGATTTTGTTGGTAGCAATAGATCTGATGTTAAGATTGAGGAAGGTATAGCTCCTCCTATGAGAAGAGAAAAAGATGGTAAGAAAATATTTAAAAGTTGGACTTGTGATGAATTTGGTCATTATGCATGTAAATGTCCTAAAAGAGAGAAAAAGTATAAAGGAAAGTTTAAGCCTAGAAGAGATAGAAATTGTTTTGATGCAAATGAAGATGAAGAATCTAATGAGAAAGGAAAAAGTGAAAGTGATAATGAATTGTGATTTGTTGCTATCAAGGAACATGATTTTGATAGAGAAATTAGAGAATAAAGAGCTCTAGTTTCCCAACTAGAAAAGAAATTTGGTTGGACAATTGATAGTGGTTGTTCACATTAGATGAATAGTGATATGAATAAGTTTGTTAAGTTCAAGAATCATGATGGAGGTATTGTTAGAGTTGGTAACAATGCAACTTGTCATATAGAAAGAATTAGATCCATCACTCTTGATGGTTAAACTAACAATGATGATGTTTATTTTTTTGATGTATTGAAGCATAACTTTTTGAGTGTTGGATAGTTGGTGGACAAGTGTTATTAGTTGCAATTTACTAAGAAGAATTGCATTACCATAGATAGAGATGGTACTCTTTTTGGAAGATATACAAGATTCAAAGGTAATGTATTTCAGTTGAATCCTACTGAAATGACATGTTTCCTAGATAAATTAGACAAAATTTGGTTGTGGTATAGGAGATTTTGTCAAATAAATTTTGATTATATTTGTGAAGATTAGTAGCACATCTACATCCAAAGACTTTCCTATGATTACAAAGTCTACTAATGTTGTGTGTAAGGAATGTATTTTGGCTAAACAAAAAAGAAAGTATCATTTCCTAGAAAGAAGTTTACTACCTCATCTAGAAGCTAGAGATCATACACACAAATCTAACTGGTCTCTCTAGAACAAGAGGATTCTATGGTGAAAGGTACCTTATGATTTTTTGTAATGATTTCACTAGAATGATGTGTGTAGCATTTTTGAAAGAGAAATCTAAAGGTTTTGATAAGTTTAAGATATTTAAAAATAGATTTGAGAATAGATTTGGTGTTAAGATAACATGTTTGAGATCAGATAGAGGAGGAGAGTTGATCTCTAGAGATTTAACATATTTTGTGAAGAGAATGGAATCAAAAGATAACTATCTTCAACTAGAACAACTGAGCAAAAATGGGATTGCTAGAAGAAGAAGTATGTCAATAGTAGAGGCAACAAGAGCGATGTTGTTTAAGAATGATGTTTCTAAGACATTTTGGAGAGAAGTACTCAATACAATAGTATACACTCTAAATAGAGTACATATCATAAAAGGTATTAAAAATACACCTTATGAAATATGGTTTGTTCATTAACTATTAGTTAAGTATTTAAGAATATCTGGGAAGAAATGTTATATTAAAAATGATTACATTGGTAAGTTTGATCCAAGAATTAGTGAAAGTATGTTTCTTGGGTATTCATTGGAAAGCAAGGCATATACATGTTTTAGCTATAGAACTAAGATAATAGTTGAATGCATAAATGTAAGGATTGATAAAAAGTTTGGAAGTAGGGAAAAGATGGTAGATTATAATTTAGATGAAAAAGAAGACAATTCTAGAATTGTTAAACATAATGCTAAAGTTTTCTTTGAAACTAACACTGATTTGTAGAATAATGTGCTAATTATTGAGAAAAGTGGTGAGCAGAGATCCAAAACTAGAGAAGAGATAAGAGTTGAGATTGCAACTCCTATCCCTAATAGGAATCTAACAAAGAATCACCCTCTTGAGTACATAATTGGAAGCAAAGACAAAGGTGTAATGACAAGAAATAGAGTAAATGAGGAGCTATGTCTAATATCTAAAGTTTAACCTAAGCACATATGAAGTTTGTAATGATGATCATTAGATTCATGAAATGAAGGAAGAATTAGATTAGATTATGAAGAATGATATGTGGGAATTAGTTCCTAGACTAAAAGACAAGAATGTGATAGGAACCAAATGGATATTCAGAAATGAGATGAGTGAGCAAGGAAAAGTTGTGAGTAAAATGGCTAGACTTGTATGCAAGGTATATTCCTAGCAAGAAGGAATAGACTATAATAATACATATGCATCTATAGCTAGAATGGAAAAAATAAGGATGTTCTTGGTGTTGAAAATATTCAATACTATGCTAAGTTATTGAGACAGGAGGGGTGAATCAGTAAATTTGAAAACTTTAACAATTTCAATTCTTAATCCAATAATCCAATTAGTAATCTAATCTAATTGCATGCATGAGAAATTGAAAACATGAAAGCATCCAGAACACTTTGACACAAATATTTGGTGTCCTAGTAACCTTCCAAATAGAAAGTAAAATTGGGGCGAGGATGATACCTACAAACTTTAGTACCACAGAAAAAAGTTGGCCTATTAAGGCTTACATTGATTACTTCTAATGATCTACCCTATTAGGAGCCATTAGGACTACTAGTTCCACCTTGTGAGAGGATTTTAGAAACATACAATGAAGTATGCACTCGGTAAAGAGATTTATGAAAGACTGTTAGGTCTATCTTGTTAAAGGATTTGACTGGTTCACCTATTAGGATGAAGTAATAGTAGATCTCTAATTTGCAACTAGGTTTTTTGAAAGAGATTCCTTTGTGTATTGATCACCTTTCTATGATAGATATGTCTCTATTGCTCCTTATGTTGTTATGGCCTTTACAATTTTCTCTTTTTCTACTGCATTCATAACTTGCATTTTCACATTCTCATTCACATTACATTGATATGGTACAATGTATTACATATATATACCAATCCAAATTACATAATCACAAAGTCGATCATGATACAAGTTAACAAAAATATTACAAAGTTGGCCCACATGAAGACACACGAGTTCTAAAGATTGACTTGGTGAGGTTCTGATACTTGGCATCCACTATCAATGCTCAACATCATCATGCACTTGGTAGACATAGAAGCTTAGTCCATATTTATCACTTTCAAGTAGTCTTGAACTCAGTCTACACTGATGACTTGATAGATATTTAGCAACTCAGCAAACACCAAATCAATTGGTTAGCATAGAGTAGCTTGGTTAACATTGGCTTTGCATCACATGAACTGTGAACTCGATAAGCATTGCAATGCTTGGTAACCACTGATAAACTCAGCATAAACTAAAATGCATGGTTTAAACTACTAGACTTTATACTAATTGAATCTTCTTAGTAACTATTGGGATTTGTCCAAAGGACTTAGTAGTAACTAAAATGCTTGACAAACAATGTAAATTATTCAATAAGCTCGGTAGCTATACATAATCTGAATAAGTGTGTGTCACTAATAACAAACTTGATTGATATGTCAACAATCTCCCCCTTTGGCATTAGTGACAAAAACACTTATGAGCCAAAACTGAATATCTTGTATTCAACACCACGTGATACTAGCTTTGTAGAGTATACTATTTTTTTTTTCAAGATTTTCCAAAATTGATTTTGTAAGGTATATATAGCATACTATACATCTTTTTCTATATACATCATGTCTTATTGATCATTTCACACCTCTTACAGGTTCTCCCCCATACTATTTTCTATCTTTCTCCTCGTAATATGTGTCTCTCCCCCTTTTTGATAGCAATGCCAAAGATTTATTCTAGCTTAGTTACATAGAAACACCAAAATGGGATAAGAATTTAGAAAGTACCTTGAGAATGATTTCCAAGGTTTTATTCCAACTTTTTTGCATGATCTTGCATGTATGAAGTGCAATTTGTACCTCTATTGATAGTTCAATCATATGGTCCGCAATAGAGAAATTATTATCATGGATTAGGGTTTCTGAATATACAATATGTTTTTGCATTGCATCCATGTTTGGAAGGATCATATTTTGTATGCCAATTAATGTTGATCTAATCCTTGCTTCTTCTCTTAGAAATTCAGTTGCATGTCTAAAAAAAATATGATTTTCTTGAAATGTGTAGAGCTTGAACTAGGGTCAAGTTGCAACTGCCAAGCACTAGCCTTTATATCTATGTCTATTTTTGACAATTTGTCCTTTATTTCCTTTGTAAACTTAGAGACACCACATATTTTCTGAAAAAGTGTTGACACATTTGAATAGGACATTTCAAGATTGACCAAAATTGTATAAAGCTCTACCTGATGAATGGCTATTTTCTGAGCAATGTGCTTGAACACTTTATTATTAAAAAAAATTTCAGCCTTTTCCACTAGCTTATCTTGTCCATCAGTGTCCTCATTAAATTTTTGGACTATCTCTGCTAGCTGATAAGAAATAGGTTGAGAAGAATCAATCTCAATTCCTATTGCCTCTATCAAAATATTCTTGGCATCTTCGATTATTTTATACTCCTTATCTCTCTCCTCTCTTAGTCTTTGTTGTTTAGCCTTTTTCTAGAGGAGTTCACCAAATGTCTACATTTGGTCTAGAGTAAGATTGTAAATATCCTAATTGGTGATTACTATTTCCTCATCTAAATCAATGTCTTTTTCTATCTCCTTTCCTTTCCCCAAAATTTTTGTGCTCGGTTGAACCTTAGGCTCAACTATCCTTGCACTTATTGCTTTTGTATCTAGAATGGAAACAATGGTAGACATACTTGGGCTTGTAGTAAAAACTAATACCGTACTTTTTAAGGGAACACTTGTAGAAATACTTGAAGAATCTAACATTGATGAAGCCAAAATTACAGTACACAAAACTGAAGTAGTCAAAGCTGGTGTGCTTACCACTGATGTACTCAAAACTAAAGTAGCTAGTGTATCCATAGTAGATGACGCCAATTTGGTTGATGAAGAAGGAATTTGTAGCTTGGTAGATGAAGTAGAATTTTCTTCTATCAATGATTTGTTGAGTTGAGTAGGGGAAAATAGTGATTGGACATTTCATATATCACTAGTGGTCACAATCAAACTTGATGTAGTCAATGGTTTTCTTGGGGAGTGAGAAAGAGAGGCAATGACTATTGTAGATATTTTGACTAGATTAGTCTCCTCATCATCTTGCTTTTCCTCTTTGGTAGCCTCTTGCTCCTTGCATTCTTCATAATCAACTACAACAACAAGAGTTGATCCTTCACTATCCTCTTCATCCTTGTATTCATCATCATCATCATCATCATCCTTTACTTTAACTAGAAATCCACTTGGTCTATGAAGATGATAGACAATTTTCCTAGTATTTGTTGCATTCTTCACAACATACTCAATATCTTTTATTAAAATAAAATAGGTGTTGAATTTGAGAGTCATCTTATCTTCATTTTTCTTTAGTGACTCTTTCACATCTGCATCTAATATGCTTGGTAATAGCTATCTCAAGGATTGTATATCTATGTCTTAGACTATTTGTTTAGCTTGTTCCCATTTTGGCCTAATTTCATCCAATAAGACACTGGGAAGCTGAGAAGCTAGCTAATTAGGGGAGTACTTCCAATGTCCCATTTTATCCATGACCAAATCTTCTATTTGTTTTTGCTCAACCTTTGTCCTAGTCTCATATTTCAATGCCTTGAATTTTGTTATATTGGCTCCATCTTTCAATTCCTTTAACCCATTCTAGAAAGTGGGTGGAGGTCTATTGAATATAATGTCACATTCTTCCTTGTCAATTTTCTTTTGTGACCTCCTTGTGAAGACTACAGTGGATGGCTTTGGTGGCTTGGTGATGATCACCTTGCCCTTCTTCTTCAAAGGTTCTTCTTTCTTAGATTCTTCCTCATCCTCTGCTTCATCCACATCTTCACCTTTTCCCTTGGTTAACAAGAGAGGTGCACTTGATTTCTTATTTTCTATCCTTATCTTTCCTTTTTTGACCACTCGAGGGAGCTTTATGTAGTGTTTGCCCCTAGTTTGCATTTTTGCTATCGTTGCCTAACTCTTTTAGGCTAGTTTTATGTTTATGATTAGTGGCATTATTTTGATATTATCAGATATTGTTTCAAATTTAGTTGATCATATGATGAGATTACTTGATACTCCTTATTTCATGTATGTATGATGATTATTATAGTGCTTGTAGTTATTGATGATGATTAGTGAGATAATTTATTATCATATGTGTTTTCTTATGGATACTTACCCCATACTTGCATGTGTATAGTGTGCATTCTTGTTTTCTTTGTGTATGGAATTTTTGATGTGGTTAAGGAAGGGATTCGTAGTCACCTGCTTGTCAGGATCTACATAATGCACCACTTCCTACCATTGCCTATTTAGCTTAGTATATATATTGTGTATGTACATGCATGATTTTATGCAAGTTGTAGGTACCAGATATCGACTTGTCTTAAGGAATGTAACCTGTTATGTATGCTTGCAGTTGATTGTATGTTATTGCTTTCACTACTATGTGTTTGAAATGAATGTTTTATCTTTCATGATTAAAAAAAATATTGTTTGGAAAACTTAGTAAAACTTTAGGTTAATTCTTTTGGATCCCTTGGTGGGGCATCACACTTTATTTCAAGTTCAATCTTGGCCTTTACTTCATCATATGTTCCAAAGTAAGAGACCTTGGGATCAATTAGTTCATTGACAAGAGCTTCAATGATGTCTTTTGTTTCATCAATATTCACTTCATATCTAAGAGCTTTCATCACCACAATTCTAGGCCTAACTGTGTGGATATACACTTTGTCACTATCCTCTATGAAGCATACATCATCCTTATCATCTTCAACTAACTTCTTCAGAATCTTGAACCTATTGCTGATTTTCTCCTTGGATGCATCAAAGTAGTTGTCCATGATACTACTATAGTTCTTACACATCTCCACAATATACTCATTTATTTGGTGGAGCATAGGAACATCTTTTCTCCAAACTATAGTCCCTTTAGAAGGGAAGAACTTATGTACATAAAAGAATAGGTAGGTTAACAATGAACCATACTTGCACAGGTTGTTCTTTGATGTTCTTATGCTTTCCATGTTTTTGTTGAACTGTCTCAACAATAGGTCGGAAAGGTCATATGACAAGTTGTTCTTAACAACCTTGTATGCCAAATCCATGGCTTCACATGACACACTCTTTAGTTAGCTTGAACTATATATCTTGTGTGGAATAACACGAATTCCAAATTTTAATTCTACATTAGTGACAATATTGATTTTCATTCCTTTTTCATCCCATTTAGCTAGGGTTTTTCTTCTCCAACTTTTCCCAAACTAGGGTTTTATTAGTTTTGGCTTTGGCTAGCATAGGGAGGCTAGTGATTCAATGAATCATCTTCTTTGTTATCAGAATTGGTTGTTCTAACCATAGCTGCCTATTATGCACCCAGTTGATGATAAGCCTAATCCATTTGATTTGAAATTTTTGGGGCATATGAGGGATATATGTCAATCCTTTAGTTTCCAGAAGTTGATGCTTAGGTTTTAAGGTACCCTTTACACATAGCTGACCTAGGGAATCATCCATTTCTAGTGTACCAATTTCTTGAATAACACATTTGAAATGAGTATAAATATCGTTGATAAGAAGTATCTTAGGAGGAATTTGGGATTGAGTTCTGCTTAGATCTAGGGCTTGAGCAACTACAGGAGTGATCTTGAAATTTGGTACCTTCCATTCAACTCCATGAACCAACATGTTAGATCATCGCTTAATTTTGTTGCTGCTAGATGCCATTTTCACTTAGTAGATTGAGAGAACTTCAAAACACTTTGATCACACTAAAAATCTCTCTTCGCAATAGCACTTGAAAATTCATACCTTTTGATAAAAAATTTCCATTAATGCTCGATACAAAAATAAATATGTTGATAGACTGTCATCCACTACATGGCATTGAATACTTGGTGACATCTTTATGACTCAGTAACCATAGGTGTCTTTATTACTTCCAACCTTTCTTAGTAGAGTCTATTACCTATCCGTAGTCAGTAGATAATGTAACTCAGTAATAACTGATATCGATCTTGCTCAATGATTCCTTTGTATCCTAAATACATATTTGGATCTATGTCACCATTCAACTGGAATTGATTTTGATGTCTTCTTTGATAGCTTGGTTCTAGTTCTCCCTTGAGAACTTAATTAGAAATGATAGATTCAGCCAATTGTTAAGTGACTTGACCATTATTACTCAGACTAGTATCCTCGATAGATATAGTAATCCATTGCAATTTCATTTTGTTTTGGATGTTATCAGACTTTTCCTTCTTTTCATCTTCAATTCTATTAGTATTCGTACAATTCTTGGCAAGATAACCAAGTTCTATACAAATAAAAAATCTTTTGGTAGTATCTCTTTTCCTCATATGATGTTTAACATAATTCATACCAATGTGTCCGAATTCTCCATAGTAATGACATTTACACTAGGTATTGTAGTCCCAACCACATATTGCTTTCACAATTTTCTCTGTAGGATTCAATGTCTTGGTTTTCCATTATGATGCCTTGTGTCCATGTTTCTTACATTTATGAAAATTGCCTTCAAATATTGGTTTTTTTTTGCATTCATTATCCATATGACCATGTTGATTGCAATTGCAACATTTTCCATTGGATTTTGTTTTCACATTGATCAAACATTTGTTTGATGTATGACCTATCTTACCATAGTGATTGCAAGTAGGTCTTTGATTCTTTTGAGCACCTTATTTGGAGGATTCGCCTTCTTCTTTGTATCTAATTCCTTCTTTCCCTTTTTGTCTATAGCAATTCTACTCATTTAATTGATTCATGTCTACTTGGGATTTCATCATCCTTTCATTGAGTTTCCTTTTGGAATTTAGATCATTCTACAATCTTTAATTCTTCGATGTTAGATTCATGATTTCTTCATTTGCATTGGTGAGCTGATTGATGAGGTCAGTTTGCTGGAGCAGTAGATGTTGAATCTCATTATCTTTTCCTTCCATTTCTTCTTCTTTTTTTGTTGCAGGAGCATCTTGGGTTGCCTTGTTATCTTACTCATTTTCTTCATTCTGCAAGTTGGTACTGAGTTATTGTGGCACTTAGTTGGTGTTGAGTTACTATAGCACTTGGTGCTAAGTTACTGTAGCAATCTAGTGTTGACTGAGTGTTCCTTCATGTGCTGAGTTACCCAACATATGCCAAGTGACTCTTTATGTGCTAAGTTATCTAATGTATAAGTGACCCTTCATGTGTCAATTTTTCCTATTTATGCTAAGCGTCAGCACTTGGATGTGATTTCTATGAGCTGACTTGCAAACTTTATTTTGATCATGATATTCATGTTAATATCTTTTCTTGGGATGTGTCTAGACCATTTTTGGGTTAGCCTTCCTCTTTTGTAATATTCTAGAATGATCTATAAGCCATTTTGGCAAGTATACATAGAGTGTTTAGGCTTAGAGTTAGGGCAATTTTTAGAGAAATTTTGGAGCATATTGTAAAAGTTTGAAAAGTTTGTTGCATATGTATCTAGAGTTGTTAATTTGATGTTGGATCTTTAATCTTGAATATATTTTGTATCTGACCATATCCTAGAAGGCCTTACAATTGGGCATGTATGCTAATTATTTGATGAATCAACAAGTGTTTTCTCTTCTTCCTCCTTTGATTGTTGTTCTATGTGTTGTGTTTTGATTGTATTAACTCTTTCAAGGTGGTTCAGATAGCTAGGTGTGCCTTTGGTCTTAGTTATCCATCCCTCCCCTACATTAGGTGGTATCAAATCTAGAGGTTTTTCCTTGTGGAGATTGGATCATGTAGAACCCTAATTTGGATTTAGTTGTAGGGTGGAAGATCTATAGATTTAACCTATAACTTGTTGAGGGTTAGGATCTTGCAAGAACTTGATTTGTAAAGATGGTTTGTGGTAGAGGAAATAATGCTAATAATGCTATATTGGATTAATTGAGACAAATTGCAGCCAAATTAGATGCTGTGGACATAGCCCAAAGGAGAGGAGAGCATCTTGATGATGTAAGTGATGATGAAGCAGCAACACCAAACCATTATCTAGAACTTGAAGATGATCTGACTTAGGATCTATTAATTTAATGACTTAATCTTATTAATCATATTTAAATTCTTGATCTAGGAAGTAAATGTGTGGCTATGTATCTCTTAAACTATTGAAATTACAAGAAGATTTATGCATTAAACACTTACATTTAACAATATGTTTAATAACATAAAATAAAGAACATAACTAAAAAAAAAGAGAGAAATAAGAAATAGATAGAAGAGACACAAACAATTTGATAACAAAGTTCGTGTAGTTAGGACTACGTCTCCGGGTCCGCTTCTCAATTTGGGGACCACTTTATTAATGTTGCCAAGAAAAACATGCCTTCTTACAACATCCAAG
Organism: Cupressus sempervirens; assembly: GCA_028749045.1. Classification (NCBI taxonomy): domain Eukaryota; kingdom Viridiplantae; phylum Streptophyta; class Pinopsida; order Cupressales; family Cupressaceae; genus Cupressus; species Cupressus sempervirens. The sequence goes on from CM053789.1 coordinate 74,778,861, forward strand.
CTTCAGCCTTTATAGCCTCTTTCTCTTTCAAACTTGAAGATAATAACTTTTTTCTTACAATAATCTCTCACCTACAAACTCTCTCAAGAATTTACAAAACTTCTCCCAAGAGCTTTCCTTTCAAGCTCTAATTGAAGAATGCCTTTACAAAAGGACTACACCCCTTTTTATACATGAATTTTTCCCAGAATGGCCTATAAAAAATATATATAAAAATAGGGCTTTAACAATTTACACTCTCAAAAATGCTCCATGTTCATTTTTGGCCATTTCTTTTTATTTCATTTTTGGGGGCTAAAACATCCAAAAAACCCTTAATTAAGGAGGTAGCAATATCACCTTTAAAGATTAAATAAATTACAATGCATATTTATAAAGGTGGTCTTGAGGATACATCTTACCATTGGGTTCTATCCTTGTGTCAATAAAAATAAGACTTTCAATACACTAGCTTAATTTTGTAGGGTTTAGACAAAGGCCATGAGTTTGACAAATAGAGAGGAACTTTTTCAAATGTTCCATGTGTGATTTATGATCTTGGCTGAAGATGAGAATGTCATCAATATATGGCTAAATGAATTTTGCATAAGGTGCAAATATTCAATCCATGAACCCTTGAAAGATTGATGGTGTCATCTTGATACCAAAAGGAAGGACATTCTATTCAAATAATCCTTGTGGCACAGAAAATGCAGATTTATATCTATCTTCTTCTCTCAACCTAATCTGCCAAAATCCCTTAATAAGATCAAATTTACTAAAAAAATTGCATCCCTTAATTCTTTGCCAAATGTAATCCTTATTTGCAAGAGGATGTAATCCTTAACCTTGCTCTAATACCAAAACAGGTTTATAGACTAGACTAGACAAATACAACATAGACTAGACAAATACAACTATAACAACTAGACTAGATACCAAAATAGGTTTATAGACTAGACTAGACAAATACAACATAGACTAGACAAATACAACTATAACCAAATATAGAAGGATCAACTATTGACACAACTGATATAGAATGCTTAGCCTTTATAGTAGCATCAACAAAGATGGTCTGATTTTTGATCTTCCAAAAAGGAAGAGAGCATACTCTCTATGTCTTACTGATTCTATAGACACAACTTGACTTGAAAAAAACTTTTCTAAGATTCTTTGAAGATGGACTGATTTGATTTATCCCTGGCTTGTCTTGAGCATGGAGACTGAAACTCTTATATAGGAGAGGCATCATCCTCGATAACTCAAACACGTTTACAAATATTTGAAATCTAGATAGGGAACACAATAATTGATGAAGAATAACTTTCATTAACCTTGCTCTGATACCAAAATAGGTTTATAGACTAGACTAGACAAATATGACTATAAACAAATATAGAAGGATCGACTATTGACACAACTAATATAGAATGCTTAGCTTTTATAGTAGCATCAACAAAGATGGTCTGATTTCTAATCTTCCAAAAAGGAAGAGAGCATACTCTCTATGTCTTATTAATGTTTTACAGATTCTATAGACACAACTTGACTTTCAAATAACTTGCTGAGCTTCTTTAAAGATGGACTGATTTGATTTAGACCTGGCTTGTCTTGAGTGTGGAGACTAAAACCCTTACATAGGAGAGGCATCGTCCTAGGAAACTCAAACAAGTTTACAAATATTTGAAATCCATCCATAGAATGTGGACACATGTCCATGATTCTAGAAGCCTTATCAAAAAGAATCTTGTACAGTAACTCCACTAACTAGAAAGGGAGTATGAATAGTAATGCAAGATGAAAGGACAATTATTACAAACATTAGTTTAGACACAAGAAGGTTAACTCATGGTTACATTGTCAGTGTAACCTAACCTCCTTTATACCATGGTTAGGTCCATGCTTAATTTGTATTCATTGAGTATTAAGTAACTTAGATAAGTGACAACCCCACTTATTAGGTTAATATCCTCAACTCTTTAGAGACTCGGCTTTAGAATCATAACCTTCTTCTGAACTCGTAGACATTCAATTTTCATGGAGTATCCTTTCCAATTGATCTTCAATAGATTCTTCTTTCTAAAAAATACTATGATCTAGTCAGACAAAAGCAATTGGTTGGCTAGTTCCTGTTCCAGCTATTTGCAGCAGAGTTCTATATCTAGTAAATATCTAGATAGATTTTCTTTGCATGAAAAAATGATGCAAATTGTGGAGTTCAATTGTGTCATGTTGTTCAAGAGTTGGACCATAATTGTCAAAAATAAACCGATTAATTTGGTTATAAATGTAAGAATGAAAAATTGGTTTATGCAAATGGATAAAGTTTACATCTACTAGCATAAGAGCATGAGAGTGAGGATACAAACCATGAAAATGATGTTCAATAGGATTATCAATCAGAAAAAATCTTCTTTGATTTGGAATATGTGTACTACTAAGCACATGAGCTGGCCATTCAAAGGCTATAACACTAGTTTTAGTGTGGTGAAGATATATCCTTATCTCATCATCAGTAGGTTGGTAGGGCTCCTTTTGAATCACTAAATCTATTAATAGTCTTTGAGATGCTGCAAAATCTCGATCTATTTTTTCTTGATAGATTTTTGTGTTATTAAGAGTTAGTTAACTTCACATGGAACATGACTGATAAAAGTATACACTTATTTTCTTTCATGAATCATCCTAACATAATATTCTAGAGTTGGTACATGATTGAATTCATGAAGGAGAACATTATATCTTTGATTATACAGGCATTCATCTTCCTCTATAGTTTCTTCCAATTGTTGGAAGACTTGATGTATATGATCAAGTACTTGTGTCTGATCACATTCAGCTTCACTAACCAGATTTGGTTGCTAAACTTCTTTTTGTTCAGGGCTAGATCTACAGAAACCTCGAGCATGATGCAACATTTGTTGTCTATATTCTTCTGCCCTTCTACCCCAAGCATTTTCTTCAAGGATGATATGTCACCTTTGTGCATAAGTTTCCCATGCTCTAGGTTCAGCATAGACTTAGTAATGAAGATTCTAAAGAACATTTTGTTGGTTGCCTGCAACACTGTCATGAAGATTGGGTTGTAAAACCCTGGGGCCTTCAATTGTAATGATAATTTGATTCAAAGTGTTAACATGATTGACTGCTTCTGGACATCCTTCTCTGCTGAGAAAGTTTTCTAACACATTCTTTGTTCCTTCAATGTGTTTAGCTTCAAAATAAAAAATATCAAGATACTGAGCCCATCTAAGAAATTGAGCTCTAACAACTTTATTTTTTGATTATTTTTTGAAGAATCTAGCCAATTTTTGCAGATCACTTCTAAGTACAAATTTTTGATCACCAATAAACAACTGAAATTTTTTAAAATCATTGACTATAGCCAAAAGTTCTTTATGAGTGGAATGATAATTTAATTCAAAACCTTTAAAGGCTCCAGATTCAAACCTGACAATTTCTTCTTTTGATTTTCCATTGACTGTGACAACTTCTAAAAGAACAGCTCCCTAGGCCTCATTACTTGGGTCTGTTTGGACAATTTTCTTACCTTTTCTGGGAATATGGAGAGGTGGTAGTTGTTGGCATTTTTGTTTGATTTTTTCAATGGCTTCATTGTGTTGAGCAGTCCATGTTGGTGTATTTTGTCAAAGTAGCTTATTTAATTCTTTTCTTGCTGTTGCAACATTCTAGAAATAGCCTGCAATATAATTTACCATACCCAAAAATCTTTGGAGGCTTTTCTTATCCTTAACTTCTACCTTTTGGATAGCCTTTAACAAGTGGTCTTGAGGATACATCTTACCATTGGGTTCTATTCTTGTGCCAATAAAAATAAGACTTTTAGTACACCAACTTAATTTTGTAGGGTTCAAACAAAGGCCATGACTTTGACAAATAGAGAGGAACTTTTTGAAATGTTCCATGTGTGATTTGTGATCTTGGCTGAAGATGAGAGTGTCATCAATATATGGCTGAATGAATTTTGCATAAGGTGCAGATGTTCGATCCATGAACCCTTGAAAGATTTATGGTGTTGCCTTGATACCAAAAGGAAGGAGATTCCATTCAAATAATCCTTGTGGCATAGAAAATGTAGATTTATATCTATCTTCTTCTCTCAACCTAATCTGCCAAAATCCCTTAGTAAGATCAAATTTACCGAAAACATTGCATCCTTGAATTCTTTGCCAAATGTAATCCTTATTTGGAAGAGGATGTTGATTACTATCAAGACAGGCATTGAGTGGCCAATAATTAACTACTAGACATTTTTTAGCTATCTCATTCCTATTTTCATCCTTTTTTGGAACATACATAGCATGGAAGGAAAAGGGACTTGAACTAGGTCTAATAATAGCCTTTTCTAATAAATCAGCTATTTCTTTTTCACACATTTCTTGTTTAGTTCTAGATAGAATGTTATAATTGGATTTACCTTTGGGTAAAATTTCCTTTCCATCCTCATCCTTTTTTATGGGCAAAGAGCATTCAAATTCCCTATGATATTTCTGCAAATCTTTGGTTAAGACAATGTTAGCAAAATCTTGTTGGATTTGCGCCAACTCCCCCTAGGTAGAAAGAGACTAGTTGGTAAACCAAACACGAGAGCCAGGTGAAACAATCTTGGGAGTGCAAAGCAAAGCAAGTTTGGGAGAATAGGAATAGGTTTCATTAATTTGTGTAATAGAACCAAATTTAAATGTAATAGTAGTTTTGGATAGACCAATACTATATGGACTACAAGCTTGCATTGTATGGCTTCCAATAATACAATCATATTGTTGGACATTAAACTGAAGAAAAGTGGCCATGCACATATGAGATGGAAATTGGATGGGAACATGTGCTTGAAACTAAATAGGATTATTATTATGAGAGATAGAATGAATACTGGTAGAAGTAGGTAACCAACAATCAGATGGAAAACATTGAGGTCATGCAAGGTTACAATCAACACCAGAGTCAAGCAAAGCACAAAGTGTATATGGCTTAATATTGAGAAATTTAATAGTTAGCAAAAATGCTGAGTAAGAATTTGAAGCAGCTTTCAGATATGCAAAATCTTGACTAGCAGGTGGAGGCTGGATTGGAGGTGAGACACAAGGCTCGGGCTCAGGGTCAGAGGTATGTACAGTAGACTCCTGAGTTTGTTCTAATTCAACTAGAAGTTTATCAAAAGAATTTAGAGAACTCGTCCTACCATTATATTCTTGCAATTCCTTTTGTATGCTAGTTATTTCTTTAAGAACATCATTTTTCACCTTATATAGAAAGCAAGATGATTTGATAACCATTTTTTTCTAGAGGACTTTACAAAGACTTTTTCTGCAAGAGGATGAGAAACATACCCATGTGATGGTTGAATTTCTTAATGATTATCTTCTTTGACTTCATTAAAGGATGTTTCTTTTGCATAAAGCTTAGGATTTTCTACTAGGAGTTTTTGGCATTCCTCTTCAAGTTTGACTAAGTTAGCCAAATCTTTTTGATGCTAGAATGGGGTAAGAAATTGAGTCTTTCAAGACTCAAGTTGTGAGGCTTTAATAGCCAAGCGCCAAAGTTGTTCTTCAGTCATCAAAGATAACTATTGAGGGTTAATCTATGTGAGAGACTGTCCATGTCCTGCTAAATATGAAGATTGATAGAACATAAAGCAAACAAATGAAATTTTAGAATCAGATGATGATTCATTTGGTGAAAAGAATTCATCAGAACTTTGATTCTGCATAATATGTCAAACTTACATATCATCCTGATCTTCATCTTCACTAGAACTCTCAATGAGAGTTATATCTTCAGAATTTGATGGTTTTGGGATTTTTGTGAGTGGCAAAGAATCTAAATTTTCTTCTATAAGCGAACCCTTTTAGTATTATTTCTTCCTTTATTAGGACACTTATTGGCATAGTGCACTCCTTTGCAAATATAACAGGTAGGAGTGAAATTCTTCTTGCACACTTTCTTCTGGTTCCTAAGAAAGACTATCCTCTATTTAGATTTCTTAAAAGGTTTGGAGGAAAACTGTCTCTTATCTGCATAACTCTTGAATTTTCTTATTTACTTGTGCTTTCCTTTATGCTAGAAACATCCATAGTTATTCTGAGTATAGTGACACAGACCTATTTTCAAGTAAGGAAGAACTTATTTCTTTTTTTTCCTATTCTTCTTTTCACTACATAGGTCAATGTTGATTTCTTTGATGAACTGAACCAACTGAGGGAGTGTGATATCATAGATAGTCATGTTAGGGGTGTTAAGAATACTATTAAAGATCTTTTCCTTATAGAAAGACTGCAACTAAGTAGGGAATCCTTCAAGAAAAGTATTATACATCCAAACATTTTTTTTGGTCTACCCTGATTGATAGAAATTGGTGTATTTCTCATTGCAATAGGTATCAAAATGCCTCATATCACAAATGCAATTTTCTTTAAATCACTTGTAGGCAGCTCTTTGTTCATTATCATGTTGACCTACAAACATTCTATACAAGCCTTCACACACTACATTTACACCACTAGTAATCAAGTCTTCTTTTATACTTAGGTGTTAAAGAATCCTAGGCAGAGCAGGCTATACTAGTAAGTGCATTCAAAGATTTTCTAATCGCTTGATCTTGAGATATATTAGCTATATAAAGACCATTATCTATCCAGGTTTTGAATGCATCAATAGTGGCTTTATTCTTAGTGGGATTATACTCATCAAAATTCACCAATGGTGGAATGTTTTCAGAAAACATATGTAATTGATCATATTGTCCTCCAAGCTCTTGTTTTACCATATTCACACTCTTCCACTTTCTTGTCTTAGGATCAAATTCTTGAATCTTGGGTTTAGGCACATCAAGAGTGAGGACCTTTCATTTAAATTGACTTTGTAATCTAGCCATATCTTGAGAAGAATCTAGAAAAACACATTTTAGAAGCTGTTGTACTTGGGAATTGGTTACAATAGCTTGCTCAATCTTGGTGGTAATAGTGGTTAAGGATTGAGAAAAACCATGACTATTGGCTAGCTATTGAGAGTGAATTTGAATAGTGGTTTGATCTATGCATGTAGTGGTTTGGGCCACAATTTGCAATTGGTGCATTTGATGACTATTATTAGTCCACCACGCTTTAGCAGCAGTGTGAAAAGCAACATAATTTTGATGAAGAGTAGCAATATTAGCTTGCATACTATTATTGAGATGGGCAGAGAGATAGGAATCAAGAGCTCACAAACTAGCAAGGAAAGCATGAAAATTGGAGTTCATACTAGCTTCAACTTTTTGGTGGGCTAGTTTAGCTTGCAAGAATTTATGATGCATATCTTGTTGGACCAGCAAAGCCTTATGTATACCCAAATTGGCATAATTCAACATCTTGGTTTGTATAGTTGCATCAGGTTGACCAGAAGCAACAACGTGATGAGGCAAGAAAGGAATACTAAATTTATCATCAGGCGACTACAGAATGAAATCATGAAAAGGTGGAACTTAGGGTTCAACAAAATGATCTTCAAAAAAAGAGGTTTGTTGACCAAATAGAATCATTCAGACATGGAAAATAGGTAGGACATATGGAAAATGACTGCACTATAAGCTACCATCAGCAAGTTTAGTAAACTAAGGATGTGGATAGCTAGGAGCCTATTGAGTTAAAAGATTGGAAACAAAATTCATTTTCTCAAAATGACTGTTAACAAATAGTACAAAATAGTGAACTAGTAGGACTTGGAATAGCATCATTATGGGAACATACTGGCAAGGTTTCCTGATTGAATGTAGATTCTAACTGAGGTAACTTAGATTCATGATAAGAAAATCGACTACTGGAAGTGGAGGAACTTGAGGGTCAGCTTTCATCAAAAGATATGCGAGCTTTACTTGTAGTTTCATGAATATTAGAAATTGTAGTAAGATTGAATGGTGCATCTAATTGCTTTAAAGCTTAGACATCAATGATCTATTCCTTGGGTACTTTCATATCTGTAAGATTGATCATATGAGGCATAGTTAATTGGACACCTTTAGATTTAGTTTGCCATAACAAATAATATCGAGTTTTGGACTTATCAGACCTAGCATCTTTAACAATAGGTATAGTTGTGTTGAACAATCAACCATATAATGCAAAGAGCAAAGAATGTGTTCTAGATCCAGGCTTCATATCCAAATATTGGGTACCAAATTGGAACATCAAGACCTTATCCAAATGATCGTCAAGGAGACTTACAAAAAAATTAGAAATCACATCAAATGCAGTAGCTCCACATCCATAGGAGCAGAAATACCTCTCATAAGCATATCGGTATAACGATTATGCCTCACATCCAGAAAGGTCATAAACACAATGGAAGGAATATCTTTTCGATAAAAGGGCTTAACACTAGCAACAATGCTACCTATATGCAAATACTTAAAACCATTTTTTTGTTTGGCCTATTTTATGAGATGTTGGATTTCCTTATTTGAAAGAAGATCAATAAAGCTATGTGGCTGATCAATCTTGACCACTACTTGCATTTCAATAAGTTTGCAAAAAACCTTTGACTTATAAGACATGAATCCTAAATCACCATAGATTTCAGTCCATTTTTTAGAGGATAACTTGAAACATTCGGATGGAAGAACTAATTTACTTTGACTAGACTGAAAAGCATCTTCACCTATATAGACATCGTTTATTGTATCAAAAACTAAGCTTTGACTTACAAGTTGATCTTCAGAATTATTGCTATCATTCATAGTATTCTAGAATTTTGCCATCCTATTTTGTTCTACTAAATGGTATAAATTTGCTACCTTCCTACCTCAAAATTTCTTACACACGGCTTAATCAAGAGGACTTACTTCACACAAAAACTAGAGAGAACAACAAAGCCAGAAAATTAAATCTAGATGGGGAACACAATAATTGATGAAGAATAACTTTTATTAACCTTGCTCTGATACCAAAAAAGGTTTATAGACTAGACTACACAAATATGACTATGAAAACTAAACTAAATACCAAAACAAGTTTAGAAACTAGACTAGACAAATATGACATAGACTAGACAAATATGACTATAAACAAATATAGAAGGATCGACTATTGACACAACTGATACATAATGCTTAGCTTTTATAGTAGCATCAGCAAAGATAGTCTGATTTCTAATCTTTCGAAAAGGAAGAGAGCATACTCTCTATGTCTTATTGATTCTATAGACACAACTTGACTTGCAGAAAACTTGTTGAGCTTCTTTAAAGATGGACTGATTTCATTTAGACCTAACTTGTCTTAAGTGTAGAGACTGGAACCCTTATATAGGAGAGGCATCATCCTAGGCAACTCAAACAAGTTTACAAACATTTGAAATCTGTCCATAGAAAGTGGACACATGTCCATGATTCTAGAAGCCTTATCGCAAAGAATCTTACATAGTAACTCCACTGACTAGAAAGGGAGTATGAACAGTAATGCAAGATGATAGGATAATTATTACAAACATCTTTTTAGACATGAGAAGGTTAACTCATAGTTATGTTGTCAGTGTAATCTGACCTCCTTTATATGATGGTTAGGTCCATGCTTAATTTTTATTTGCTAAGTATTAAGTAACTCAGATAAGTGACAACCCCACTTATTAGGTTAATATCCTTGACTCTTTGGAGACTCAACTTCATAATCATAACCTTCTTCTCAATTTTTTTTAGACATTAGATTTTCATCAAGTATCCTTTCCAATCAATCTTCAATAGATTCTTCTTTCCACAAAATACTACGATCTAGTCAGACAAAAGTAGTTGGTTGGCTAGTTCCTGCTCCAGCTATTTGCGGTAAAGTTCTATGTCTAGTAAATGTCTAGATAGGTTTTCTTTGTGTGACAAAATGATGCAGATTATGGAGTTCAATCATGTCATGTTGTTCAAGAGTTGGACCATAATTGTAAAAAATAAACCGATTAATTGGGTTAGAAATGTAAGAATGAAAAATCAGTTTATGCAAATAGCCAAAGTTTACATCTGCTGGCATAAGGGCATGAGAGTGAGGATACAAACCACAAAAATAATGTTCAATAGGATTATCAATCAACAACCATCTTCTTTGATTTGGAATATGTGTACTACTAAGCACATGAGCTGGCCATTCAGAGGCTGTAGCACTGGTTGTAGTGTAGTGAAGATATATCCTAATCTCATCATCATCAAGTTGGCAGGGCTCCTTTTGAATCACTAAATCTATTAAAATTCTTCAAGATGCTGCAAAATTTTGATCTCTCTATTCTTGATAGATTTTTTGTGTCATTGAGAGTTGGTTAACTTCCCATGGAACATGACTTATAAAAGTATACACTTCTTTTCTTTCCTATATCATCCTAACATGATATTTTGGAGCTAGTACATGATTGAATTGATGAAGGAGAACATTATATCTTTCATTATGCAGAAGTTCATCTTCCTTTGTAGTTTTTTCCAATTGTTGGAAGAATTAATGCATATGATCAAGTACTTGTGTCTGATCACATTTAGCTTCAGTAACTAGATTTGGTTTCTAAACCTCTTTTTGTTGAGGACTAGATGTGCAGATACCCTGAGCATGATGTAGCATTTGTTTTCTATATTCTTCTACCCTTCTACCCCAAGAATTTTCTTCAAGAATGATCTATTGCCTTTGTGCATAGGTTTCCCATGCTCCAAGTTTAGCATAGACTCAATAATGAAGATTCTAAAGAACATCCTATTGGCTATCTACAATAGTGTCATGAAGATTGGGTTGTAAAACCCTAGGGCCTTCAACTGTAATGATAGTTTGATTCAAAGTGTTAACATGATTGATTGCTTTTGGACATCCCTCTCTATTGAGAAATTTTGCTAACATATTCTTTATTCCTTCAATGTGTTCAGTTTCAAAATGAAAAATATCAAGATATTGAGCCCATCTATGCAATCAAGCTCTAAAAACTTTTTTTTTTTAATTCTTTATTGAAGAATCTAGCCAATTTTTTTAGATCACTTCTGAGTACAAATTTTTGATCACCAATAAACAACTGATTTTTTTTAAAAACATTGACAACAACCAAAAGTTATTTATGAGTGGAATGATAATTTAATTCAGAACATTTAAAGGCTCTAGATTCAAACCTGACAATTTCTTCTTTTGATTGTCCATTGACTATGACAACTTCTAAAAGAACAGCTCCCTAGGCCTCATTACTTGGGTCTGTTTGGACAATTTTCTTACCTTTTTTGAGAATATGGAGAGGTGGTAATTTTTTGCATTGTTGTTTGATTTTTTCAATGGCTTCATTGTATTGAGTAGTCCATGCTGGTGCCTTTTCTTGAAGTAGCTTATTTAATTCTTTTCTTGCTACTGCAACATTGTGGAAATAGCTTGCAATATAATTTACCATACCCAAAAATCTTTGGAGGCTTTGCTTATACTTAACTTCTACATTTTGGATAGTGTTTGATAGGTGGTCTTGAGGATACATCTTACTATTGGGTTCTATTCTTTTGCCAATAAAAATAAGACTTTTAGTAAACCAGCTTAATTTTGTAGGGTTCAAACAAAGGCCATGAGTTTGACAAATAGAGAGTAAATTTTTGAAATGTTCCATGTGTGATTTGTGATCTTGGCTAAAGATTGAGAATGTCATCAATATATGGATGAATGAATTTTACATAAGGTGCAAATATTTGATCCATGAACCCTTGAAAGATTGATGGTGCTATGTTCCCTATCTGATTTAATTCTGAATTTAATTCTTGATTTAATATTGTGTTACCTATCTAGATTTAATTTTGTGGCTTTTTTGTTCTCTCTAGTTTTTTTTTGAAGTAAGTCCTCTTGATTAAGCCATGTGTAAGGCATTTTGAGGCAAGAAGGTAGCACATTCATATCGTTTAGCAAAATGAAACAAGATGGTAGAATTCTAGAATATTGTGAACAATAGCAATAATTTTGAAGATCAACTTGTAAGTCTAAGCTCAGTTTTTGATACAGTAAATGTTGTAAATATAGATGAAGATGCTTTTCAATCTATTCAAAGTAAATTAGATCTTCCATCTGAACATTTCAAGTTACCTCTAAAAAATGGAATGAAATCTATTGTGATTTAGGATTCATGCCTTATAAGTCATAAGTCTATTTGCAAATTTATTGAAATGCAACTAGTAGCCAAGAATGATCAGCTGAATAGCTTTGGTTACTAAAGTTGAACATGATCAAACACAAGTACTTGATCATATGCATCAAGTCTTCCAGCAATTGGCAGAAACTACAAAGGAAGATGAACATCTACATAATGAAAGATATAATGTTCTCCTTCATGAATTCAATCATGTACCAGCTCTAGAATATCATGTTAGGATGATTCAGGAAAGAAAACAAGTGTATACTTTTATCAGTCATGTTCCATGGGAAGTCAACTGACTCTCAATGACATAAAAAATCTATCAAGAATAGAGAGATCGACATTTTGCAGCATCTCGAAGACTGTTAACAGATTACGTAATTCAAAAGGAGCCCTACCAACCTGTTGATGATGAGATTACAATATATATTCACCACACTGTAACCAATGCTACAACATTTGAATGGCCAACTCATGTGCTTAGTAGTAAACATATTCCAAATCAAAGAAGATGGTTGTTGATTGATAATCCTATTAAACATTATTTTCGTGGTTTGTATCCTCACTCTCATGCTTTTATGCCAACATATTTAAACTTTGGCTATTTGCATAAACTTATTTGGAATATGTGTACTACTAAGCACATGAGCTGGCCATTCAAAGGCTGTAGCACTAGTTGCAGTGTGGCCAACATATATATATAAGGATCGACAATATAGGGAACATCAACCTTTAGGTAGCTCTTTGTTCATTATCATGTTGGCCTACAAACATTCTATACAAGGCTTCACACACTACATTTACACCACTCGTAATCACGTCTTCTTTACACTCAGGTGTCAAAGAATCCCAAGCAAAGCGGGCTATGCCAGTAAGTGCATTCAAAGCTTTTCTAATCACTTGATCTTGAGATATATTAGTTGTATAAACAACATTATCTATCCAGGTTTTTAATGCATCAATAGTGGCTTTATTGTTAGTGGGATTATACTCTTCAAAATTCACCAATGGTGGAACATTTTCAGAAAACACATGTAATTTATCATATGGTCCTCCAGGCTCTTGTTTGACCATATTCACACTCTTCCACTTGCCTATCTTAGGATCAAATGAATTCGCATGAAGGAGCTTGAGGTGCCATGTGGCACTATTTTATTTACACAAATATTTGACTCGTGTCATCACTTGAGCTACTGATATCATGATGACATCATCACTATTACATTTTGCCTCCAAAATTCAAATTGTCATAACTTCTTCATATGAGCTCCTCTTTTGACTAAATGAACATCATTGGAAAGCTTTAATTGGGCTCTTAATTTTGAAATCCATTGTTGACCACTTTAAAGATGGTTTAAATTCAGCCCTTATCTAGCCCTCTAGTCTGCCTATTGACCTGAACTTTGACCAAGCATAACTTTTGGATATGAACTCCCTTTTTGCCCATTCAAGTTGTGTCGAGTTCCATTCTCGGATCTCTTTGTAGTGATGTTGAATTTGAGAGATTACGAGACTATTGAATTTTTGGCATTCTTGATCCACCTAGATTAGAAGAAGATCAAGATGAGGAAATATTATAGTGAGTTTTGTATAGGGAAAATTCAAAGCCTACTATAAAAGTTGTTCCATATGATGGAAATTTGGATACCAAAGCTGTGTTAGATTGGATCTTAGGTATGGAGAAGTTCTTTGAGTATGAAAACACTCCTAATAATAGAAAGGTGAAGATTGTAGTGACTAGGATAAAAGGTCATGCTTCACTATGGTGGGAGCATTTGCAAATTGATAGAGAAAGGAGAGGCAAGGAGAAGATCAGAACTTGACCAAAGAAGGTGAACAAGGTAAAGAACAAATTCCTTCCTATTGATTACCAAGTTAGCTTGTTGAGAAAGATGAAAATTTTTAAACAAATGGACATGACTGTGAAAGAGTATACTAAGGAATTATATGGATTGGACATCAGATCTAGAGATGTGGATGACGATGTTGAGAAAATTGCAAGGTACATAAACGGATTGAGATATGGAATACAAGATGAAATAAGTTTTTCAAGTTGGAAAGTGTGGAAGAAGCATACCAATATGTGTTGAAGGTTGAGGAGATCTTGACAAAGAAGCATGAACAAAGATAAAGAGATAGAGGTAGTAGATTCTAGAGAGGCAAAGGAAGATCTTATGGTGAAGGTAGTAGATCTGATAATTTTGTACAAGATAAAGGAAAATATGAGTGGAAGAATGATGAAAAAGGCAAGACTGAATGGAAAAGTGGTAATTCTTATGGAAGAGGTACTAATTCTTATCAAGGAAGAGGTAATTCTTATTGTAGAGGTGAATTTCATGGTAATTATTTTAGATGTTGTAAAGAGGGACATAGATATTTTCAATTTAGATCCTCTAAAAGTGGACAAGATAACAAGAATGTTGTGATTCAAAGAGATGATGAGGGTTCACCAAGTGGACCTGAGGCTAGAAAAAATCTGATGTTGAGAAGAACCTTATGTAATAAGGGAAGTGATGAGGAGCCTATTTTAAGGAGAAGTATTTTCAAGACAAGATGTAAGATGGCTGGAAAATGTCACACAATGATCATTGACAGTGGAAGTTCTACAAATCTGGCATCAAAAGAGTTGGTTACAAAGTTATAGTTGAAAGGCTAAAACATCCCAAACCTTATCATGTTTCATGGATCAAAGATCAAAATAAGATATTGGTAAGTGAGCAATGCCTTGTGAATTTCAAGATTGGACATTACTTTCATGAAGTTTTGTGTGATATTATGCTCATGGATTATTGTCATATTCTATTGGGTAGACATTGGCAATATGATGGATATTCTATGCATGATGGAAGATTGAATCGATATACTCTTTGGATGAATGAAAATAAACAAATATTGTTGCCTTTGATTGAAATTCCAGATGAGGTTAGTTGCACTAAAATAAAAGTTTACATGGTTAATGAGAAATAATTTGAAAAGGAAGTGAAGAAGAATCAAGTCTGTTTTTCCATAGTTCCTAGAGGACTGAGTGTTGGTAGTAATGATTGAGTAGTAGAAGTTGGTAATGATTGAGTGACAATAGATAGTGATAGCCAAGTACTAGTAGAAATTACAAAATTGATGAATGAGTATAAGGATATTATTGTTGAGGATATTCCTAATTGTTTACCACCAATAAGAAATATAAGTTATTGTATGGATTTGATTCGTGGAGCTAGTTTTCGAACAAAGAACCTTATAGATTGACACCTACAGAGGATGAAGAACTTAATACAATAGTACATGAGTTGTTGCAAAAAGATTTGATTAGAGAAAGCTTGAGTCCATTTGTTGTACCTACTATATTAGCACCTAGAAAGAATGAAGAATGGAGAATCTGTACTGATTCTAGAGCTATTAACAAGATCATAGTGAAATATTGCTTTCCTATGTTGAGGATGGATAACATAATAGATTGTTTGAGTGGAGAAAAGTATTTACAAAGATTGATTTGAAGAGTGGCTATCATCAAATTAGAATCGGAGGAGGTGATGAATGGAAGACTACTTTCAAGACAAAAAGATGGTTTGTATGAATGGTTGGTTCTACCTTTTGGTTTGACTAATGCACCTAGCACTTTCATGAGTTTGATGAATGAAGTTCTGAAAAGATTCTTGGGTAAGTTTTTGATTGTCTATTCATATGATATTATTATATTCAGTAAGACTAAGGAAGAACATCTTGAGCATATTAGACAAGTATTTCAGAGGTTGAAAGAGGAAAAGTTGTTGATTAATCTAAAAAGGTGTTCTTTTATGCAAGAGGAGATTGTGTATTTGGGATTTGTGATTTTAGCTGATGGATTGAAGATGGTTTTAGAGAAGGTTAAAGCTATTTTGGAATGGCCTACACCTGAGAATGTGGGTGAGGTAAGATCATTTCATGGTTTGGTTAGTTTCTACAAAAAGTTCATGAGGAATTTTAGTTCTATTTGTAATGCCATGACTAAGACAATGAGAGGAGATAAAAAGGAATTTAAGCGGACACATGGAGTTGATAAGAGTTAAATGAGACTTTAAAAAAAAGGTTGTTGAATTACATATATTGGCTTTGCCTGATTTCAACAAAGTATTTCAAGTTGAATGTGATGCAAGTGGTAATACAATTGGAGCTATATTAAGTCAAGAAGGTAAACCTATTGCTTTCTTTAGTAAAAAGTTGAATGACGCTAAAAGGAAGTATTCTATGTATGATCAAGAGTTTTATGCTATTGTTAAAGCATTAAAGAAGTGGTGACATTATTTTATTCCTAAGGAATTTGTGTTGTATACTTATCATAAAGCTTTATAATACTTGGAAAGTCAACATAAATTGAATCAGAGACATATGAAATCAGTTGAGTAATTGCATGATTTTATATTTGTTATTAAGCATAAGAGTGGAGTTACTAATAGAGTTGTGGATGCATTGAGTAGAAGACATTCTTTTTTGACTAAAATAAAGGTTAAAGTTCTTGGTTTTGATGGAATGAATGAGTTGTATGATGTTGATCTTGATTTTTTCGAGGCATGGGGAGAGTGTAGAGCACAAAATATAATAGATCACATAAGTAAGTATGATGATTATTTCATTCAAAAAGGTATGTTGTTGAAAGGCATTCAGTTGTGTATTCCTAGAAGTTCTATGAAGTTGAATCTAATCAAGGAAAAGCATAATGGTGGATTGGCTGGACATTTTGGAATTGATGAGACATGGAATTTTCTCAAAGAGAAGTATTATTGGAAACAAATGTATAAGGATGTTCAAAAATTTATAAAGAGTTGTGGAGTTTTTCAAATTGCAAAAGGAGTAAATCAAAATATTGGTTTGTATATACCTATTACTATTCCTGAGAATCCTTGGAGTGACATCACTATGGATTTTGTTCTTGGATTGCCTAAGACAATGAAGGGGTATGATTCCATATTTTTTTGAAATGTCCCTTTTCTGATTATATATGATATTTCATGCCGCTAATCATATTTTCAAGATCAAACAACTAATATCACAAAGATCCACCAAATTTCTCAAGAAACCCCAAATCGGGTATGCCAAATATAGTGCCAAAAGCTTCACCTATTATTAATAAATATGAAAGTGGACACTTTTACAGAAATTTGAGCAGCATAAAAGCATATAAAATGAAATTTCTAGATCTATATAACATGCACACAATAGCTCCCAAATAGAGGACAAAAACAATGCTCATCGGGCTCCCAAAAATAGCACAAAATAGCCCAGAATCACCACAAAAACTTAATAATCTATCACAGAAGTATAATCATATCCAAATACATATATTCAGATCTATTTTAATATTTAAAATTTTGATATACAACAACAACCCAAACTGATATGAAATACTCAACTGGAAACACCAAACTCTTACAAAATATACACTCGAAAACCCACAAATCTGCACTGTTCAGTACAAATGCAAACTCTACATGAGCATGCACATGGAATGGCTTCAAAATACCATCCTTAGCCTTCCTAGAAAATTGCAAACTCCCATTCTTGGGTCTCCCTGGAAACCTGCAAACTCTCATTCTTGGGTCTCCTTCTCCACAGGTTTGGTAGCCTCTGAAGAATAACAAAGAAATGAGCAAAAATCAAGTTCTCCAATGAGCCCAAAATGCCTCCAAATCCCTTAAAAGAGGGAATAACCCTAAATCACATCCAAGAGGGGTTAATAAAACATATTTTAATAATAATTTTCATTTATTAGTCCATTCTCTACTAAAGATTATCCCCTTTTGCTGAAACTTCACCTTTTTTGGGCCTGCCTGCCTTAGCAAAGATTATTATTTTTAATTATTTGAAAAGAGGATATGACAAGTCCTCCCCTCCCAAATATTGCTTGTCCTCAAGAAATGGCTGAACAATAAACCAATAAATCCACCTGGATCCCAAATGTAGTCATGAACTATACTACTGCCAATTAACACAGGCTCCTGCAATATCCTCTGCAATATGACCAAGAGGAATCCATAATCAAACTGACAATTATAGCTCAACCAAACTCCAAAATCACCACTACCACAGTCAGAAACCCATGAGACAAAAACTCTTAGAACATCAAAACCCAAGTAAAGTGGACAAATCAAACTACCAACATAGTAAATATCATCAACGCATCCCACTGGCCTATACGGAATGTACAATCCAACTCTGCAACAATGGTGAATGCTCTCAAATGAAACTGTACCAAGTATGGAGAATCCACACACTGTACAGCTCCTGTAGTCAACACAGCTCTGCAAATCACTGGCCACTATCTCATAACCATAACTCCCATGCACTGCTGATGGTGAAAAGACATTACAAGATAAAGAGTAAGAAATGGAACCCAAACCAAATTTGCCATGAACAAGTGATATAGCCCACTGTGACTGACTACCAGCTAAGTTAGGAGATGTCATAGCCAAAGGAGTAGAATCAGTAATAACAACTGCTAAAGCATCACTCCCAAACTCCTGCTCTAAGTCATGTATTATCAAGTTGTCAACTGTAGAACCTATCACAATGTCATGCCCATCACAACTCTCATACCGAGGCGTCAAATTGTCCCATAATTGATGAAAAGCACTAGGAACCAAAGTACATCATTGTATCATCATCTCATCAATATGGTCATCAAAGGTAAATTGATGAGCGTACCTCATAGTGTAATGCCGATAGAATGCACCAATCTTAGTCAGTGGCTCAGACTATAATCCAGATGAAACTAACTACAATTGATCATTAATCATGTTGGAACTGACTACTACCTTCGAAGATATCACCAAGGGAGTAGTATTTCTAGCAAGAACCATGCCAACTATTGACTCACCAACATCACACATGATCTTTGATACATCTCTAGTCTTCATGCCATCAGTACTAGAGGCCACCACCATGTCAAGCATACAACAATCTGCTACAACACCCAACTCAACTAAACCTAACTCTAGTGGGAATGAACCTAATATGCCAATGTTAGTATCAAGGATGGATGCATCCCCATCTGCACTATCTCTGACAATCTAGGCCATGGACATCCTCAGATCACCAAATACCATAGCTTGTTACTGTATAGAATTAGGTAAAGACTGTAGTTGCTCTAACTCCATGGTCACCTTAGCCAAATGAAACTGTGACTCCTTGAAAGCCAACTGTGTACTCTCAAGAATCTCAGAAGTCACCTCAAGTTGCTTAGTAAGCTCACTCACCTCATCTTCCTTGGCCAACAATGCATCATATGCTGTACTACCCCACTCCATAAGATAATCTCTGTCAGCTACCAACTACATATAATTCTATCTCAAAATTTGAATAGCCTCCTATAAAGAGTGGATCTCTGTCAAGGAAAGATAACTGCCTTCCTTCTTATCACTAGTAGGAGAACCCCATGCATAAACTGCTAACAACTAACAAGCAGCATCAAAATGCTAGCAAGTGATAGCAATGTCTCAGTCACTAACTCTGAACTGATTAGACACATGATGGCACTGGCTTGACTGTCTCCTACAAACCTCCTCTGATGCATTATCTAAAGGAGTATCCTCAAAGTTACTAGTCTCTAGAGTATTACCATCCATATCCTGTGAATCAAATCTAAAGCTCATATCAACATACGGAGTATCAAAAACATTAGCACTGCTATCCAACTCCTCTGTACCCAAGGAAACTAAGTCTTCAAAACTACCCACTACATCCTCTTGGATGTCATCAATGCCAATATGATCCTGGGACTCATTTGTACACACTGCCAAATATGAAATATCATCAACACATTCCAGCAAGTATGGTCGACTGGATATATGAACAAAGCCCAACATCAGTGTATAAAAACTAATACCAACATCGGATAAGCTCCTGGTACAAGAAAAGACAACACCGTGCAATCTGCTAATCAAATCCATGATAGCACCCAAACAATCATTGCTACCAAAAAGTGTTAAAGATTTCTAGTCAACTGAATCCCAAATGCCAATATAACAATCTCGAGTCCATATTCGTAAACTATAATCAGCTGGTAACTCAAGAAAAATCCTCACCTGAGTAATATGACCAATACCAACTAATTCCACATACCTGTCTGACATTATCCCTATATCCTGGATGTGAATGCAAGATGAACTCGCAACATTATCAATGTCCATATATGATCTACTATTCATAGAAAGCTAAATATTAGGAGTGCGAGATGAAACTAAACTCAATTCCATGCCATGCTTATCCCCATGTCTCTCCCAGTCTTGTAATGCCAATGGAGTATTCACCAAAGAAGCTCGAGTGTCCTCAAGCTCGTGAGAAAGCCTGTCAACTTCCTCCTCCTTCCTCCTCAAGGAATCTGAATAGTCTCTGACAAGGCTAAGAAGATGGTCATGATCTGATAGAAGATGTAAATAACTCAACTTCATCATTCCCATTCCTTCCCTAATCGCTTTTAAGTCAACACAAGGAGACTTTTCCTAAACTCCCTTATGTCTACCCTATAACTAAATCATCTGAGTATGATCCTCTATCATATCCTGCATCCTGTCATGATGAGATAATGAAGTCACAATACTATCTTTGTTCACCTTCAGCTGGCTGGACAAATCATGTGAAGTACTACCTGCCTCAACCTCATGTGATGAAGCATCTAACTGTCTGGTACTCTTTCTCAGCAAAGTCATGAATGCTTAATGTCTGCTCATCTCTATCAGGTATCTCACCATCATGCACAACAACATCCTCATAATCATCATCTAAACCCAGTACCTCCTGTGGTAGAGTAGAATCTGAGACCTTTGCCTGGCTATAAGCTAGTTTCTCAAACTCCTCATGCAAGTTCTTGGTAATTGTGTCATCTGCCTTGTGAGAAAATTTTCCAAATAGAAATCCAGTCAACTTATCCACCTTAGCTAGGTTAGAAAACATGTCATTCATCATATGGTGGTGCTCAACCAACTGTTCAGACATGTCATGGCTTATTTTCATAATTTTATCTCGAATGTCTAAATAACCATCCTTTCTACTATTTTGACTCTGGATATCAATTGTCCAAGATCGTGTCCTCTAAGACTCTGTACTATACCTGTCCATTCTAGGTAAAGTAGAGTGTAACCCCAATAGGATATAACTTCTTCAAACACGAAGAACTAACATGCAAATGATTAGAAGTAGCATGCAACCATAGATTTTGACATGCAACTGATTAGAAGCAACATGCAACCACCAAATTCACCAAGAACTAACATGCAAATGATTAGAAATAGCATGCAACCATAAATTTTGACATGTAGCTGATTAGAAGCAACATGCAATCATAAATTATGACATGCAAGATCTGGGTAGTTGTCAAAACTGACATGCAAACTTCTACAAACCCTCAGGCTGGCAAGATCATGGCTCTGATACCACTGAAATGTCCCTTTTCTGATTTTATATGATATTTCATGCCTCTAATCATATTTTCAAGATCAAACAACTAATATCACAAAGATCCACCAAATTTCTCAAGAAACCCCAAATCGGGTATGCAAAAAATAGTGCCAAAAGCTTCACAGCTTCACCTATTATTAATAAATCTGAAAGTGGAAATTTTTACAAAAATTTGAGCAGAATAACAGCCTATAAAATTAAATTTCCAGATCTGCATAATATGCACACAATAGCTCCCAAACGGAGGACAAAAACAATGCTCATCGGGCTCCCGACAATAGCACAAAATAGCCCAGAATCACCACAAAAACTTAATAATCTATCACAGAAGTATAATCATATCCAAACACATATATTCAGCTCTATGTTAATATTTAACAGTCTGATATACAGCAGCAACCCAAACTAATATGAAATACTCAACTAGAAACACCAAACTCTTACAAAATATACACCCGAAAACTCACAAATCTGCACTGTTCAGCACAAAGGCAAACTCTACATGAGCATGCACATGGAATGGCTTCAAACTTCCATCCTTAGACTTACTAAAAACCTACAAAATCCTGTTCTTGGGTCTCCCTAGAAACCTACAAACACCCGTTCTTGGGTCTCCTTCTCCAAAAGTTTGGCAGCCTCTGAAGAATAACAAAGAAATGAGCAAAAATCAAGTTCTCCAATGAGCCCAAAATGCCTCCAAACCCCTTAAAAGAGGGCATAACCTTAACTCACATCCAATAGGGGTTAATAAAACATATTTTAATAATAATTTTCATTTATTAGTCCATTCGCTTCCAAAGATTATCCCCTTTTGCTGAAACTTCACCTTTTTTGGGCCTGCCTGCCTTAGCAAAGATTATTATTTTTAATTATTTGAAAAGAGGACATGACATTTTTCTAGTGGATATATTTTCTAAGATGACTCATTTTATACCATGTAACAAGACATTAGATGTTGATAATGTTGTTGAACTTTTCTTTAAAGAGATTGTGAGATTACATGGATTACCAAGAATTATTATTTCTGATAGGGATAGTAAGTTTGTTGGTTATTTTTGGAAGACTTTGTAGAAGAAGATGGGTACTGACTTAAAGTTTAGTTCTACATTCCATCCATAGATAAATGGATAGATAGAGATTATGAATAGAAGCTTGAGTAATTTGCTAAGATGTTTAGTTGGAGATAAGCCAAGTAATTGGGAAGTAGTGTTGGCACAAGCTAAGTTTGCATATAAAAATTATGTGAATAGGAGTACAGGAAAAAACTTTTTGAGATTGTTACTAGAATGTAGCCTAGGGGTATATCAAATTCAAGAGATGTTGCTAGTGAAGAAAAGAGAAGCATTATAGTAGAAGAAGTTGTTGATTTTATGGAATCTTTGCATAAGGAAGTGAAGTTGAGGTTGGAACAAAGTAATCAAAATTATAAGGAGAATGGTAATAAGTCTAGAAGAAATCATCATTTTGAAGTTGGTATTGAGGTAATGGTTCATTTAAAGAAAGGAAGATTTTATGTTGGAACATATAGTAAGCCAAAGATGAAGAAATTTGGACTTTGTAAGATCTTGAAGAAGTTTGACAGTTGTAATGCTTATGAAGTTGAGTTACTTGATAACATGGATATATCTCCTATATTCAATATTGCTGATTTGTATAAGTATCATGAGCCAAATGATGAAGTTTTTGTATCAGAAGATTATCCTAAGAAGAAAATTGAAGAAGTTGAACAGTTATTAGATTAGATAGTTGGCAAGAGCACAAGAGGAAAAGATTACTATGAATATTTGGTGAAGTGGCAAAATAGGCCTATTGAAGATGCTTCATGGATTTCTCAATCTAAGCTGGATTCAACTTAGATTGTGAATCTCAATGATTCAGGAGAATCATTTCTTTCAACCCTAGTTGTCTAATGTAGGAGCATCCTAAGTTGCCTTCTTATCTTTCTTATTTTGTTCATTCTACAAGTTGGTGCCAAGTTATTGTAGTACTTAGTTGTTGTCAAGTTATTGTAGCACTTAGTTGGTGCTGAGTTACTGTAGCACTTAGTTGGTATTGAGTTACTATAGCACTTGGTGCCGATTTATTGTAGCAATCTAGTGTTGACTGAGTGTTTCTTTATGTGCTGAGTTACCCAATGTATGCCAAGTGACTCTTCATGTGCCAAATTATCTAGTATATGTTGAGTGACCCTTCATGTGCTAAGTTTTCCTATTTATGCTGAGTGTCAGCATTTGAACATGATTTCGGTGAGCCAACTTACAAGATTTATTTTGATCATGATATTTATGTTAAGATCTTGTCTTGGGATATGTCTAGACCACTTTTGGGTTGACCTTCCTCTTATGTAATGTTCTAGAATGATCTATAGGCCATTTTGGCAAGTATACATAGAGTGTTTAGGCTTAGAGTTAGGGCAATTTTTAGAAGAATTATGGAGCAAAATGTGAAAGTTTGGAAAGTTTGTTGCATATGTATCTAGAGATGCAAATTTGATGTTGGATCTTTGATCTTGAATATATTTTGTATCTGGCCAAAACCCAAAAGGCCTCATAGATGGGCATATATGTTGATTATTTGATGAATCAACAAGTGTTTTCTCTTCTTCCTCCTTTAGTTTTTGTTCTATGTGTTGTGCTTTTTCTATATTAACTCTTGTAGGGTGGTTCAGATAGCTAGGTGTGCCTTTGGCCCTAATTATTCATTCCTCCCCTACGTTAGTTTTGTTTTTCTCTTCCATGATTTCACATAACCTTACTGACTAGATTTCTTGCTCTCTTCTTAGTTTCCTCACTTCTTCTTATAGTGAACCCTTCTTCTCTAGGAGTTCCTTGATTGCATCATTGCTTCAACTAAGTTGTCAATTTCCTCAATTCTTTATTTAATGCGGATACAATCATTCGTTTGACTTGCAATTTTTTTTTCTTCCTTTTAGGGATTGGGAAAGTTGCTCCTTAGCTTTTTTAAGTTGGGAAATGGCTATTTCTAGATCCAACTTTTTATTATTAATAGATTTATCAAGTTTGAATATCTCCATATCCTTGATCTGTGCTCAAGCTATTAGACTTTCTCCTGAGAACCACAAAGCTCTGATACCAATTGTTGGAAAAATTCAATATTATGCTAAGTTACTAAGAGGAGAGGGGTGAATCAATAACTTTGAAAACTTTAACAATTTCAATTCTTAATCTGATAATCTAATTAGTAATATGATCTTATTGCATGCATGAGACATTGAAAGCATGACAACATCTATGACACTTTGACACAAAGATTTGGTGACCCAAAAACCTTCCAAATAGAAAGTAAAACTGGAGTGGGGATGATATCCACAAACTTTAGTATTATAGCATAAAGTTCGCTAGTTAAGGCTTTCATTGATTACTTCTAATGATCTACTATGTTAGGAGCAATTAGGATTGCTAGGTACACATTGTGAGAGGATTTTACAAACATACAATGAAGTATGCACACGGTAAAGAGATTTATGAAAGACTATTAGGTCTACCTTGTTGAAGGATTTGACTAGTTCACCTATTAGGATGAAGTGGCAGTAGATCTCTAATTTGTAACTAGGTTTTTTGAAAGAGATTCCTTTGTGTACTAATCACCTTTCTATGATAGATATGTCTCTGTTGATCCTTATGTTGTTATGGCCTTTACAATTTTCTCTTTTTCTGTTGCATTTATAACTTTCATTTTTACATTCTCGTTCGCATTACATTGATATGGTACAATACATTACATATATATACCAATCCAAATTACATAATCAAAAAGTCGACCATGATACAAGTTAACAAAAATATTACAAAGTCATCCCACATGAAGAGACATGAGTTCTAAAGGCTAACTCAGTAAGGTTTTGATACTTGACATCCACTATCAATGCTCAACATCACCATGCACTCATTAGACATAGAGCCTCGATCCATACTCATTACTTTCAAGAAGTCTTGAACTCAATCTAGACTAGTGACTCAGTAGATATTTTGCAACTTGGCAAACATTGAATCACTTGGTTAACATAGAGTAGCTCAGTTAACATTGGCTTTGCATCACATGAACTGCAAATTTGGTAACCATTGCAATGCTCCATAACCACAGATAAACTTAGAATATATTGAATGCATAGTTTAAACTACAAGACTTTACACTAACTGAGTTTGCTCGATAACTATTGGGATTCATCCAAAGAATTGGGTAGCAATTGAAATGCTTGACAAACACTTTAAATTGTTCAATAAGCTTGGTAGCAATACACAATATGAATAAGTGTGTGTCAATAATAAAAAACTTGACTAATATGTCAACACTTGGCTTATGCAACAACTAAGAAGTTCAAGGTTTATTAGATGGATGTTAAATTTTCCTTCCTGAATGGAGAACTTAAAGAAAAGGTATATATTGAGTAGCCTAAAGGTTTTCCTTTATCAGAAGACAAATGCATGGTACGTAGATAAAAGAAATCTCTATATAGTCTGAAGCAAGCACCTAGAACCTAGTATACAAGGTTGGATAGTTATTTGGCAAAGCATGTATTTTTGAAGGTATGAAAAATAGTAACTTGTGTTTTGGAGAACTTAAGAATGGTTTGCTGATAATTGTAATATTTGTTGATGATATAATTTTTGGAGATAATGATAAAGTAAGTGATAATTTTTCTAAAGAAATGAAGAATGAGTTTGAGATTCACACGATAAGAGAAATGAAGTTTTTCCTAAGATTGTAAATTGTCCAAAATAGTGATGCCATTTTGATTTCACAAGGTAGGTACTTGAAAGACTTGTTGAAAATGTTTGGTTTAAAAATTTGTAAACTTATTTGTATACCTATGATATCTAGTCACAAGTTTTCTAAAAAAGATGAGACACATGGAGTAGAGTAGAAGAAGTATAGATCCATGATTTGAGGTTTTCAATATCTGACTTACACTAGAGAAGATATAGCAAATGCAAATGAGATTGCAGCTAGAATTCAAGTTGATTCTAAGGAGTATCATTTTGCAATAGTAAAGAGAATATTTAGATATTTGAAAGAAACATTTGACCATGGAATTTGGTATGATAGATTGAGTGATTTCACTCTATGTGCATATACTAATGCAGATTGGATAGTTAATTTGGATGATAGAAAGAGCACTAGAGGTGGGGCATTCTTTCTTGGAGGAAGATTGGTTTCTTGGCTAAACAAGAAGCAAGATTTTATTTCACAAAGTATAGCTGAGACAATATATGTTATAGCAACAAATAACTATAATCAAGTTATGTGGGTGAAGAAGATGCTAAAGGATATTATAATTAAGTTTGAAGGATCTATTATCATTTACTATGAAACAATTATAGTGAGTATGTCTCAGAATCTTGTATTGCATTCTAAGACTAAGCATATATCTTTTAAGTATCATGTACTAATAGAGAAAAAAATGTAAAGGGAGATTAGATTGGAGTATGTAAGTACTAAATATCATATTGTAGATATTTTTATGAAGCCTTTTCCTAAAGATACATTTGAGTACTAGAGAGGTACGCTTGGAGTTATGCCCCTACCTACTTCTAAGTAGATGATGTAAAGAGTGCATCGGTCTTGTGGTACAAAGAATTATTGTTAGCCTAGCTTAAATGTTGATACTTCTTGTATGGGGGAGTATCTATGATAAAAAAAGTAATTAAGGACTCTTGGTATTTTCTTTTGAACAATATCTTTTGATACTCGAGCTGGTTGAAGACTTGGAGTAGCATATTAGCAATTGGTATGTAATAATTTGTATGTTTTAATATTGAGGCCTTTGACATTAATGTCAATCGAGGAGAGAATATGCATGAAAAATATCTCCTAAGAAATGGGGGAGAAGAACTACATGAATGAGGGAGAGATATCTCTTTAGGGAGATCATGAAAGATTCATGTAAGGGAGTAGGAATATGCACTTGATGTACTATAACTTCTTTAGTGTGAAGTAAACAATTGACATTGAGGAAGTAAAAGTATGCACCTATTGTATTGATAATTTCTAGCATGTGGAAAATTGATGCCAATTCTAGAGTCCAAAGGATTTAAGACATGGTTGATGAAGAGGATTTGAGAAGATGAGAAATGCAACAACAACAACAATAGAGTGCTATTTGGTATTCTTGGAACATAGATGGTTTTTCATCTATGTTGCCATCAATGTCAAATGGTGAGATTGTTAGCATAAATATTGATGATACTACTTTGAGGGAGTATCCTAAGCATTGGAGAGTATTTACATGTTGCATTCATGACTATGTTTGTCACTGATGTCAACATAGCATAGTTTCTGCAAAGACTAGCTAAGTAGAAGACATAGATCTTAATGGTATAGACAATATTTTGATTTTCTAGTGATGGATAGTTATTGAAATTTTGTATACTATTTCCTAATCACATGATTGAGTGCACAGATTCTAAGTTGAAGACATATAGAAGTTGTACTTGATTTATAGAGAGAAGTTTAGAGATAGAGTGTTTGGAAAGCAGTTCTTGCTATTTGTTTTCTATCTTACATCTGAGATGTAGTAAGAAGATTCTTAGTTAGGTAGTGACAAAGGACTATCTACTGGTGATTTCAGCAAGTGCATAAGCCCTAGCATCACACATGTGAAGATTTATATAGACTATGAACCAATCATGCTATTGTAAGTGTAATTAATTAATTATCTTATTAAAATTAATTGGGAAATCCTCATGGCTAATTCATGGAATTATTTTGAAGATATGGTATAAAGGAAAGATGTTTTCCTTGTTTGTAATGTGAATCAAGTATTGTATCAAGTGTGAAGTGCAAAAGGAAGAAGAGTATTTGATGAATGCGTGTAAGCAATCATAGGGATTAGTGGAGGCACAGTTGATGATCTAGTTACAAAATTAGAAGGAGAAAATGTTTGGTTAACAAGACAGAAGAAGAGGAAGGAAACATATTTCATTTCTATTATTCTACAAGGAATAATACAATGATAATTCAAATAGTTGGTTCATTGGTCTTTCCCTTGAAGCTTTTTGGGTAGTGGGTCTAGCTATCTTCCACAACTCCTAACAAGGACTCATATTTATTGAATGTATTCATAGACTCCTAATAGGGTCCATTCTCTAAAAAGGAATACTTATATTAATACATCATCTTGTCGGTACCATTCTCACCAAAGTTTTCCCTCTGATCAAGGGTAAACATATTTGGTGTTATTGTGTATGAGTATCTTGTTGTTGTTTCTAATTATATTATACAAATGGTTAATTTTGTCTAAGGTTGATAATTATGCTAATAGTTGGATAACTAGTTCATCCTCCCCCCCCCCCCGCCAAAGTTATATTAGTGGACTATATATATTCAAATAGGAAAACCTTACCACCTTTTAAGATGTAGTGAAAAAGATCAACTAGGAAATTAAGAAGAACAAAAATGCATCGAATGAGAATATTCATATGGTAGAATATTCTCAAGATAGGATGAGCATCGCTTGGATGGAAGGCCTAAAAGGGTGGACCACATGGGCTTAGTCATATGTGCATCTACTGCACTAGCTTTCCCCCTTTTTGTTGTTCTCTTTTGTAATTTTTGATCATGTTATATATTTAGAATTCTATACTATTTGGTATATTGTGAACTTTGATAGATTGTTGATACATAGGCCTTGCCTCATAGGATATCTTGTATTTTGGTTATCTCTTTTTTTGTCTACTCTATAATTTATACAAAAAAAAAGGTGACATATGAAGTTGTCTTATGTGTCCTATTGAATAAGCTAACAATGTCTCGTATTTACTTTGCATAATACCATTTTGTAAAATATACTACACTTAATCAACTAATTGCCTCATGAAACTTTGCACTTATACAAAGTTTGTCTATTATACCACATAAATTGCATTTCTCTATAGCATACTATAGAGATTTTGTTGTTATGGGATATATTATATTTGTTCATCAACAATGTTTATGGATATGAAATATGCTTGTTCTTTTTCTCTTACACATAATAAAATTTATTCAAGCCACATTTCTCACTCTTGATATTGCCTCTCTTACTAGTCCCAATCCTTTATAAGATAGGGACTCTAACTCACCTAGAGCCCTTGTTCAAGATTACTATAATTGCATTTGAATCTATATTCAATGACAATTAGAGTTATTGTTGTTTTCAAATAAGTCAACAACACGCTAGTGAAGAATTTAGATAAATAAAGTAGATAAGAAAGTTTATATTCAGAGAGTACACATTTAAAACTCACTAGGAACTAAAAGACCTCTAATTCTCTCACATCCACTTGAGCATGGAAATGATACATGTCTCTTTTGTGTTTACTTTACTAAACAAAAAATATATTTTTTCATAAATATATTCTTAATTAATGACAACATTATAAGATACTTAATAATTATACCTTATATTAATGGGGCATGACTATCGCCTTGATTGATGCAATGTGTACCTTTTTTTGACAATTAGGAACACTTAGTGTACTTATCCAAAATATTTGAATGAATTCTTCATAATCTGAATAGTTTATAATAGGGAAGAACAAAAAGGAAATCTAATGTAAGGATAGTGATGCGGGAGCACCTCAACCCTAGCACATTATGATGAATTTTGTAATGTTGAAATGTTTGAGTCCTTTTTGGATTCATGACACCATGTGAAGAAATGGTGAAATTGTACTAACATGTATTAAAAATGCTTGAAACATATTTAAAATCAAGAAATATAGATTTTCACGGGGCAAATATAAGGTGGTTTCAATAACTACCTAGGATCTCTTTAAAAGAGAGAAATATGTAACTGAAAACAGGGGGTAGAGAGATTACGAAGGAGAACTCACAAAGAGAGCACAAAAGAATAGTGAAGAGAATCAGCCATGCATGTGTTATGCATTTGTAATTAAGGTCTTTTGAAGTTAAATAAGATTGTGTTTAATTTCTCATGTTTCTCTACCTTATTACTATTTTTGCTTATACTATTAATGCATCAGTGTATCCTAACATGTTCTCAGACCCATGAAAGTTTGCAGAGTTACTATTGGATTTTCCAACATAGTTAATGTTGACTGTGTTGCTGGCATATCGATTCCATGAGTCGATAGTGAGAAGAATTTGTTATTGGGTCAGTGGAAAGCACAGGAAATAGTTTCTAAAGTTGTGAGCACAAGTGAAGAAGCTGAGAGTTGGTGCAGCCCAATTTACATGAGGTGGCATGTTAGTTTGTAAAGAAGACTCGATGGCATCTACTATTAGCCGAGACTTCTACATGGATATCATGGGAAAAGAAAAGGTGGAAACCATTAATGGTCAATAGACCTGATGATGGAGAGTCGGGTATAGTCATAACACAAGGTGGAGGGTTTGAATCTTGTTGTGACAGAGATGAATGGCCGATGAGAAGTGGCCTCAGTCAGTAGAATCCTGTGCATGCTGAAAACCCGATAAGAAGGAAGTCATGGGTGGTGATATGCCTCGATAAAAACTAAAGAGGAAGCCATGGGTGAGCAACCAAACACAAGAATTGGCATTTATGTTTTATTGTCTGCATAACCACCTTTATGAGAGCCCGAGTTGCAATTGGTGAGAGTGGTTGTGTGTAAATGGGGACCCGATAAGGATGGTGAGATGGTGAGATGTGTCACCGTGGAGGTACATGCAATGTCCAAAGGAACATATAGTGGTGAGTTTTGTTATGCAATAATGATCTTTGAAGACCCGATTATGGGTACAATGGATGCATGTGAAGATTTTAAGCCCATCACGTTGTTGTGGGGTATCTCCGGTTACATTAAGTAGCCATGAAAGTGGAATTAGAGAGTTTCACCAAGCCTATTACATTAGAGTGGTATCAGAGCAGTGAAAGATCTGGGTGGAGTTTAGTGTTTGTTTGAGTTAAGAAGATTGTAGTCACACGATGGAAGTCCACAAGCTGTAGGAAGACAGACAAGTAGTTTGTCAGGGGCCATAGAGATTGGTCCAAGGGCCTGTGTGAGAGGTCCAAAGGCAGTGTTGTGAAGTGGACAAGAAGCAACATCATGGGAGCAATCCGTCTGTACTTCTGTGATGGGAGTAAGCTACAACATCAGAGCACACAGCCAAAGCGTGTGAAGAGAAAACTTCATTCAAAATAAGTATCAACATTTCCATGAGACATGGAAATTCTTTTAAGTCTAGGAGTATGATGCGGGAGCACCTCGACCCTAGCACATTATGATGAATTTTGTAATGTTGAAATGTTTGAGTCCTTTTTGGATTCATGACACCATGTGAAGAAATGGTGAAATTGTACTAAAATGTATTAAAAATGCTTGAAACGTATTTAAAATCAAGAAATATAGATTTGCACGGGGCAAATATAAGGTGGTTTCAATAACTACCTAGAATCTCTTTAAAAGAGAGAAATATGTAACTGAAAAGAGGGGGTAGAGAGATTACGAAGGAGAACTCACAAAGAGAGTACAAAATAATAGTGAAGAGAATCGGCTCTCTGGCCTTTTAGCCAGAGAGCCATGCATGTGTTATGCATTTGTAATTAAGGTCTTTTGAAGTTAAATAAGATTGTGTTTAATTTCTCATGTTTCTCTACCTTATTACTATTTTTGCTTATACTATTAATGCATAAGTGTATCCTAACATGTTCTCAGACCCATGGAAGTTTGCAGAGTTACTATTGGATTTTCCAACATAGTTAATGTTGACTTTGTTGCTGGCATATTGATTCCATGAGTCGATAGTGAGAAGAATTTGTTATTGGGTCAGTGGAAAGCACAGGAAATAGTTTCTAAAGTTGTGAGCACAAGTGAAGAAGCCGAGAGTTGGTGCAGCCCAATTTACATGAGGTGGCATGTTAGTTTGTAAAGAAGACTCGATGGCATCTACTATTAGCCGAGACTTCTACATGGATATTGTGGGAAAAGAAAAGGTGGAAACCATTAATGGTCAATAGACCTGATGATGGAGAGTCGGGTATAGTCATAGCACAAGGTGGAGGGTTTGAATCTTGTTGTGACAGAGATGAATGGCCGATGGGAAGTGGCCTCAGTTAGTAGAATCCTGTGCATGCTGAAAACCTAATAAGAAGGAAGTCATGGGTGGTGATATGCCTCGATAAAAACTAAAGAGGAAGCCATGGGTGAGCAGCCAAACACAAGAATTGGCATTTATGTTTTATTGTCTGCATAACCACCTTTATGAGAGCCCGAGTTGCAATCGGTGAGAGTGGTCGTGTGTAAATGGGGACCCGATAAGGATGGTGAGTTGGTGAGATGTGTCACCGTGGAGGTACATGCAATGTCCAAAGGAACATATAGTGGTGAGTTTTGTTATGCAATAATGATCTTTGAAGACCCGATTATGGGTACAGTACAATGGATGCATGTGAAGATTTTAAGCCCATCACGTTGATGTGGGGTATCTCCGGTTACATTTTGTAGCCATGAAAGTGGAAAAGAGAGTTTCAGCAAGCCTGTTACATCAGATAGCCTGTGCCATATCAAATTATCTTATGTGTAAGGTATGGATACCTCAAGTATTAGTAGAGTAAAGAAGTGCAACATAGTGGCTTGTATTTACCATAATTGTAATATTTTAATTAGGTAGAATTGTGCATTATTTTATTATTAGGGAAAATTGAATTAGTTAAAATCATAATTTAATTAATATTTTATAATTATTTATTACATTTTAAATGAAACCTTTGAAATATTTTATGTCTTTAAGCTAGGAAAAAATTTTAACATGAAAAAATAATAACTAATATTCAATTAAATAAAATACTAACTATAATATTTAAAAAATAACTATTTAAAGTCTATTCAAAATAAATAGAAATTCTTGTAAACAAACTAATGTAATTTGAGTATAAAGAATATGTAGATGTTTTGTTAGAATTCTTTAGAATAACTGAGAGAGCGGGGGGGTGGGGGTGAATCAGTTATCCAAGGTCCAAACTTTTTCACTAATTATAGTGAGCCCATTAAACTATTCATATATCCAAGCTTAAAACACCCACCTTAGCAAGTTACAACAAATCAACATGCAAGAATAAAACATGCAAGATCAACACATGACACAATGATTTATGTGGAAACCCAATTTGGGAAAAACCACCAGTAACATGCTACTCAATTCTCACTCTTTTGAAGTGATGCCCTGTTAAAGGCCTACCTTGTTAAAGGCTTACAACACACTGTTAAATGTGACCTTATTAGAGGATTTTACCGTACTATTAGGAATGGGCCTGGTTAAAGGACTTTGAAACATTCACTTGGAATGTCACCTTGTTAAAGGATTTACAACATGGCTATTAAACCAACCTAAGTCCATAGGATTTAGACTAACTGTTACAATTGCTAGAGAGTAACAATAATGGCTTTTGGTCTGATACAACTTACAACATATCTTGCAGATTACAAATCACACTTTAGTTCAATCCTTTGCTTGGCTTTAATCACTGCGCCTCTGACAACTTGTCTTCCTCTCCAGCTTCATCTTCTTGAGTCTTATTTCTCATCATACCAAAGCAATCATCCCTGTGGTCATCTATTGAAATAGAGTGTTTATGCTTTCTTCCCCCTTAGCACCTTCTTTAGCACTTCATGCTTTCATGCTTGACCAACCTCTTGTTTCATGACCTTATGACTCCTTAAATAGAAATCTTGAATACCTTTCCCTCTCGATTCTCCCTCTCCAACTTTAGGGTTTCAATAGGTTAGGTAGGATACAATGTATCTGTCCCATGTGTCATCTTCATCTAGAAACTTCATCTAGAAAACATTTTACATAGAGTTTTGTACCACCAGCTCATCATTCTTATCTTCTATCTAGTTCACAAAATTTTAGGTAACAACATTGTCGGCTTAGATTTGACAATTCTTCGACTTTCAAAATAATGCAGTACCTTGGCACTATTGGTTTACTGATGCTCAACACCCTCTGTATTACTTAGCTCCTGTATTTCGCTCGGCATTTGATCTTCACTAAGCACTTGATATTTACTTGGCACACTCTAAAAATGAACTTGCTCCGCTTCAACTGTGAATTTGTTCGGCACTAACTGGCTTGCTCGGCTCTCTCTAATGAACTTAGTTAGGCTTTACAAATGACTTAGCTAAACCTTACATCTTTGATGTGTTTTAGTGTGTCCATTCTCTATGTCTTAGAGTATGTCAACAATACATTATTTCATGAATGGCTTAGTTGATCCCTGTACTTCATTACAACATCATAACTTCAACCTTTCTCTAGGTGTACTCGTTACATCTTATTGATTGCCACCTCCTTGTCAATCAACCAATTGATAGTATTTGGATCACTAAAGAAATTATTATTGCTGCAAATAGCAAGTTTGACATCAATGAAAAAACAATGATTGAAAAAATTCTTTACCAGTTTCATTACTTTTCATTCATGATCTATTCAATCATTTCCAACAATCTCCCTCTTTGGCATTGATGGCTAACCAAACTGATCAATTGATCAACATAGTTACCACCAAAATTACATATGTTTTTTGCTACTTTCTGTAGCTCCCTCTTTATTTCTGCATCCTTACTACTGATCTCATATATCTCCCTCTTTCATATATATCTCCCTCTTACTTTGTATTGATCAACTCTTGCTTTGTATTGATCAATTTTTTGCATATATCTCCCTCTTTGACATAAATGCCAAAGATGTAGCATCTTTACCATACTAAATATAATCTTTGCAACTCATGTTTTCTCCCTCTATCACCATGCTTGTGACTGATCTAGAGTTTCTACTCCTTTTGTCATCCTCTGCATCATCCTTCTGATAATTCAATAATTTGTTCTTGTGATGTAGGGCAGCTTCTTTGTTGCTTTAAACTACTTGAGTTAGGGGTATTACCCCCAACTTGCCTCTAAGATAGTCAAAAGCATCCTTGGGCAATGGTTTGGTGAAGATATCTGCAGTTTGTTCCTTTGTATTAATGTATTCCATCTTCACTTGTTTGTCTTCTACTAATTCTCTGACATAGTGATACTTGATTGCAATATGCTTGGTTTTTCCATGCATTGCTAGATTCTTGGATATGTTTATAGCACTTGTACTATCACAATACAGTATCATAGGATTGGTTACTTCTTCTTTCATTCCTTTCAATAGATGTTTGAGCCACACAATGTTTGTGCAATCGACTGCTCCAGCCACATATTCAGCTTCAACAGTGGACTGAGATGTGCATGTTTGTTTCTTGCTAGTCCAAGTAACTAGCCTTTTTTCCTAAGAATAATGCACCTCCACTTGTGCTTTTTCTGTCATCAATGTTGCCACCCCAATCTACGTCTATGTATGCATTAAGCTCAAACTTCTCATTCTTTTTGTAATATAAGCCAAAATCATTAGTTCCTTTGGGATACCTCATTATTCTTTTTACTGCCATGAGATGATTTTCTTTAGGATTAGCAGAGAATCTAGCCACTATTCCAATGGCTAATGCTTTGTCTAGTCTACTATGTACAACATATTGTAGGTTTCCAATCATGGATCTATACTTTGTTTGATTGACTACAGCCAATTCATCACTTTTGGATAGCTTTTGTCCAGTTGTCATTGGTGTGCTGACTAGTTTGGAGTCTTCCAATCCAAACATTTTAAGTATCTCTTTGATATAATTTTATTGTGTCACAAATATACCATGTCTTAGTTGATGTACTTGTAATTCAACAAAAAATTTGATTTCTCCAAACATAGACATCTCAAACTCATGTTTCATCTTGTCAGCAAAACTTTTGCAAAGCACTTCCTTTCCTTAAAAAATGATGTCATCCACAAAGATTTCAGATACAAGAATATCCTTTCTTTCTTTTGATTTTATGTACATGTTGCTATTATCATCAGTTCTTTCAAATCCTATTTGCACTAGATACTTGTGAAGTCTCTCATACCATGCTCTAGGTGCGTGTTTCAGATCATAGAGTTCTTTATGTAGTTTACAAACCATATCCTTATTGTTCTCATCAATGAATCCCTCTAGTTGTTCAATATAGACTTCCTCTTCCAATATACTATTCAGAAAAGTAAACTTTACATCCATCTGATAGAATTTAAAACCTTTATAAGTAGCATATGCAAGTAAAGTTCTTACTACTTCCATTCTAGCAACAGGGTCAAATGTTTCCCCATAGTCTAATCCTTCTTCTTGAGGATAACCCTTACATACTAGTCTAGCTTTGTTTCTAGTAATCTCACCATTCTCATCTAGCTTGTTTTTGAATATCCACTTAGTGCCAATTACATTCTTCTCAGCTGGTCTAGGAACCAAACTCCAGGTTTTGTTCTTCTTTATTTGATCAATCTCTTCTTTCATAGCTTTATACCAATCATCATCTTGCAACGCATCAAACACTATCTTAAGTTCAATTTTTCTTAACTGACATGATCCATTTCTTAGTCTATTCCTTTTCATTGGTCTTGCATCTTTGTCACCAATTATCTATTCAGCTAGGTGATGTCTCTTCACATATTTGGATAATCTTGGTTCTGTCCTTATTTCCATGTTTGATCTTTCATATTCAAGGTCACTATGTACTTCATTTTCAGGTAGTTATACATCTCTCTCATGTGTATTGGCTTCAGAGCTAGATGTGCATTTTCTTCATTCTGTAACTTGGCTTCTGAATGTAGCTCGACATTCACTGGTTATGACTCGGCTGAAACTAAAACTTGCTATTGAACCCCAATTTGATTGATAGCAATCTCTTCAACAAGCATTCCTTCATAAGAATACACAAAGGTTCTGTATTCATCCATTTTCTTTGGTTCTTCAACTTGGACTTCTATATGCTCATCAAAGTTTACATTTGCACTTTCCACAATTTTCTTAGTGTTAGTATTTAAACACTTATAAGCTTTACTTCTAGTGGAGTAACCAAGGAATATACCTTCATCACTTTTTGCATCAAATTTTCCATTTCTTGCATCTTTAAGGATAAAGCATTTGCAACCAAATATTTTGAAATACTTTACATTGGGTGAGTGACCATACCATAATTCAAAAGGTGTTGCACTTGTACCTTTCTTTACTTGTACTTGGTTCAATGTATGAACAGCTACACTCACAGCCTCTCTCCAATATTTTAGATCAATAGTCTTTTCCATCATTAGTGTTTTGGCACAGTCAATCGCAAATCTATTTCTTCTCTCAACAATTCTATTCTGTGGGGGAGTTCTAGGAGCTAATGTTTGTCTCTTGATTCTATTGTCATTGCAAAATGTCTCAAATTCATTTGATGTGAATTCACCACCTCTTTTTGATCTTAGGCATTTCAAACTCTTCCTATTTCCTTTTCAACTCTAGCCACATACCACTTAAACATTTGAAAAGCATCAAATTTTTTCTTTAAGAACATAAAAACCATCATTCTGGAATAGTAATCAACAAACAACATTATATATTTATCTCCTTTGTAGCTTTGTACTTCTATTGGACCACATAAGTTAGTATGGACTAACTCAAGTACTTCTTTTAACATATAGTTTTTACTCTTGAAACTTGACTCATCATCTTTCCTAGCTAACATTGTTTGCACATGATGTTGTCAAGCTTCTTCAGTTTAGGTAAACCTCTGACTTTCTTCATTTTACTAATATTGATTAGATTATCAAAGTTAACATGACACAACCTTTTATGCCATAACCACACATTATCAAAATTTTGCAACAAAACAAGAAACATTTTCCATATCAAGATAAAATAGATTACTTCTTGTTTGATCTCCTTTTCCTATCAATTTACCATTAGTATCATAGATTTTTGTAGTTTTGTTTCCAAATTCTACTTTGCATCCTACATTTCCTAACTATGAGACACTCAGGAAATTGTAGTTTAGGCCTTCAATGTAGTATTCATTGTCACATGAAATTTGCTCGGTAAGCTTAATGGGGCCTTTTCCTTTGATTTGACATGGAGCATCATTTCCAAATCTAACACTATTTCCATCATATTGAGTAAAGTTAACAAACTTACTTTTTTCTCCTGTTATGTGATGTGAACATCCATTTTCTATGATCCATTTGTCATTCTTGTTCATACATGTTACCAGTGCTGCAGTCTCTTCTTCATCAGACTAGTCCTTCATGGCCACATAAACAACTTCATCATCATTTTCATCAAAATCCTCTTTAGCATAATAGCACTTCTTGCCTTTGTCTTTGTAATCTCTTTTATCATCTTCTCTTCTATATTTGTACTTGTTTCCTTCCTTGTAATCCTTTTTCTATGTACACCTTGCAGCAATATGTCCTACTTCATTGCAATTAAAAAAAATGATAGGCAGCTTACTTTTGAACTTTCCTTTTCCTCTGTGAAATCTTCTAGCTAATAAAGCTTCCAATTGTTCCACATCTTCCTCATTAGAGCTATTTTCACCACATATATATTTCATCTTTCTTCCCTTCTTTGATTTCACCTATTCAGCATCTTTCAGTGATAGCTTGGCCTTGAAAGTAGATTCAACATTCTCAGGTCTGTAGTTGTAAAAGTTAGATAACTCAAATGTAGTGAGTCTACCCACTATTCCTTCAAAACTTAGATTATTTCTTGGTACACATCTCAGCTCTTGTATAGCTGATACTCTAATAGCATATATAGGGAGCAATGTTCTTAAGAACTTATTATTAATAGTGTCTTCATCTAATTGACCACTCAAACATCTTATTGCACTTACCACTTCTTTTATTCTAGAGGCATACTGAGAAACATTCTCACTTTCCTCCATTTTCATATCATCAAACTTTCCTCTAAGGCTTTCTCTTTTTTCTCTTTGGACATTCAGATCTCCTCCATCGATGTCTGATAGGTATTTCCACATTCTGAATACAGTGTCACATCCTTTAATATCATTGAATTCATCATAGTTGAGTGTAGAAGTAATCTCCAGCATTGTCTGATTGTGTTGTTGTTTTTTTTTCAAATCTTCTACAGTAAGAGTACCAGTTGGATCAACATGTTTAGTAACAATTGAATTTTGGGCATAATCTCCTATGGATCCAAGATGTAGCTTCATCAAACTTTTCCATGCAACAAAGTTGTCTTTTTTGAGCTTGGGAACTTCTCCCTTAGGTATTGTGATCTTTTTTGCTTCTAGTCCCTTTAAACTAAATCAGCAACAAAGCTCTGATACCAATTGTTAGAATTTTTTAGAATAAATAAGAGATGGGGGGTGGCGGCGACGGGGATTGAATTAGTTATCCAAGGTCTAAATGCCTTAATAAAACTTTTTCACTAATTATAGTGAACCCATTAAACTATTCATTCATCCAAGCTTAAAACACCCACCTTAGCGAGTTACAACAAATCGACATGCCAGAATTAAACATGCAAGATCAACACATAACACAATGATTTACGTGGAAACCCAATTTGGGAAAAACCACTAGTAACATGCTACTCAATTCTCACTCTTCTGAAGTGATGCCTTGTTAAAGGCCTACCTTGTTAAAGGCTTACAACACACTGTTAAATGTGACCTTGTTAGAGGATTTTACAATACTGTTAGGAATGGGCTTGGTTAAAGGACTTTGAAACATTCACTTGGAATGTCACCCTGTTAAAGGATTTACAACATGGCTATTAAACCAACCTAAGTCCATAAGATTTAGACTAACTGTTACAATTGCTAGAGAGTAACAATAATGACTTTTGATCTAATACAACTTACAACATATCTTGCAAATTACAGATCACACTTTAGTTCAATCCTTTTCTTGGCTTTAATCACTACAGCTCTGACAGCTTGTCTTACTCTCAAGCTTCATCTTTTTGAGTCTTCTTGCTCATCATACCAAAGCAATCATCCTTGTGGTCATCTATTGAAATAGAGTTCCTATGCTTTCTTCCCCCTTAGCACCTTCTTTAGCACTTCATGCTTTCATGCTTGACCAACCTCTTGTTTTGTGACCTTATGACTCCTTAAATAGGAATTTGGAATACCTTTCCTGCTCGATTCTCCCTCTCCAAGTTTAGGGTTTCAATAGATTAGGTAGGATACAATGTATCTATCCCATATCTCATCTTGATCTAGAAACTTCATCTAGAAACATTTTACATAGATTTCTGTGCCACCTGCTCATCATTCTTATCTTCTATCTGGTTTACAGAATTCTAGGTAACAACCTTGTCGGCTTAGATCTGATGATTCTTTGACTTTCAAAATAATGCAGCCCCTCGGCACTATTGGTTTACTGATGCTCGACACCCTATGTATTACTCGGCTCTTGTATTCTACTCGGCATCTGATCTTCACTCGACACTTGATATTTACTTGACACACTCTAAAGATTAACTTGCTCGACTTCAACTATTAATCTATTTGGCACTAACTGGCTTGCTTGGCTCTCTCTAATGAACTTAGTTAGGCTTTACAAATGACTTAGCTAAAACTTACATCTTTGATGTGTTTCAGTGTGTCCATTCTCTATTTCTTAGAATATGTCAACAATACATTATTTCATGAATGGCTTAGCTGATCCTTGTACTTCATTACAACATCATAACTTCAACCTTTCTCTAGGTGTACTAGTTACATCTTATTGATTGCGACCTCCTTGTCAATCAACCAATTGATAGTATTTGGATCACTAAAGCAATTGTCATTCCTGCAAGTAGCAAGTTTGACATCAATGACAAAATAATGATTGAAAAAATTCTTTATCAGTTTCATTACTTTTCATTCATGATCTATTCAATCATTTCCAACATGTTTAGCAATTAATATTTTCTTATTTTTCTATGAAACTTTTCATTTTTTATATAAAAGAATCAAATTTAAATTGTAATTTATTTAAATAAAATAATGCAAATTAAATATAAAGAATAAGCACATGCATTTTAATATTTTGAAATTGAAATTTTCCAATATTTTGTTTGTTTAAGTTTGATAATAGTTTAATCTAAATGATTTCTTCACTTTAACATTCAATCCAATAAAATACTTTCTATAACATTTAAAAAAATCAAATTTAAAGTCTAATTAAAATAGATTGTAATGCTTATAAATAAAGGAATACAAACTATATATATAACTTTGACTAAAGAATAAGTCTATGTTAATCTTAATTTCTATTTTTCAAACTAATTGAGTAATTTGCCTAATATTTTTAGCATCCTAAAATATTGTCTACTAGTTGATGAAGGGTGCTCCCCTTAATACCATAAAACATAATAGAAAACAAAGAAAGAACAACAAATGTGAGAAAAAAAATGGACTTCCTTTTTGCATCATAGACGTGGAATTACAAAATTCACAAGAACAAAATGCTAACCGACATGGATGCCTTCATTACAATAATCTACAAGAAAAGCTATGAACTATCACCCAGAGCTATCCTAGACAATGTTTGAGCCTTTCTTAAATGCAAAATTTTATGCCACCACGGAAGGCTCTAGACATTGAAACTTAATACCTAGGAAAAATAGACCCTAACAATATATATAGAGTTGGCCAAGTACATCTTTGACAATTATTTTAGATCTTTCGGGTAGCCCAACATTAAAAGAGCATAACTCATGAATCGTTGCTTTGATTGGCTATTATAACCACTTTTCGGAAACACCATCTCTTAATCTATAGGCTTGGAACCATGTAAGCCCCCTTCCATCAAGTTTTTGAACCTTATCCAAGCACTCTAAGGCCTCCAACAGTTCAAAATTTTCACTAAAAATCCCTAATAACTTCTCTGATAGTTAAGCTGGAGCAATGATATTTTTTATGGTAGGATTATAACTCTAAAATGAACTCTCATGTTGATAATGAGAACATTCCAAGCTCATATGACAAAATTACTAAAAATAACAAGTTTCCATAAATAGTAACCACCATGTCTACTAGTCCTTATTAAAATAGAAAATATTGAAATGAAAATATTTTTGGGTGATGCGAGATTGCTCTTACATCCAGGATGCTCTTGCATCACTAGTACAAGTAGTGTTTCCTGGAAATCCAATCCTATAAGAACCAAACTATAGTAGCTAATCGAATTGAAATAATATAATTTTTCAAAATATAGAAATTAAAAAATGCACATATATACTTTAGAGAAATAAAAATTGGAAAAATAAATATAGAAAATGCTTAAATTTATTTAGTTAAAATAAAGAATATCAATCACTAGTTAAGAAAATGTGATTGCAATAGTATAGCCTACGAAAAATACAATAAATTGTAGTATAGGAGTACAAAAATTAAATTCAAATATATTTTTGGATATTTACCAAATAATGCACATGCTTAGATTACTTTTTAATTAATGAACCCTACCGCGATGGCTTTTTTTAAAACTTTACTAAGAGCCTACTATAAATTTGCAAAACATTATTGAACTATGGTAGTGGATTAGGGAATAGACTTGATAGTTATTTAGGTTAATTTCATTTATCTAGATTTATTTTGAATTTTTGTGTGTATTTTGTAGGTGACTTGATCAAGAGTTTAAAGGAAAGCTTTCAACTTTTAGGCATTTAGGGAACTCTCTATAGAAGTCATGGGTGTCATTTTTATGTTTGAAATCAATAATTTATCCCTAGCATTTAGTTCTAATTGAAGTCTATCAGTCCAAATATTGGTATTTCCTCCACTATTTATTATTAAATATTAGGGTAAGTGCAAGAAGTTGGGTCTCACTTTTGGGCAAAAAG
Organism: Cupressus sempervirens; assembly: GCA_028749045.1. Taxonomy (NCBI): domain Eukaryota; kingdom Viridiplantae; phylum Streptophyta; class Pinopsida; order Cupressales; family Cupressaceae; genus Cupressus; species Cupressus sempervirens. The sequence goes on from CM053789.1 coordinate 74,822,029, forward strand.
TGGGAGTGTTTTTCCTATTTATGAAATTGGTTGTCAATTGATGTCAGAATTTGAGGCATTTAGAGATTGAATATAAAAAAGGTTCAAAAATAAAAAAATTAGTGTTATGAATCTAGTTTTTGAATATGTAATTTATTTTTGTACCCATATAATAGATTTTTTTTTTTTGGTATGGATCTTTAAAAACCACTTTTTCAAAATGCTTGTTTTTGAACCATACCACACTCATGTACAGACACCATAATTTGACACAAATACATGAATTTTCATAAATCCTTTTAAAGGGAGTTACCTAATACACCTAAGATTCATGAAAATATTTTCATTGATTTTTTATTGAATAATTGTTTTATTACTAATTATCAATTGGCTCTAAAGGTAAATTTTTAAACCTCTCATGTACAGACACCATAATTTGATCAAAATTTTACTTTTTTTAAAAATTAATTTTTTTTAACCTCAAAATAATTGTTTGTAGATTGATGACATATAAATTAATTTAAGAAAAATTATAAACTAAAAAAGTTATTAAAGTTTTAGTGAACTTTAGTACTTTACAATTAGGTACCACCTTTCATTAAAAAAAACTGTAAAATTGGTATATAAAATCATAGGACTAAAAAATTTATATTTCTAAAATTAGGATAGTGAGAGCTTTAATGAGTTTTTGTTTCATAAAAAAATTGATTGGGAAAACCCTCTAAAAGTTATGGCAAGGTGTGAATTTGTCAATTCAATGCCTTAGCCAAATCTTAAGAGGTCAAGGCATAGGCTTGGTCTAACCAAGCTTATCCCGAACCAAAATTTGAGGTAGGAGAAAAAAATCCTACCACTTGTTGTAAGAAATGGGCACCCATTATTTGAAATTCAAAAAATGGGTACCCATTTTGAAAAATTCAAATCAACATATAAAATCCACCCCAAAAAATAAAATTTTAAATTTTTAGAAATGTGTACCCATTTTTTAAAACTAAAAAATGGGTACCCATTTCTAAAAAATACAATTTTTTTATGTTTTCAAAAATGGGTACCCATTTTTTGAAAATAAAAAATAGGTACCCAATTTTTCAGAAAATGCGTGCTTGATTTTTTAAAATAAAAAATGGGTACCTGATTTTTTTTAAATGGGTGCTTTTTTTTAAATTTTGGATCGGGTGCCCAAGCCTAAAATGGGTACCCATTTCTAAAAGAGCGCAATCTCAATCCATGGACTTCCATAGAATTGAGACCCAACTCCTTGCTTCTACCCATTATCTCTGCCAACTACAATTGTAACTATATGCTAATCATTAATTTATAATGGTTAGCAATTTAGGATTAAAAAGAAGATGGATTAGATAGTTAGGACTGTAACTTAAGTCTAGTTTAGATTCAAAATAGCTAGTTAGAAATTTTCCATCCATCTCATTTGAGAAGCATGATTTATACAAATAAATGAAATGCAATCAATTGAAGTATGTAATAAAATTCTCCTTTATACATACTATAGCAATTCTATATTTTGTTATGTTTAATTGTTATTAATATCTAACATGTGGTATCAAAGTAGGTTAGATCCAAATCATTGATGAAGTTTTTAGCATACTACAATGGAAAAGATAGCACAAAAAATAATTTAAAAATTAAGTTTTTTGGTAAGAAATTAGGTAGTGAGCGCAATGAAATTTGGATCCCCAAGCATGAGCAATGTGGCTCAATGGGAGGTGTCAATAAGATTCAAGGGGTTTAAACCTAAACCTATAATGGAATGAACATTAAAGATTGCCAGAGTTCACAATTAGAGCATCCCAATAGAATGATGAGATTTCTTAGGTTTGACCCAAGTTTTAAGATTTAAGATATGGTTTTGAGTAAAAGTCTAACAACTTGATAGAATTGAAATTAAAGATGATAATGAATTTGAATATTCTATATACTGATGAGTTTTATTGGTTAGTAGAAACCACTTGTATGCAAAGTTTGTGATTAGCTATAAACCATAGAATGAATGTAGAAGGTTAATTTAAACCAAAAAACCATTTCTAAGTTGTGTTAATAAAAGGTAGTGTATGCAACAGTAATTGAGGTAGAAATTATCTAGAAAAAGAAATTAAACAATAAAAACAATATACAAATAGCACCAAAAAGAAAAAAAAACTCTGTTAATGAAATAGAGGAAACTCTATTTTTTTGGAAGAGAATTTTTAAAAAAATTTCATTATAGTATAAGCTCAGGTTTTTTGAGAAATTACAACTTATAATATAAACTGTTGAAATGCCAAACCTTCTATGAAATGAAGGTACAATTCATTGCGTGTACTAGTGGGTCTTTTCTTATTCAAAATATAATCTAAATAATTAAAACTGCCTCTAGAACAAATGATGTTCTAGTTACGATCATTTGAATGCTAGAAATTTATTAAGATAATTGATAAAAAAAATACCAGTAGTGCATTTTGGTAAATATGTGGCTATGTGACTAAAAATTTTAGTCATGCTACTAAAAATTTTAGTCACGTGACTAAAACTGATCACATTCCACAATTTCTTTATAATTTATAGGTATATGTGACTAATTTAGTCATCAGGTAAAATCACAAGACCATACAAATAGAAATAACTAATTAAAATACCAAATAAATGACTAAATAAGTGATTGCATAATTAGTCATGTAAGCACAAGTGATTTAATAGAGTAGCAGATAAATGACTCCTTTATAATAGTATTTAATAATCATAATAGTATTTGATAATGCTTGTTCTTCAATGTTTGTATTGCATGAAAAATTCATCTACACATTTCTTATGTCAAAAATATGACCTTAAGTGATTTAAAAATTGATAGACAAGGAAAATATGCTTTGCTAGGGTTTGTACGACTTCCATTTGACCCATTGCTAGTTTTTTGCCTATCATACCACATTTACTACAACATTAGTTTTCATTTATAATGGCCTTTGCCTTCTACAAATCAGTAGTTGATGTAGGATATGGAGTCGCTACTGGAGAGAATGGCATTGTCGAAAAAATGTCTATGCAAGTTCTTCTCGGTTGGGAATCAAAATTGCCTTCCCAATTTGAGTATCATTCTGAGTTTTTAGCCCTTAAAGCACATTTTAATGCATGTGTACGCAACTATCCATTTGAGGCCTAAGAGATGTTTAATGTTTCTAACACTTTTCATTTAGCATATCCATGTGTTCCATGAAGATAAATTCCCATTCTGAGTCATTCTATGAAGTTTCATTTTGAGTAATGTCCAAATTTGCATTTTTGCCAAAGTGTTAAACAATGATAGGTAGCCTAGTTTTTATTTGAATATCTCACACCCATTAACGTTTCATGAATCACCATTTTGAGAGTGTTTGGTACACATATCAGAGAACCTATGTTTTAGATTTCATGTCATTTTGACATTTTTTCACTAGGTTTTGAACCCCTCAAAGTCAGTTGTTCATTGTTGTCATGCTGAGGTAAATTGTTCAAAATTATGGGAGGCCTTGTTTCACTTGTTATAACTTTGACCTTGTTGATTAGAATGAGATAATTCCATTTTGCATTGTATTATAGAGGTCAAAGACTTGTTATGTTTCAATTTTGAGCTTACAATGAATCTATTTGATTAGTTTTGAAAGTGATTCTAAATGCAATTTATGATGTTTTCTTAGTGTCAAGAAATGTAAATTGATTAGTACCCTTGTTTGGGATGTCATAACTCCAAATTCATGATATATGAGACCAAATGGATTGTGCCATTGTGTTCTACTCCAAACATTCTTTAAGTATGTTAATTTGCAAGTTTGAATGAATCTATCTACACATTTTCCTAGGTCCTTTCCATTGTAAAAATTGCTTTTCTACCATTGTTTCCAATTCTACAAATCCATGTAGCCCACTTGTCCACTCGCCAAATGCAACTTGTTATTCATCATGAGATCAAATCCAAGATTTATACTCTCCTTGTGAAGTGAACTAATACCTAAATTTTCATTCTCCCAAGTGTCAGTTTGTCCTATTTCCAAAGCCAAAACCAAATGTGATTTATGGTTCTCTGACATGTTTTCTTGTAGGTAGTTCTAAGAAGGCAAATTTGATGGTAAATATCTTTTGAACTTGAAGTCTTCATGAGACAAAATCTGAGAGGATAAGAGAATGTGGAGCAAAGAATCATTATGTCAAATCTTAGAGCTTAGTCAAGTGTTTTGGTTAGTTTTTAAAGCTAGTCAAAGGACCACTTAGCACAAAATTGATAAGTTGTAGAAAGAGGTGGCAACATGAGTTTTAGAGGTGAAATGAGTTGTAAATGATGTTTCAGTGATCGAGTTTGATTTTGATTATTACTAGATGTCCATCAGATTAGTTTGAGATGTTAATTATTTGAAAATAATTTTTTTTAGCTGGACCCACTTAGGAGCCCGACTAATCGCATCTAGGTGATAAGAAGTTATTTACTTTATACATCTTTTAAAAAGGGTTAAGATGTTTATATATATGTCACTAGGTGCATATCAACTTATGAGGTAGCATGATTGTATAGTGTGTTATATACCTTCAGTAGGCAAGGAAGGCAAATTTTGAAGGAACCATTGAACTTGTTACTTGAGATTTTTGCATAAGGTGGTATGAGATAAGATCATCATTTGAGAAATGGAACCCAAATAGAACCTAGGGTAAAGTATGAACATAGTATAGTTTTTCCTACCATCCAAGATGGGTTGCATCAATATTTGCATATGGCATTAACCTATTCTATGTTCCCTTTGGAATTGACATTAAAGCATACACCCACATGTATGTTAAGAAAAAGGGGGGGGGGGGTGTGGGGGTGCTACCTTTTATTTAGTTTATAGGCAATAATACCATTAGAAGACTAGAAAATGATGCAGACATCTCTTAAAAAAATCATTAGGCATGTGGTCACTCTAGACTTTTTTCTAAATACATTTTAGACATTGGCAAGTATGTGATGTTTTGACAATGATTACTAATCCCCTGGAACTAATTATTATGAAAGGAATAAAAGTTGGTCACTCATTTGAATGCATTACCTGAAAGGAAGTTAATGGTTCACCTATGAAGCTTTGCACTCACCCATCCAAGGTTATGGAGACAAAGAGGAGTCAAGAGCATTGAATTAGGAGAGTATGGACTAAAATGGAATACATGTTGAGGCCTATGTGAGGGCATTGAACCATAAGGTTTTGCATAAAATCTCATTGCAAAGGCATAAGAAACCCTACTAGAGTCCCAAAAATGAAAACCATGATCATGAAAATCTCCAATGTAAGAAGTAAAAAATGCATCAAGTGGGCCCATGGAAATTGCTGGAAAAACTGGTGATTTGAAAGCACTTACTATAGGACTAGAAGGCTTGTTCATGGATTCTATTGCTAAGAGGATGGAGCCATGGTTTTTGATTCACATCATTGGAAGGATGTTTGAGAGTGAAACTTTTTCTTTCATGAATAAAGGAGTCAATTTTTCAAATCAATTAGGTGCTTTTGGAAATTGATGATAGCTTTTATAAATGGACACCTCTTTCCTCATGATGATGCCTCCTTCTAAAAGCATTGTGAATGCTATTGCATTTATATCCACACCAAAGACATTTGCACATGAAGGTTGTTGTTAGAGCAGAAGTTGAAGGGAGTTTTATTTTAAAATGTAAGTCCTCTAGTTTGTGATTATTAAGAGGCCACCTCACATGAAGTCTACTTTGGAAGAGCCTCAAGCCTTTTTATTTTTTAGAATTGGTTGCCTTTTTGTGTTGATTGGGATATTTTTAGAGCAACCAGTAGGGAAAAGGTGCTAGTATTACAAGATTGAGCGATTTCATTGTTGCATACATTTTTTGTTGGATACAATTGATTAATTATGTGTTGTCTTTGATGTTACACAAATGTCATAATCACTATCAATCAGTATATGCCAAGTTCACTTGGGTAGTGAAGACAGTTCTGAGTTTCTACTAAGTGTTCCTATGTTTTCCTAGTTCAAAAGGTAATATCTACTGAGTACACTTGGGCATCGAAGGAAAAGATACAAAAAGTGAGTGTTAACTGAGCTCACTCGGGCATCAAAGGAAAGTTGGATGGAACTAGTGCTAATTAAGCTCACTCAGTTGCCAAAGGATTTTTGTAAGTTTACAGTGTTAACTGAGCTTCTATTGGTTAACAAAGAAAATCATTTTAGAGTTAGTTTCTATGAGTAGGGTCGGCTAACAAAGGATTTTCTTATTTTGTTGTATTAAGATTAATTGATTTATCTATTGATTCCAATTGACTAAGGTAATGAAGACTGATTATTGTAAGTTTTATTTGAGCCAATTTGACAAAGTGGAAGGTATAAGTAGAAGGTTAGGTTGTGATTTCAAAGTGTGCGAGAAAGTGTGAAAGTGGAAGTGCAAGAGAATGTGCAAATTATGATGATATGATTGAAGATATATTAATGAGTAGAATAAGCGAATTTGAAGGATAAGTAGAATATCCTTGTGGTGTAGCAAAGCCATATTCGATTAGGAAGGATTAAGTACAAGCCTAAATAGAGATCTAAAATTAGTAAATTATTTGCAGATAAATCAGGTTATTTCATTGTTACACTCTAACCATTATAGTAGTGATCTAATTCTCTTAATAGAGTTGGCTTAACAACTATTTTTAAATCCTCTAATAAGGTGGAAATTCCATTGAATTATTCTCAAGACCTCTAACCAGGCCACTCCTAACAAGGTGATTAAATCCTTTAATAGGGTCATGCCTATCAAGGTGTTTTGTAACCTTTAACAGGGTTGGCTCCTAACAGGGCTCAGTTCAGAAGAGAGAAAATTAATAACTAGTTGCTATTGGTGGTTTTTTTTCAAATTGGGTTGCCACATTAAATCCTATTATCAAATGTGTTCATGCTATTTTATTTATGTGTTTGAAACTAAGTTAAAGTAATGGTAATCACAGATAACATCTAATGGTTTATATGTTAATCATTTGCTACACTAATCTAGTTATTACTAAATTACAACATTCTATGTGTTTACCAAGCTTCAGCAGTATTCAATTTTTTTATTTTTTTTTTGTACTAACATCTAAGAGATCTAGGATTTAATTTTGTAGTAATTGATTCATGCCTCCCCTCTCAGTTACTCCTCTTATATCTCCAACATTTGGTATCAAAGATTTTTGTGCTTGCAAAGAAGGTTTAAAGGACCTAAGCTAAAGATTAGGATGTCTTGCAAAAGAGAGATTCCTAAGCTAAACAGAGATAATTTTGTAGCATAGTAAGGACTTATGAGATTACATCTAGCTACCATTAATGATTCAGGTTGCACGTATCTTGATGCTGAATATAAGACTCCCATTGGAACATTATCATTTGAAGACATTGCTGAAAAGAACAATCATAATATCATGATGATTGATGTTGCGTCTACTATCAGTTATGCAAAATTTGATGAGGTAAAAAATTGCAAAACTACTTTTAAAATGTGGAAAAAGATTAAATATATGTATGAATGAGATGACAATGTAAGAAGAGCCAAAGAAGAAATCCTTAGAGGACAATTTGATCAAATGAGAATGAGAGAACGTGAAAAAAATGAAAAAAATGTAGAAAGAATCAAGGCCAGTGTAAGTGCAATCAAAGCCTCTAGAGGAGACATCAAGGAAGAAACTCTTGTAAGTTCTCAGAACTCTTCTTCTAATTTATGCAATTAGAGTATCTGCTATTCAAGAAATGAGATGTGATCCAACTAATAAGATAGGGTTGGATGCTTTAGTTTGAAGATTAACAGCCTTTGAGTTAGACAATTATGATAATTATGTTCCTACTTCAAAGAATGTTGAATTTGCATTTAAAACTAAACTCTCACTCAAATAAAAGAGTAAAACGTCAAAATCTAGTCAATCAAGACGTGAAGAAGATGGACCATCAGAAGAAAGTTCAGATAGTTATCTTGAAGTTGGTGAAGCTTTGCATGTAAGAAAGTATTCCAAAGGAAGATGAAAGTACAAAGGTAAAGTTCCTCTAATCTACTTTTCTTATGAAGAAATTGGTCACATTGTTGGTAGGAATCCAAGCAAGGAAATGAAGGATGAGAAGAAAATCAATAAGCATAAAGGAAAGGTCTCCAAGAACTACAAGAAATCAAGGATCAAGGTAAGAAATCTTGTTTCATAGCTAAAGGTTCTGATAATAGTGAAGATGAAATGGTTTATATTGTTGTGAAAGATGAATTTAATGATGAATGAGATAAGATGGTACTTATCTCTCATGTTAGCAAAAATTATATATGGATTATTGAAAATGGATGATCACATCATATGACTGGTGAAAAAGAAAATTGAGCATATGGAATATTATGATGGAGGTAGTGTAAAATTAGGAAAAAATAAACCTTGTAACATAAAAGAAAAAGGATGTATCTTGTTTACAAAAGAACTTTTATGTGATAATGCGTATTGGGTCGAAGGACTAAAGAATAATCTACTGAGTGTGGAACAACTTAATAACATTAGACTCAAGGTAGAATTTATGAATGCAAAGGCCAAACTACTGGATGGAAAAGGAAATTTGGTTGGTTCTGGAAAGTAAACAAAAGGTAATCTATTTTATCTTGATCTAAGTGATCATTCATGTTTTATTGCTCAAGTAGAAGAAAGATGGTTATAGCACAAAAGACTATGTCATGTGAACTTTGATAATCTGATTATGATAAGCAAAAATAAAAAAATAATAGGTATTCTTAGTTTGGAGAAGTCTGACATGGGTCTATGCAAGAATTGTCAAATTGGTAAGATGGGAAGGACAAGCTTCAAAAGAAAAGACTATCAGTTAGAAGAAGTATTGGAAATTGTTCATACAAATATATGTGGACCTATTGGAATAGCAAGTTATAGTGGAGAAAAGTTTTTCATTCTCTTTGTTGATGACTACTCTAGAATGATGACAGTAATGTACCTAAAAGAAAAAGCAGAACCCTTTCAAAAATTCAAGTAGTATCTAGCAAGAGTAGAAAAAGAAACTAGAAAGAATTTTAAATGCTTAAGATCAGGTAGAGGTGGTGAATTTGTTTCCAATGAATTCAACAATTTTTGCATTGAAAGACAAATCAAAATTCAAGTATGTACACCTACTACATTGCAAGAGAATGGTATAGCAGAAAGAAGAAATAGATCTATCATGGATTGTACAAGAAACCTGATGATTGAAAAGAAAATTGCTCTCAAATATTGGAAGGAAGCTATCAGTATTGTATTTCATATCTTCCAGAGTTCAATTGAAAAAAAGATTCAAACAAGACACCTTATTAGGTATGGTATGACTATAAATCTAATGTAAGTTACTTGAAAGTGTTTGGCAACAAATGTTACTTGTTGAAAGAATCTACAAAAGAGAAATTTGATGTAAAAGGTGATTAAGGCATATTTCTAGGATACTCCTGTAGAAGGAAAGCATATAAATGTTTGAATTTATCTACCTACAAAATTATAGAAACTGCACATATTAGAATTGATGAATATGTAGAAAAAAGTGAAGAAGAAAGTAGCAAGGAACCCAAAGACTATAGAAGATTCATTTAATATGATCCTAATACCCTTCCTAATCTATCTAAAAGAAAACATGCTTCAACTCTCGAGTCCCCAAAAACTCCAATAGCTACCGAGTTGCAAATAGTGCAACTTGAGCTGTAAGAACCCGAATCAACATCAGAGGCTACTGAGCCACTTCAAACCAAGCCTAATGGACCTAAGTCATAGATAGAAGGACCCAAACTTGAAACTAAAATTCAAGAAGAAGATGGTGGAAATCATTAAAAAACAAAAGAGTCCATGTTAGTAAGATATGTCAAAATACATCATGCACCTAATCAGATCATTAGAGACAAATCAGATGGAACAATGACAAGAAGAAAATTAAAAGGTACATGTTTACTTGTTGAATTTGAACCTAAAAGTGTTAAAGATGCTCTAGAAAATGAAATTTGGAATGAGGCAATGAATGAAGAGATAGAATATATAGAAAAGAACAAAACATGGACTCTTATTCCTAGAACCAAGGATCAAAATACAGTTGGTACAAAATTGGTTTTTAGAAATAATTTGAATGAAGATGGAAAAGTATCAAGAAACAAAGAAAGATTGATATGCAAAGGTTACTTTCAAGAAGAAGGTATTGACTATGGTGAGACTTTTGCTCCTATAGCAAGACTTGAAGGTGTTAGAACTTCACTAGCATATGCAACACATAGAGGACTTAATTTATACCAAATGAATGTCAAATCTACATTATTGAATGGAATTCTTGATGAGGATGTCTACATTGAACAACTTGAAGGTTTTGTAGATCCTAGCAAAGGAGACATGGTTTATAAACTACACAAATCTTTATGTGGTCTCAAGAAAGCTCCCAAAGCATGGTATGAAAGAATCCATAATTACTTGGTACAAATTGGCTTTCAAAGGAATAATGGTAATAGTAGTTTGTATATCAAGGAAGGACAAGTTAAGAAGATTGTGTTAGAAGAAATATTTGTTGATAATATTCTATTAAAAGGGAAATGATGATTTATGAAAAGCATTCTTAGAAGAAATAAGTAAAGAATTTGTGATGTCCATGTTCGATAAAATAAAATTCTTTGTTGGACTGTAGATACAATAGAACAAGAATGGTATCTACATCACTCAATCCAAGCATATCAAGAAGATACAAAAGAAATTTGGAATGGAAGATTCAAGACCAGTTGGAACACCTATGTCTACTAGACATAAGCTTTCCAAAAATGATGATTCCAAAGAAGTAGATAAAACTACTTATAGATCAATGATTGGAAAATTACAATATGAAGTTTGCACAAGGCTTGATATTGCTCTAGCAGTTGGAATAGTGGCAAGGTTCTTAGCAAATCCTAAGAAAAATCACATGCTGACAATCAAGGAAATCATGAGGTATTTGAAAGGTACTAAAGACAATGGTTTATGGTACAAACTTGGAGACAATTTTGACTTGAAAGTATTTAATAGGTGTCCAAACAAGGAAATGAAGGATGAGAAGAAAAGCAATAAGCATAAAGGAAAGGTCTCCAAGAACTACAAGAACTCAAGGACAAAGGTAAGAAATCTTGTTTCATAGCTAAAGATTCTAATAATAGTGAAGATGAAATGGTTTATATTGTTGTGAAAGATCAATTTGATGATGAAGGAGATAAGATGACACTTATATCTCATGTTAGAAAAAATTATATATGCATTATTGACAGTGGATGATCACATCATATGATTGGTGAAAAAAAAAAATTTGAGCATATGGAATATTATGATGGAAGTAGTGTAAGATTTGGAAACAATAAACCTTGTAACATAAAAGGAAAAAGATGTATCTTGTTGACTAAAGAACTTGTGTGTGATAATGCTTATTGGGTTGAAGGACTAAAGAATAATCTACTAACTGTGGCACAATTGAATAACATTGGATTCAAGGTAGAATTCATGAATGGAAAGACCAAACTAGTGGATGGAAAAGAAAATTTGGTTGGTTTTGGAAAGCAAACAAAACGTAATCTATTTTATCTTCATCTAAGTGATCATTCATGTTTTATTGCTCAAGTAGAAGAAATATGGTTATGAAAAATAAGGCTATATCATGTGAACTTTGATAATCTGGTTATGATAAGCAAGCATAAAAGAATAAGAGGTATTCATAGTTTGAAGAAGCCTGACATGGGTCTATGCAAGAATTGTCAAATTGGTAAGATGGGAAAGACAAGCTTCAAAAGAAAAGACTATGAGTTAGAAGAAGTATTGGAAATTGTTCATACAAACTAATGTGGACCTATTGGAATAGAAAGTTATAGTGGAGAAAAAGAATTTCTTTCTCTTTATTGATGATTACTCTAGAATGATGATAGTAATGTACCTAAAAGAAAAATCAAAACCCTTTCAAAAGTTCAAGTTGTATCTAGCAAGAGTAGAAAAAAAAACTAGAAAGAAGTTGAAATGCCTAAGATTAGATAGAGGTGGTGAATGCATTTCCCATGAATTCAACAATTTCTACATTGAGAGATGAATCAAAAGACAAGTATCTGCACCTAGTATCCCACAAGAGAATGGTATAATAGAAAGAAGAAATAGATCTATCATGGATTGTGCACACCTTGATGATTGAAAAGAACATTGCTCTCAAATAGTGGAAGGAAGCTATCAGCACTGTAGTTCATACCTTGTAGAATTCAATTGAAGAAAGATACAAACAAGACACCTTATTAGGTATGGTATGGCTACAAATCTAATGTAAGTTACTTGAAAGTGTTTGACAGAAAATGTTACATATTGAAAGAATCTACAAAAGGGATATTTGAAGTAAAAGGTGATGAAGGCATATTTCTAGGATACTCCTGTAGAAGCAAACCATATAGATATTTGAATTTATCTACCTACAAAGTTATAGAAAGTGCATATGTTAGAATTGACGAATATGTAGAAAAGAGTGAAGAAGAAAGTAGCAAGGAACCCAAAGACTACAAAAGATTCATTTACTATGATCTTGATACCCTTCCTAATCTATCTAAAAGAAAAGATGCTTCAACTCTTGAGTCCCCAAAAACTCGAATAGCTATTGAGCTGCAGATAGTGCAAACTGAGTTGCAAGAACCCAAATCACAATCAGAGGCTACCAAGCTAGTTCAAACCAAGATTGATGAACTTGAGTCAAAGATAGAAGGACCAAAGCTTGAAACTAAAATTCAAGAAGAAGATGTGGAACTGATTCAAAAAAAAATGAGGTCGTGTTAGCAAGATATGTGAGAATACATCATGCACCTAATCAGATCATTAGAGACAAATCAGATGGAACAATGACAAGAAGGAAATTAAAAGTACATGTTTACTTGTTGAATTTGAACCTAGAATGTTAAAGATGCTCTAGAAAATGAAAGTTGGATTGAGGCAATGAATGAAGAGATAGAATAGATAGAAAAGAACAAAACTTGGACTCTTGTTCCTAGAACTAAGGATAAAATATAGTTGGTACAAAATGGGTATTTAGAAATAAGTTAAATGAAGATGGAAAGGTATCAAGAAATAATGCAAGATTGATATACAAAGGTTACTTTCAAGAAGAAGGTATTGACTATGGTGAGACTTTTGCTCCTACAGTAAGACTTAAAGGTGTTAGAACTTCACTAGCATATGCAGCACCTAAAGGAGTTAAAGCATACTAAATGGATGTTAAATCTACATTCTTAAATGGAATTATTGATGAGGATGTCTACATTGAACAACCTAAAGGTTTTGTAGATCGTAGCAAAGGAGACATGGTTTATAAACTACACAAATATTTATGTGGTCTCAAGCAAGCTCCCAAAGCATGGTATGAAAGACTCCATAATTACTTGGTACAAATTGGCTCTCAAGGGACTAATGATAATAGTAGTTTGTATATCAAGGAAGGACTAGTTAAGAAGATTGTGTTAGCAAAAATATTCATTGATAATACTCTATTTATAGGAAATAATGATTTATGGAAAGCATTCTTAGAAAAAATCAGTAAAAAATTTGAGATGTTTATGCTCGATGAAATAAAATTCCTTGTTGGACTGTAGATACAGTAGAACAAGAATGGTATCTACATCACTCAATCCAAGTATATCAAGGAGATACTAAAGAAATTTGGAATGGAAGATTCAAAACCAGTTGGAACACCTATGTTTACTAGACATAAGCTTTCCAAAAATGATGATTCCAAAGAAGTAGATAAAACTACTTACAGATCGATGATTAGAAAATTAGAATGTGTAGTTCACACAAGGCTTGATATTGCTCTAGCAGTTGGAATAGTTGCAAGATTCTTAGCAAATCATAAAAAAAATCATATGATGGCAATTAAGGAAATCATATAGTATTTGAAAGGTACTGAAGACTATGGTTTATGGTATGAACTTGGAGGAAATTTCAACTTGAAAGTCTTGTTGACAAGAAAAGCACTAGTGGTGGAGCATTCTTGCTTGGTAAAAGACTAGTATCTTGGACAAGAAAGAAGTGAAATTGTCCTTCTCAATCTACAACAAAGGCAGAATATGTAGCAGTAGCAGTTAATTACTCTAACATTGTTTGGTTCAAATAACTATTGGAAGGAATGAAGGTAGAAATCAAAGATCCAGTTGTCATATATTGTGATAATACCATTGCAATCAACATAAAAAAGAATCTAGTGATGCATTCCAAAACAAAGCATAGTGCTATAAAATATCACTTCTTAAGAGAATTGGTGCAAGATAAATAATTTAGATTGGAATATGTGAATAAAAAAGAACAAATTGCAGACATATACACCAAGCCATTACCTAAGGATGCATTTCTATATCTAAGAGGTAAGCTAGGTGTCATTCCCCTATCTAAAATTCATTAAAATGAAGTTTAGTAAATGCATCAAACAAAACCTATTGAAGATCAATCAGTTGAATTTTATAAAGGGCATATTGCAGATGAATCGTACTCAAGATACATTGGTATTTACAAAGTTATTATCTTTGGAATGTGTAGAAATTTTTTGGAACTAGAATAAAGTTAGGAACTAGAGAGGGAGAAGCTTTCTAAAGATGAAAGAGGGAGGATGTTCTGAATGAACTTGGTATTAGCTATTGTGAATAGAATTTAGTGAAAGGAAGAGCTCATATTGATAGAGGGAGTTTTCAAATCAAAAATTTCATTGTGCTATGACATGTTGTGTTGCCATCAATGCCAAAGAGGGAGATTATTGGATACAATTGATAAATTGTGTGTCATCTTTGATGTTACAAAAATATCATAATCATTATTAATCAGTATATTCTAAGCTCACTCAGGTAGTGAAGATAGTTCTCAGTGTCTACCAATCATTCATGTGTTTTCCTAGTTTAGAAGTCAATATCTATCAAGTTCACTTGGGCATCAAAGGAAAAGTTATAGAAGGTGAGTTTTAACCAAGCTTACTTGGGTGTTGAAGGAAAGTTGGATGGAATGAGTACTAACCAATCTCACTCTATTGCGAAAGGATTTTCATAAGTTTGCAGTGTTAACCGAGCTTCTGTTGGTTAATGATGGAAATTGTTTTAGAGTTAGTTTCTACCAAGCAAGGTCAACTAAAAAAGGATTTTCTTATTTTCTTATATTAAACTTAATTGATTTATCTATTGATTCTAGCTAAGGTAATGAATAGTGATTATTGTAAGTTGTATTTGAGCTGACTTGACAAAGTGGAAGGTATAAGTATAAGGTCAAGTTGTGATTTCAAAGTGTGCAAGAAAGTGTGAAAGTGGAAGTGCAAGAGAATGTGCAAATTATGATGATATGATTAAAGATCTATTAATGAGCAGAAGAAGAAAATTTGAAGGATAAGTAGAATATCTTTGTAGTGCAACAAAGTTATATTTTATTAGGAAGGATCAAGTACAAGCCTGAATAGAGATACGAAATCACAAAATTGGTTGTAGACAAATCACATCATCTAATTGTTACTCTCTAACCATTCTAACAATGATCTAATTCCCTTAACAAAGTTGGCTTAATAGCTATTTGTAAATCCTCTTACAAGGTGGCAATTTCATTGAATTTTTTTCAAAACCTCTAACCAGGCTACTCCTAATGGGGTGATTAATTCCTTTAACAATGTCACACCTAATAGTGTGTTTTGTAACCTTTAATAGGGTTTTCTCCTAACAAGGCTCACTTTAGAAGAGTGAAAATCAATAACTAGTTGCTATTGGTGGTTTTTCCCAAATTGGGTTTCCATGTTAAATCCTAGATTCAAATGTGTTCATGTTATTTCCTTTATGTGTTTACAACTAAGTAAAAGTAATGGTAATCATAGATAACATTTAATGGTTTATATGTTAATCATTTATCGAGCTAATCCAGTTATTACTGAATCACAAGATTCTATGTGTTTATTGAGCTTTAGTAGTACTCAGTTATCTGTTTGAATTTTATACTAACATCTAAGTGATCTGAGATTTATTTTTGTAGTAACTGATTCACCCCTCCTCTCTTAGTTACTCCTCTTATATTTCCAACAATTTTCTTCTATCGCTAGGTGAAAAGTTGACCGTCAAATTATAAATTTTGTCCTTGATCTATAAGATTGTGTTCCATTCTTAGTTGTAAAGGGAAACTTACATTAGGAGGTGGTTTGGATAGAATGTAGACAATAGGTTGAAGGAAATAGTTCAAAATATTATCCCACATTCTTTGCATCAGGAGCCTTTGTGTTTTTTATATACTCCAACACTCACTAAATGAAATGTCTTAAATACAATCATGCTTTTGGAAGCAAAGTAGCTCGCGTGGGTGCATGCTAGCTAGATGATGGATGTAATAAAATTTTGAGCCTAAATTCTAATGTGGATGTAGTGATGTGGCATGATGATTCAGATCTAGATGAGTCATAAGGTGGCATATGGTAGAGGATTCTGAATTTGGCACAAAAATTGAGATGCCAATGTGGCATGGTAGGATAGGTGTTGCAAAGGCACATTCCCAGATGCAACATGGTAGTTTCTAACTATGCATGTAGGGAAGTGTCTAGAAAACATGTGGCAGTGGGCCCCAGACAATGCTAATGTGGTATGAGTAAAAAGTCAAGTAGTAACAAAGTGCCAAGTGGCAGTGACATGGTGAATGCTAGATAGAGGATGATGTAGTGGTGATCAGGTAGTTGGAGAGCTAATGGAATATCAACATGTGGTAGTGTTTTGAGGACCAATTAGAGGGTGCCATATGGCACTTGAGTGGAAAGTGATGTGTTAGACCACAACCAATGGTGTGCTACCACATGGCATAGATGGTCAAATGGGTTTGACCCTAATTGGATTTTGAAGGGAGATGCATAGGGATGTGTTGGCGAATAGATTTGTCTTCACATAATAAACCATCAAACAACTCTTATTTCTCCAAAAATGAAGACACAAAAATATACCAAAAGTTGTGTCACCCTGCCATTGAATAATGCAAGTGCCCTTTGAATTTTATAGGGTACAGCTCCCTGATTAGATTTACAATGAATAAGATTTATAAAGATGCTTTTAACCAAAAAGTGAAGACTTCCCTCACTATTCTTGGATAGGTAGAAAGTGATTACAATTGAAATAGAAATAAAGGATTCAACATATAGTGATAGAAGCATATAATCTTTTCATTTATATACATACCCAAAAAGAAGAAGAAAGATTAAAAAAAAAACAAATAGCCCTTGTAATAAATGAATACAGTAGTGTAACTTGATTCCATTATTCAATCCCGATTCATACATAAACCAAGAGGGAGAACAATCTGAAGCACATATTCTTCAAAATTATGAAATCCTTATTCAACTCAAAAACAATACTATTCTTGAATGCTATTGATAATGGGTAAAAGCACAAACCTGTGTTACTTTTTATAAAGGAAAAGTGATATCGAAATTTAAACTCTTCAACTTGAATGACATAAAAGTGGCATTTGTATTTAGAATTTGAAGATGACGTAAACTGATGAAATGTGAAAAATTGGATGAAGTTTATGTCTATAATTTGTTTTTAAAAAATTGAGTGAAAATTTTATTTATTTTTGAAGTTTTAATGTGTATTTTCTAATTTTTTAAAAATACTAAAAATATAAAGTTTTTTTCCCGTCAAACAAATATATGTAAATATTCATATTTTAGTTTGATTTTGAAATATGTTAGAGTTGACATGTACACCTAGTGCACCAAAAAAGAAAAATTGATATTTGGATAACATTTTTGAAATTATAACTGGTCAAAGTCAAAGTTATCAGAAATTGATATTTGTTTTCTCCCATCAAACCTTTTCCATCAAATCTACATATTTTTTTAAAACAAATTACATATTCTTGAAGAAGACTCTCTCCTCTAGTTTGAACATGATTTACTATTTTTTTCTTATTTTTGAATAGACATCTTCCTGAATCTTAAGATACCTACTTATAATATTTTCAAATTATAACATGATATCGATAATCAAAATTAAAAATATATATATGATTATAATTGTGACTTCGAGACCTACAAAAGTATATTTTTAGTTTTAAAAAAAAATTCAATTTAGTAGGTCAAATTGGCCTTCAAAGTGAGATGTTTATAGAAGTTTTGATTTTTGCTTGTTTCGCTACCACATAGGATACCGCACAGATAGTTTCAGCCAGAAGTGTTTTGGCCGTAACCATTTCAGCCGAACCAATTTTGACTAAAACCCCTGTTGACTGATTAAACCACCAGTGGCTAATGTTGTTGTTTGATATAAAATAAAGTTTTTTTTCTTTAAAAAAATATATATATATAGAACAACGAAAGTTGGAAGAGGATTTTCGAAAGACAATTAATTTTGAAGCAATTTTAACAACTATTTTGTGGATTTAATCAATATTGCAAAGGATCAAATATTTTGAAAGTGCTTTTTTCCTTGTCTACTTATTTTTATTTTTATGTATTCTATATTGAACCATTAGCTGATATTTAGTGAAATCTAATTTTTTAAATTTTTGTTTCTATAGATTAAAGTATTCAATGGGTAGTAAAAGGAAAAGATCAAGGAAATATGATAGAATAAGCGATGACAAAATGAAAGGTCATACAAAACATAATCAAAACCAAGCTACTAAAATTCCTGAACAGGATGATATTCATGAAGAAAATGAAAGTAATGAAGAGGAAGAAATTAGCAGTTCTACTGATAGAGACAAATTAGAAGGCATAAAAAATTTGATGGATTTGGATGAAGAACTACTTTTTAACCAAATTCCATCTAAAGATATGATAAATTATAAAACTATTAGAAAACATTGTCAGAACATGTGGGATGAATATTTCAAGGATAAAAGTATATTTGGACAGGCACAATTATTTGTCAAGTTATTTAGGAGAAAAGATATGAGACCTATTTTGGAGTTGTTGGGTGTTGATAATAGGAAAAACCATGCGCATGACAATAATTGAAAACTTGCAAAATGCTTATAATGAAACTAACAACACAACTCGAGGAGGTGATTTGAGTAATGCACGTAGAGCATTGCTGACTAATATATCTAGTAGAAAATTGACACAGAGAAAATAGGTACATGAAATTTCTAATGTACTACGTATATCTAGAAGAACTATCTAGAGATAAATCAAGAGGAGAAATATGCTAGATGATAACATTGAGAATAACTAGATGAATATTTGTAGAGTTCCTCAAAAATATAGGATTTCTAAAGATGTAAAAAGATAAGTTATTGAATTTTGGACCACACATTCTTTTGTTTCTTCCAATAGGCATGATACTATACAAATTAAGGATCAAGAAATCGGGGCCAAAATTGAACTTTTAAAACATTTGATAGCTATAACTCAAAGTGAATTATTTCAAACATTCAAACAAGAATTTTCAAAAGTCAAAAAATGTTAGAGAGTTTGCATCCTTCCTTTGTATGCATAAATAAGATGTGTGAAACTTGTTGTTGTAGAAATCATTTTGAGTTTGGTCTACACTTGCAATCATTTAAAAAAGTTATGGTAGTACTTGATCATAATTTGGTTATCCCTAGCAGTACAACACAATTTGTGAGGTCCATATTATGTGATAAATTAGAAGATTCAGATGAATTCAAAGTGCAATGCATTAAAAATCAGTGTGAAGATTGTGGAGATTTATGAAAATTTTCTAAAATTATGCGAGTTGAGAATATTAATGAATCTGCACCAGTTTCAAGGATGAGATATGAATATGAGACATACCAAAATAAGAGACGAGATGAATAAAAAAAATTGTATTGAAGGAGAATGAATTGCATTATGATGAGTTCAAGACCAAGTTTCATCCATTGATATATCCACATATCCAACATTTTCATGGTGCATGATGGTAAGCTAAACAGTTTTGTGATTCCAAAAATTGTTTTCCACCTGATTGTATACTTTTAGTTGTAGATTTTTATGAGAATTATACATTTGTACCTCATACAAAGCTTCAAAGCCAATATTATCATTCTGAACAAGATGCAATATTTGTGCAAGTGACCTATAGACATGCACAATTTGAGGTGGATCAAATAGAATGGTTGGATGAAAATGAATGCATCATCATCAAAGAGGTTCATTTATATATTAGTGATGATAGAGTTCATGATAGGAGTTATGTGGCTCATTGTTTTGCAATGTTCTCTAAAGATCTCAGAAATCGTGGAATAAATGTTTCAGAGCATTGGATTTGGTCTGATGGATGTGTAGGTTAGTATACATGAAGTAACACATTTATTTAACTTTATTTTAACTTATATTTATTTGGACATGTCTATTTCAATTTGATATATGTACATGGATAATTGTAGATACTTATCATGTTTCATGTTCATAGGATAATTCAAATATACAAAAACATTTAATTGGTTAGCAATGCAACATGCTAGAACCAATGTTACATTTTTATGGAATTTCTTTGAAAGTGGACACGGAAAAGGGGAGCATGATGGAGTAGGAGCATGTATAAAATGTGTGCTTCAAAAGCATGAACTTGTAGGTAAATATATGCATTTTTTATATGCATGTTTAACACTCTAGTAGCATATATTTTAAATTTTATATATACATGCATATTGTATGTACATACAAGGAATAGGATAGAGAGTGCAAATCAAATTGTTGAATGGTGTAAAGATCATTTTACTACTCGAGATACTGAATACAATAAGCTTTATTTTTGGGAGGTGAAAGGTGAACTAAATTATATTTATTTTTAATGTATTTTTGAAATCAAGTTGAGTTTTTAATTAAATATTTATTTTGAAATATGACAATTATTTTTGGTATTTGTAACAGATATAGATCAATCTAATCCTTACAATTGTCAAATGATACTTGGTATTAGAAGTTTACATCAAGTGACGAATACAGGAAACCATAAACCTCCAGTAATTAAAGTAAGAGAGAAAACATGTTTTTGTGATGATTGCATTAAGGACAATCTAGTGAGTGCATGTGAAAATATTGTAAATGGATATGGTTCACATTGGGATTTGAAGGAGATAGTTAGAAAGCCTCCTTTCTGAAGATGCTAACATTGACATTGATATTCACAATCCTATATATTCAACTGATTATGAATGCATTTCTGATTTAGTTATGGAATGTTTGTGTGCATATATACATATCTATAAATTAATATACATGTATATTCATTTTAAAATTAATTTATATATATATCTATATGTTTATATACATATAGGAGATATTTTTGTAGTTCAAGCCATACCAGATAATGCAAAAATTGTGGACTATTATCTTTTAAGATGCACAAAAGAAAAACACAAGTTGCTAGAAGGAACTATAGATGCTGATCAACAGTCATATCCAATTGGATTAGTTATTATTGAAGGAACATATTATCAACAAACAAGGGTAACTGATAGTTGTATTAAATTTATAGAATACAAGACTGGAGGAAAGGTTTTGCATTATAGTAACCATGTTATACCAACCAAATTATAATTTGAAGCAATAAAAAGAAGAGGACGTCATGGAAATCAAAAATGGAAATTGCCTATTGAAGAACATGAAAAACTTCTAGAGATAATAAAAAGTAGAGAGGATCCTAACAATACATTGTTTGTGGAGCACTAGTTGACCTATGTACTTATTGTGGAGCTTTAGTTGAGCTATGCCTGTATAGCTCTTATACTTTCATATTTAATATTGACAGGATATTTGTTTTATAAATTTGTGTACATTAGATCATTTATCTTGGATATGCAAAATTAGACATGTTTTGCTATTTTTATTTAAATTCAAAATGGATATATTATTTAAGACCACCTCTTAGGACCTCCCCTTAAGACAATCTCTTAGGACCTCCCCTTGAGACCACCTATTAGAACATCCCCTTAGTACCACCTTTTACCTAACCTCTCCTTAAGACAACCCCTTTAGTATTTGTATGTATTTATATGTACATAGTTTATGTTTTCTTACATATGATTGTTACTGTTGTTATGTATTTATGTACATATAATCTTTATATGTTCATATATGGTACGTTCTTTATGTTTGTGTATAATTGTTATGCTCTTGTATGTATTAACTTTTATTAATCAAATATTGTAACATGCATTCTTTAGGTCATACTCTTTATACGTTCTTACATGTATATGTTATAAGAACTATGTTACATATTACATACATTATATTTTATTAATTAAATGTTGTTAATTATAGTTAATTAAGACATGTCATTAAATATAGTTAATTATACTTAGATTAAATATATAGAACTTAATTATACTTATATTAATATATGTCATTAGGGTATGTGCAAGATCATGGTGTACCGAACTATGGCCTTAAGTGGCAGTGAAAAATTAGCAAATCAGGTTTATGTCAACTTGACACATAATTTTGAAGTGGTTATGGACTTTATATGAAAAAGTTGTAAGAAAATGATTTGTAGAAAATTGAATGTAGTATCTAAACTACTAGGCCTTATCAGGAGGAAAAAATAATTGATTGGTCAAAAGTTTGAATTTTAATGCAGTACTAAGAAAATTTCAAGGCGAAAATAAAAAGTAGGTGTATGTCTGACCACCTTAATCAAAATCAAATCATAATATTTTTTTAATATAATTATAGATATGAAAAGTAGACTCATGCCTGGATGTGACGCATATTTTTTGATATTTTTATTCCAAATAAATAATTAAATATGAATTTTCTACCAAAACTTTTTTGAATTAAAAAAAGTCCCGTGTCCAACCACCCTAACTAATAGAAAATTTGATCAAAATTTTTTTTTTCTTATACTAGGTGAAGTATAGAATGTGACGCAACTTTTAGATTTAAAAAATGTTATACCATTTGAAAGTTATAGCTATTTTTCATTCAGTATGTCAATCAACACTTTACAATAATCTTCATTAATAATTAACTAATAAATACTTATCGAACTCAGAATTTGACAAAAATTATATTGATGGAATCTAGAGAGCGATATTAAAAAACCCATTTCGTTTCATTCAATTTCGATCAAAATAACATTGTCAGACGGCTACTTGAAGTCTGAGTATCACTAAAACTCTCTATAAACACATTTTTGGGGTTGACGGGGCAGGCTTGGTAAATACCAAGCCTGATCAGATATCCAAATCAAAATCGGATATACGATTTCAAATCCGATATCCAATTTGACATCGGATATCCAATATGGTTCGGTAGTCAAATTCCAAAAATCTTCAAATTTTGGAGGAAAATTTGATTTAAATGTTCTAGATTTTTATTTTTAAATTATTTCACTTATATTAATATATAAAGGCATATTTTAATATATTATATATATATAATAACGTAATGTAAACATATAAGATATAATCTAGTAATATATAATAATATCTTATGTTAATCTTATTACAATCTATAAATATAATATATATTATTATTATTTTTACTAAATATAATAACGTAATTTATATATATATATAAAATACGTATTATATACTATTATATTAATATGTATGTTATTAATATATACAATAACGTAATATTTTCATTAAATGTAATATGTATTATATATTATTATATTAATATGTATAATAATATAATATATATAACAACGTAATATTTTTATTAAATATAATATATATTATAAATATTATTATATTAATATGTATGTTATTAATATATCTATATAATAACGTAATATTTTCATTAAATATAATAATGTAATATGTATATGTATATATATATTATTATATTAATATGTATATTATTAATATATATGTATATTATTAATATATATGTATATTATTAATATATAAGAGTCAAAGGGGGTCATAGGGTGACCTATAACCCTCTTTGACCCATTAAATGACGATATATGTCTCTAGGGGTCCTAGGACCCCTAGGGACATATGTCGTCATTTAATGGGTCAAAGGTGGTCATAGGGTGACCTATGACCGCCTTTGACCCATTAAATGACGACATATGTCCCTAGGGGTCCTAGGACCCCCAGGGACATAATCGAATCGTTCATATTGGTCAAAAGGGGTCATAGGTCACCCTATGACCCCCTTTGACCCATTAAACGACGACATATGTCCCTAGGGGACCCCTAGGGACATATTCGAATGGGTAATATGGGTCAAAGGGGGTCATAGGGTGACCTATGACCCTCTTTGACCCATTAAACAACAACATATGTCCCTAGGGGTCCTAAGGGTCCTAGGACCCCTAGGGAAATATTCAAATTGTTCATATGGGTCAAAGGGGGTCATAGGGTGACCTATGACCCCCTTTGACCCATTAAATGATGACATATTTCCCTACGGGTCCTACGACCCTTAGGGACATAGTCGAATCATTCATATGGGTCAAAGGGGGTCATAGGGTGACCTATCACCCTCTTTGACCCATTAAATGACAATATATGTCTCTAGGGGTCCTAGGACCCCTAGGGACATATTCGAATGGGTAATATGGGTCAAAGGGGGTCATAGGTCACCCATTAAATGAGGATATATGTCTCTAGGGGTCCTAAGACCCCTAGGGACATATTCGAATGGGTAATATGGGTCAAAGGGGGTCATAGGTCTCTTTGACTCATTAAACGATGACATATGTCCCTAGGAGTCCTCGGACCCCTACGGACATATTCGAATGGGTAATATGGGTCAAAAGGGCTCATAGGGTGACCTATGACCCTTTTTGATCCACTAAACAATGACATATGTCCCTAGGGGTCCTCGGACCCCTAGGGACATATTCGAATCGTTCATATGGTTCAAAGCCCCTATGACCCCCTTTGACACATTAAACGATGACATATGTCTCTAGGAGTCTTAGGACCCCTAGAGACATATTTGAATTGTTCATATGAGTCAAAGGGGGTCATAGGTTGACCTATGACCCCCTTTGACCCATTAAATGATGACATATGTCCCTAGGGGTCCTAGGACCCCTAGGGACATATTCGAATGGGTAATATGGGTCAAAGGGGGGTCATAGGGTGACCTATGACCCTCTTTGACCCATTAAACAACGACATATATCCCTAGGGGTCCTAAGGGTCCTAGGACCCCTAAGGAAATAGTCAAATTGTTCATATGGGTCAAAGGGTGTCATAGGGTGAACTATGACCCCCTTTGACCCATTAAATGATGACATATGTCCCTATGGGTCCTACGACCCCTAAGGACATAGTCGAATCGTTGGTATGGGTCAAAGAGGGTCATAGGGTGGCCTATGACCCTCTTTGACCCATTAAATGACGATATATGTCTCTAGGGGTCTTAGGACCAATAGGGACATATTCGAATAGATATTATGGGTCAAAGGGGGTCATAGGTCACCCATTAAATGAGGATATATGTCTCTAGGGGCCCTAGGACCCCTAGGCACATATTCGAATGGGTAATATGGGTCAAAGGGGGTCATATGGTGACCTATGACCCTCTTTGACTCATTAAACGATGACATATGTCCCTAGAAGTCCTCGGACCCCTACGGACACATTCGAATGGGTAATATGGGTCAAAAGGGCTCACAGGGTGACCTATGACCCTCTTTGATCTAATAAACAATGACATATGTCCCTAGGGGTCCTCAGACCCCTAGGGACATATTTGAATCGTTCATATGGGTCAAAGGGGGTCATAGGGTGACCTATGACCCCCTTTGACACATTAAACGATGACATATGTCCCTAGGGGTCTTAGGACCCCTAGAGACATATTTGAATCGTTCATATGAGTCAAAGGGGGTCATAGGGTGAGCTATGACCCCCTTTGACCCATTAAATGATGACATATGTCCCTAGGGGTCCTAGGACCCCTAGGAACATATTCGAATGGGTAATACAGGTCAAAGGGGTTCATAGGGTGACCTATGACCCTCTTTGACCCGTTAAACGACGACATATGTCCCTAGGGGTTCTAGGGGTCCTAGGACCCCTAGGGACATAGTCAAATCGTTCGTATGGGTCAAAGGGGGTAATAGGGTGACCTATGACCCCCTTTGACCCATTAAATGATGACATATGTTCCTACGGGTCCTACGACCTCTAGGGACAGTCAAATCGTTTATATGGGTCAAAGGGGGTCATAGGTCACCTTTGACCCATTAAATAATGATATATGTCTCTAGGAGTCCTAGGACCCCTAGGGACATATTCGAGTGGGTATTATGGGTCAAAGGGGATCATAGGTCACCCATTAAACAATGATATATGTCTCTAGAGGTCCTAAGACCCCTAGGGACATATTCAAATGGGTAATATGGGTCAAAAGGGGTCATAAGGTGACCTATGACCCTCTTTGACTCATTAAACGATGAGATATGTCCCTAGGGGTCTTCAGACCCCTATAGAAATATTCGAATCGATAATATGGGTCAAATGGGGTCACAGGGTGACTTATGAC
Source organism: Cupressus sempervirens (assembly GCA_028749045.1). Taxonomy (NCBI): domain Eukaryota; kingdom Viridiplantae; phylum Streptophyta; class Pinopsida; order Cupressales; family Cupressaceae; genus Cupressus; species Cupressus sempervirens. The sequence goes on from CM053789.1 coordinate 74,848,405, forward strand.
CCTCTTTGATCCATTAAACGATGACATATGCCCCTAGGGTCCTCGGACCCCTAGGGGCATATTCGAATCGTTCATATGGGTTAAAGGGGGTCATATGGTGACCTATGATCCCCTTTGACCCATTAAACGATGACATATGTCCCTAGAGGTCTTACGACCCCTAAAGACATATTTGAATCGTTCATATAAGTCAAAGGGGGTCATAGGGTGACCTATGACCCCTTTTGACCCATTAAACGATGACATATGTCTCTAGAGGTTCTAGGACCCCTAGGGACATATTCGTATGGGTAATATGGATCAAATGGGGTCATAGGGTAACCTATGACCCTCTTTGACCCATTAAATGATGACATATGTCCCTAGTGTTCCTAGGACCCCTATCGACATATTCGAATCATTCATATGGGTCAAAGGGGGTCATAGGTCACCCCTATGACCCTCTTGACCCATTAAACGAGGATATATGTCTCTATGGGTCCTAAGACCCCTATGGACATATTCGAATGGGTAATATGGGTTAAAGGGGGCCACAAAGTGGCCTATGACCTCCTTTCATCCATTAAATGATGACATATGTCTCTAGGGGTCCTCGGACCCCAAGGGACATATCCAAATGGGTAATATGGGTCAAATGGGGTCATAGGTCCATTAAACGATGACATATGTCCCTAGGGACATATTTGAATCATTCATATGGGTCAAAGGGGGTCGTAGGGTGACATATGACCCCTTTTGACCCATTAAATGATGACAAATGTTCCTAGGGGTCCTAGGGACATATTCGAATGGGTAATATGGGTCAAATGTGGTCATAATGTAATCTATGACCCAATTTGACCCATTAAATGACGACATATGTCCCTAGGGGTCGTAGGACCCCTAGGGACATATTTGAATCGTTCATATGAGTCAAAGGGGGTCATAGCGTCACCTATGACCCTCTTTGATCCATTAAATGACGATATATGTCTCTAGGGGTCCTAGGATCCCTAAGGACATATTTGAATGGGTATTATGGATCAAAGGGGGTCATAGGTCACCCTATGACCCTCTTTGACGCATTAAACGATGACATATGTCCCTAGGAGTCCTAAGACGCCTAAGGACATAGTCAAATCATTCATATGGGTCAAACGAGGTCATAGGGTAACCTATGACTTGCTTTGACCCATTAAATGATGACATATGTCCCTAGCGGTCCTAGAACCCCTAGAGAAATAGTCGAATTGTTCATATGAGTCAAAAGGAGTCATAGGGTGACCTATGACCTCTTTTGACCCATTAAATGATGACATATGTCCGTAGAGGTCCTCGGATCCCAACGGACATATTCGAATGGGTAAAATGGGTCAAAGGGGGTCATAGGGTGACTTATGACCCTTTTTGGCCCATTAAACGATGACATATGTCCCTAGGGTTCTAGGACCCATAGGGACATATTCAAATCATTCATATGGGTCAAAGGGGATCATAGGGCGACCTATGACTCTCTTTGACACATTAAACAACGACATATGTCCCTAGGGGTCCTAGGAACCCTAGAGACATATTTGAATTGTTCCTATGGGTCAAAGGGGATCATAGGGTGACCTATGACCATCTTTGACACATTAAACGATGACATATGTCCCTAAGGGTCCTAGGACCCTTAGGGACATAGTCGAATCATTCATATGGGTCAAAGGAGGTCATAGGGTGACCTATGACCCCCTTTGACCCATTGGACATATTCGAATCGTTCATATGGGTCAAAGAGGGTCATAGGGTGACTTATGACCCTCTTTGACCCATTAAACGATGATATATGTCTCTAGGGGTCCTAGAACCCCTAGGGACATATTTGAATGGGTATTATGAGTCAAAGGGGGTCATAGGGTGACCTATGACCCTCTTTGATCCATTAAATGATGACATATGTCCCTAGGGGTCCTAGGACCCTTAGGGACATAGTCGAATCGTTCATATGGTTCAAAGGAGGTCATAGGGTAATTTATGACCCTGTTTGACCCATTAAACGACGACATATGTCCCTAGGGGTCCTAGGACCCCTAGGGACATATTTGAATCGTTCATATGGGTCAAAGGGGGTCATAGAGTGACCTATGACCCCCTTTGACCCATTAATCGATGACATACGTTTCTAGGGGTCCTAGGACCTCTAGGGACATTTTCGAATGGGTAATATGGGTCAAAGGAGGTCATAGCGTGACCTATGACCCTCTTTGACCCATTAAACGATGACATATGTTTCTAGGTGTCCTCGGACCCCTAGCGACATATTTGAATCGTTCATATGGGTCAAAAGGGGTCACAGGGTGACCTATGACCCCCTTTAACCCATTAAACAACCACATATGTCTGTAGAGGTCCTAGGACCCCTAGGGACATATTTGAATCGTTCATATGGGTCAAAGCAGGTCAAAGGGTGACCTATGACCCACTTTGACCCATTAAACGATGACATATGTCCCTAGGGGTCCTAGGACCCCTAGGGACATATTCGAATGGGTAATATAGGTCAAATAGGGTCATAGGGTAACCTATGACCTTCTTTGACCCATTAAATGATGACATATGTCCCTAGGGGTCCTAGGACCACTAGGGACATATTCGAATCATTCATATGTGTCAAAGGGGGTCATAAGGTGACCTATGACTCCCTTTGACCCATTAAACGACGATATATGTCTCTAGGGGTCCTAGGACCCCTAGAGACATATTCTAATGGGTAATATGGGTCAAAGGGGGTCATAGGTTGACCTATGACCCTCTTTGACCCATTAAATGATGACATATGTTCCTAGGGGTCCTCGGACCCCAAGGGACATATTCGAATAGGTAATATGGGTCAAAGGGGGTCATAGGGTGACCTATGAGCCTCTTTGATCCATTAAATGATGACATATGTCCATAGGGGTCCTAGGACCCTAGGGACATATTCGAATCGCTCATATGGGTCAATGGGGGTCATAGGGTGACCTATTACCCCCTTTGACCCAGTAAATGGTGACATATGTCTCTAGGGGTCCTAGGACCCCTAGGGACATATTCGAATGGGTAATATGGGTCAAATAGGGTCATAGGGTAACCTATGACCCTCTTTGACCTATTAAATGACAACATATGTCCCTAGGGGTCCTAGGACTGCTAGGGACATATTCGAATCGTTCATGTGGGTCAAAGGGGGTCATAGGGTGACCTATGACTGTCTTTGACCCTTGAAATGACGATATATATCTCTAGGGGTCCTAGGACCCCTAAAGACATTCGAATGGATAATATGGGTCAAAGGGGGTTATAGGGTGACCTATGACCCTCTTTGACCCATTAAACGATGACATATGTCCCTAGGGGTTCTTAGATCCCAAGGGACATATTCGAATGGGTAGTATGGGTCAAAGGGGGTCATAGGTTGACGTATGACCCTCTTTGATCCATTAAACGACAACATATGTCCCTAGGGGTCCTAGGACCCTAGGGACATATTCGAATAATTCATATGGGTTAATGGGGGTAATAGGGTGACCTATGACCCCTTTTGACCCAAAAAATGATGATATATGTCCCTAGGGGTCCTAGAACCCCTAGGGACATATTCGAATGGGTAATATGCGTCAAATGGGGTCATAGGGTAACCTATGACCCTCTTTGACCCAGTAAATGATGACATATGTCCCTATGTGTCATAGGACCCCTAGGTGCATATTCGAATCGTTCATATGGGTCAAAGGAGGTCATAGGGTGACCTATGACCCTCTTTGACCCATTAAAAGATGACATATGTCCCTAGCGGTCCTAGGACCCCTAGGGACATATTCATATCGTTCATATGGGTCAACTCTTTGACCCATTAAACGATGACATATGTCCCTAGGGGTCCTAGGACCCCTAGGGACATAGTCGATTCATTCATATGGGTCAAAGGTGGTCATAGGTCCCCTTTGACCCATTAAACGACGACATATGTCCCTAGAGGATCTAGGACCCCTAAGGACATAGTCGAATTGATAGGGTGATCTATGACCCCCTTTGACCCATATGAACTATTCGACATATGTCCCTAGGGGTCCTAGGACCCGTAGGGACATAGTCGAATAGTTCATATGGGTCAAAGGGGGTCATAGGTCCTTTGACCCATTAGATGATGACATATGTCCCTAGGTGTCCTCGGACCCCAAGGGACATATTCGAATGGGTTATATGGGTCTAAGGGGGTCATAGGGTGACCTATGACCCTCTTTGACTCATTAAACAATAATATATGTCCCTAGAGGTCCTAGGACCCTTAGGGACATAGTCGAATCGTTCATATGGGTCAAAAGAGGTCACAGGGTGACCTATGACCCCCTTTGACCCATTAAATGATGACATATGTCCCTAAGGGTCCTAGGACCCCTAGGGACATACTCAAATCGTTCATATGGGTCAAAGGGGGTCATAGGGTGATCTATGACCCCCTTTGACCCATTAAATGACGACCCTCTTTGTATTATATATTATTATATTAATATGTATAATAATATAATATATATATATATAACAACGTAATATTTTTATTAAATATAATATATATTATAAATATTATTATATTAATATGTATGTTATTAATATATCTATATAATAATGTAATATATTAGTATATATAATGTAATATTTTAGGATATACTATTTATACTATTTTAGGATAATAATTATAATATAAATAAACACTAAATATTAATATTATTATATGTATAGTAATAATAATAATACTATTATAGCTATAATAATAATATATATTAATACTATATATTGTAGCTTGATATAAATAAACACTATCTATTTACACTATTATATCTATATTAATAATATTAATACTATTATAGGTATAACAATAATATTGATACTATATGTATATTAATATTATTATATATTATTATTATTGATATTTTATACTAATACTAATATACTATTAACTTAGTTATAAATTAAAGTCGTTTGCCTCTAAATATTTTCATAATATTAATATTATTGTGGCAAAGGAGGGAAACCTTAGCAAGTTTTTCCTCCAAAAGTCCTTTTCCTCTATCGGATATCTGATTTCATATCAAATATCCGATCCTGGATCGGATATCCGATTTGTTATTAGATATCCAATTTTACTGGCATCAATTTCAAATATTTGACTATCCCTACAAACCCAACAACATTACTTTTTTACCTCTTTTTTCACGGGATTTGTAAAAAGTCGCGTTTTGGGGCCCAACCAATCGAAAAGAATTCGAAAATATAACCTTAGGTGTTTGAATTTGTCATCTAAATGGGGAGCAGCAGTCGGCGAAAGAATAAACGTAAAAGGAAGATATCCAATGAAGACATTGCGGCATATAGGGAAAAGGACAAAATGAAACATCGAAAAAAAAGACAAGGTATGCTAAATATCAATCAAGTTGATGATGAATTAATAGAAGGTGAAATCATAGAGTCAGATAATGAAAATGTACAGTTGGGGAATGAAAATGTACCTATTGAAAATGATAATGTGAAAATTGAAAATGTAGAGATTGAAAATTTTGAAGAAGAAATGCCACCAAGTCATAATCCAAATTGCATAATTGACCATGTCGAAGATGACAATGCACAGGAACCTAGTGCACAAGAACCTTACATATCTCCTAATTATAATCGACACGAGGGTTCTAAAACACCAAAATGGATAATTGAAATTGATGAAACAATTATGACTAGTTTGGAAGGAAAAAAATCAGAAAGAACCATTCAGTTATGGGCTTCAAGACTATATCAAATGTTTTTCGGCAATAAGATAGTAGTAGAGAAATGTCAGCTTTTCATGCACTTATTAAAGATGCAAAAGATGAGACCTATGCTTTCCAAATTGAAAATTCGTGTCAATAAAAATTTGGAAAGAAATGCCATTATTGTGAAGAATCTTTTCAGTGCTCTCAATAGCGTTGGGAAAAATAGCAGGAGAAGGATAATAGAGCTGCTCGAAGGGTTATTACAACCTCTTTGGTAAGTCATCATTTGAGAAAGGGTAGATATATGAGACAAACTTGTATTGATTTGAATCTAAATCGTACTACTTTGAGAAGAGCGCTTAGTCGATGAGAGAAAATTGATGATCCTCTTCAAAATGAAACATGGGCATTTGGTGGGAGACTTCAACATTTTGATAAGAAGCTATTTGATGATGTGAAGGAAGAAATTATACAATTTCGGCACTCTAACTCACGAGTGTCACCCAATGCTAAAGATGTCTTAAAGTTGAGAATTGGCATCAAAGACCGCACGCCACATCCTAAACACTATTTGGAGGTAAGTCAAGCTATGTTGTTCAAACAATTTAGAGAGAATCATCCAAGTGTTCATATATCACAAAGGGCTTTTGAATCGTTGAAGCCATTTTATTGTGTGCCACTCAAAATTTGAAATACATGTTGGTGCAAATATCATGTTGAGTTTTCTATGCACCATGAACTATTACGCTCCATCTGTTCTACTTTACATAGTAGAGAAATGTTGGAGGATTGTGGGGCTAGTGGGCTTCCAAAATCATCAAGAGACTTGTTAGATCAACTCTTATGTCGTAGAGTTGATGGTTGTTCCTTTTATAAAAATGCTTGCTTAAATGAGAAGTGTTCAGAATGTGGTGGCTTATCCAAGTTTGACACATGTTTCCATGAGGGGTGTGAACAAGATCTTGTAAAGACAATAGTGAAAAAAAGGGTCTATGAAATGGTGAAATACACATTGAAGAGTGGGAGTGAGAGCTCTAGATGTGAATTGGTTGGAAAAGATATCAATGTGGCTAATTTTATTTCAGATTTCAAGCCAAATCTTTTTTACAAGTATGCAAGACATAGTCATAGGTCTCAGTGGTTGGATCAACAATTTAGAACGTGTAAGGAGACTTTTCCCATTGGCACTATTATATCAGTTGTTGATTTTGCTAAGAACTACACATTGCAACCTCAAAATGAGACACAATCTCAGTATTACAACTCTATTTAGATTGCAATTTTTGTTCACATAACATATAGACATGCCCCTGATAGTGCAGAAGATAGTTGAAAGATTATTAGAGAGTATCATTTTTATATGAGTGATGATAGATCTCACTCTCACGAGTTCGTGCAACATTGTTTCGAGAATTTTTTTGATTTCTTACATGAGCATGCAATTGCTATGGATAGACATATCATTTGGTCAGATAACTGTACAGGTCAATTCAAGAATGCTCGCATGTTTTATTGGTTATGTAGGATGCAAGTAGAGAGAGGGGTTCCTCATACTTGGAGTTTTTTTGAGTTCGGTCATGGAAAAGGGGAACATGATGGAGCAGGGGCATGTGTGAAGAGAACTCTAGTTAAGGAGCAATTGAAGATTTCAACAATAGAGCTTCTTGATGCTCGTAGCATTGTTGATTGGTGTAGTTTAGCATTATCACAGGGGGGGACTCTTAATTCAATGGTATGGAGGTTCTTTTGGTTGGCTGAGGAAGGGTCCATAGGTGATAGATCAGATTGTGCTATAGTGAGAAACTCATCAAAAATGCATTCATTTCGGAGCTCTAATTCTAGTACATGGACCATTTGTACACGACAACTAGCTTATTTTTTTCGTACTTGTTTTCAGTGTGATTCGGATCACTGTGAGTCAAGTGAGTGGGTGGACACATGGGCTCCACATTATCTTACTCCATTGTCTATCATACCCTTTATTAAAAATGATGACATGGAAAGTTCACTTGAGCATAATCATCTATCAGATCTACTTCAGCCAGGACATGTCTTTGCATTGGTTGCACCATAGGGGAATGATGAGAAATCCGATTATTGGTTAGTATGTTGTGTAAGAGGCAAACAAAAACTTGCACAACTGATCAAATATGATGATGGATTCACGTATCCTACTGGTTTAGTGGTTGTTGCTGGAAAATGGCTGCGGACATACATGCTTAGAAGGAACAAAATTCCTGCATTCGAAGACTATCAGAAGCACAAAGTAATTCTCATATATTCGCATCTTATTATAGCAACAAATGTAAAGTTATTGAAGCATCAAGGAAGACCAAAAGTAAAAGAACCTTTTACTATTGCTAATGTTGATCATGAAGCTTTGTTGGAGACCCTAAAATAGAGAGAGGACCCTATTGGAATACTCGACTAGGTATATATACTTCTTATGTTATTTTCTTCATAATGATTTAATGAATTGATGATTATCTTGTTTAATACAATAAGTTACTAATTTTTGTATGATATTGGAATGTAGGAACATCATGAAGAGTTGGAGGGGGGTTGGTATTGGGGAGAATTTCTAAAATTTATGATGTATTATGATGTAAAATGTGTAGTTTTTTGTATATGGTTTTTGTATTTTGGTAGGTTCTTTGTAAGGAATTATAAGAGGAAGATATTGAACAAGTTCTTCCAAATCATATTTGCATGTGATACAAGGCTATAATGACAATTTTAAGAGCATTTATAACTATATGAAAGATAATTATATGCGGATATCTTATTACAAATTTGGTTTTCTCCTTATTTGACATAAAGCTGACATTATGATTATTAAAACTATTTTTATCAAACTAATCAAATAAGAAAAATCTAGAAAGTACGGATGAACAATTAGAATACTTGATTTCTTCCATTTTGTAACCAATCATAGCATTTGAAATCATAAAGAGTCATAATATTGTATAATATTTTGAAAGACTTTCATATTGAAAAGTTGTATGAAACACATTTGGGATAAGCCATGAAATCCATGAAAGAAGATAGCATGTAGGATAAGCAATTAAAGCCAATAAGCAAGCTAGCACATGCATAATGACATGATATGAAGTTGGATATGAATGCTATGAGTGGATGAGTCATTAGAGGTATCAACAATCCCATCATAAATGAGATATTGGATTTTATGTTTCAACACTATGGAATCTTTAGTTTTATGAAATTTTCTTCCATGGAGATTAATTTAAGAATGCCCTATGTGTATGTAAAGGTCTTAAGGGAGATTAATTTAAGAATGCAATATTCTCATCTAACCTTTTCTCAAGTTTAGAATTGATTTGTATCATGTGCTTAGAGAGATGAAGGTAAGAAAGATTATTTGTCTCTTCTAGCTCTTTGTATTGAACATATAGAAAGAGAGATGACAAGTGAACAAATTTAAGTGTAGTCAATAGATCAAAGAAACCATTTAGTGAATGAAATTCTTAGTATGCATATCATAGACCATGAAGTTAGAAAATACCAATAGCTCTAAGACCAAAGAGCCATTTTAAGCATGTTCAAGCACTAGAGACATAGAAAATCAAAGTCAATTTATGAAACTCCCCTTAGCAAAAAATGCAAACAAATATTTGCATTTGACGTTTTGACTTGGTTGAAAAAGTTTGACAATAATTGATAATATTGCAAGCTTGATGTTCAAAAGAATTTTTTTTTCCAAGAAAGATAGTGACACATGGAGTAGTCTTCAAACAATCATCCATCATTTGCGGCCACCTTGTACCGAGGAGTCTCCAAGGTGCTCTAAGTGCATTTGGAGGTCGATCTTTCGAGGGTCATAAATTAGAGCTCGTGAGGGCTATCAATGAACTGTCAAATGCTACAAGACGATGATCCTAAGGCCTAAAATAACCTATCTCATTTTTGAGAGATCGCATTCCATTTGGATTCAGCACAACGATCTCGCCCGATGCCAAAACTCGCAGTGTGCCTCAGTTCATAGGTGCACCACAGCGTAACTTTGAAATTGCTGATCTTGGCATCGAATCGTCAGTGCCATTAGCTTCGGATGGGCTGGTGAACCCTAGTCATACCCTTGTTCAGGCCATGAAGACCATGCATCATTTGCGGCCACCCCGTACCGAGGAGTCTCCAAGGTGCTCTAAGTGCATTTGGAGGTCGATCTTTCAAGGGTCATAACTCAGAGCTCATGAGGGCTATTGATGAACTATCAAATGCTATAGGACAGTGATCCTGAGGCCTAAAATAACCTATCTCATTTTCGAGAGATCACATTTCATTTGGATTCAGCACAACGATCTCGCTCGATGCCAAAACTCGTAGTGTGCCTCAATTCATAGGTGCACCACAGTGTAACTTTGAAGCCATTGATCTTGGCATCGAATCATTAGTTCCATTAGCTCTGGATGGGCGAGTGAACCCTAGTCACACCCTTGTTATAGCCATGAAGACCATCCATCATTTGCGGCCACCCTGTACCGAGGAGTCTTCAAGGTGCTCTAAGTGCATTTTGAGGTTGATCCTTCGAGGGTCATAACTCAGAGCTCATGAAGGCTATCAGTGAAATGTCAAATGCTATAGGACAATGATCCTAAGGCCTAAAATAACCTATCTCATTTTTGAGAGATCACATTTCGTTTGGATTCAGCACAGCGATCTCGCTCGATGCCAAAACTCGCAGTGTGCCTCAGTTCATAGGTGCATGACAGCGTAACTTTGAAACCGCTGATCTTGGCATCGAATCATCAGTGCCATTAGCTCCAGATCGATGGGTGAACCCTAGTCACACCCTTTTTCTAGCCATGAAGACCATCCATCATTTGCGACCACCTCGTACCGAGGAGTCTTCAAGGTGCTCTAAGTGCATTTGGAGGTCAATCTTTCGAGGGTCATAACATAGAGCCTGTGAGGGCTATTGATGAACTATAAAATGCTATAGGACGATGATCTTGAGGCCTAAAATAACCTATCTCATTTTCAAGAGATCACATTCTGTTTGGATTCAGTACAACGATCTCACTCAATGCCAAAACTCGCAGTGTGCCTTAGTTCATAGGTGCACCACAACGTAACTTTGAAACCGCTGATCTTGGCATCGAATCGTTAGTGCCATTAGCTACAGATGGGTGGGTGAACCCTAGTCACACCCTTTTTTTGGCCACAAAGACCATCCATCATTTGCGACAGCCCCATACCGAGGAGTCTTCAAGGTGCTCTAAGTGCATTTTGAGGTCGATCCTTCGAGGGTCATAAATCAGAGCTCGTGAGGGCTATCTATGAAATTTCAAATGCTACAGGATAGTGATCCTAAGGCCTAAAATAACCTATCTCATTTTTTAGAGATCACATTCCATTTGGATTCAGCACAGCGATCTCGTTCGATGCCAAAACTCGCAGTATGCCTCAGTTCATAGGTGCACCATAGTGTAACTTTGAAACCATTGATCTTGGCATCGAATCGTCAGTGCCATTAGCTCCAGATGGGTGGGTGAACCCTAGTCACACCCTTGTTCTGGCCACAAAGACCATCCATCATTTGTGGCCACCCCGTACCGAGGAGTCTTCAAGGTGCTCTAAGTGCATTTTGAGGTCGATCCTTCGAGGGTCATAACTTAGAGCTCGTGAGGGCTATCGATGAACCGTTAGAGGAGAAAAGTTTGTAAGGATGGAGTGGCTTAGTGTTTTTGCTAAAATAAGTTAGTGGGAAGGCTTTATTAGAGGGTCTTGGCCAAACTAGTGGGGTGTTTGCCCACTCTCTAATTTTAGAGACACGTAGGTTTTGGAGGAAGATTAGGGGAGCTCTACTACAACTATCCTTACCCTAGCTTGGACCAAGGTTGGTATCTCAAACTTGCTTCTTTTCCATTTCTTTCTTTTAGCATGGTTAAGAAAATATGTAAGTGTGGAGTTCATCAATGGAGTATGCATTGCATTGTATTGTGGAGTAGCATTCATGTGAGTGCTTCAATGGTGTTCATTCCATGTAGATTAGTGTGACACCATTGTGCATCTTGTTGTATTGTGTGGAGTATTGTGAGTATGAGGTTTGGATTTCATCTATTTCCTTGTTGTATTATGGGTGTTGATATTGTGTTGTAAAAATGTGATGTGCTCTTGAAAATTTCTTGTTTTGTGCTTGAGTATTGTTATGGGATTGGGACTTACACTCACCCTTGTGGGAAGGGAAGAGAATTCCAGGGTGAAGGGCTTAAGTTGGGTTCGAAAAATGTATTGAGAACCTTGGAGTATGGGCTCCATTGTATGCCATAACATTTAATATCTTGCTAGGGGTGATAAGGAAAGTATGGTGTAGAAAGGAAGTTTGAGGAGTTACAGCTGATGGTAGTGGGTTTGGAGGAGGAAATGTGGAGGCCCCAAGAGGGCATTAAATGGTTCATTTATGATAGCCCCAAGAGGGCATGAAATTTGGTGAATTATGATAGCCCCGAGAGGGCATGAAAATTGTTTATTGCAAATATGGTTTGGTATGGCAAGTCTCCATTTTAGAACACACCTTCACCCTATGTTTATGGTTCCATCTGTAAAGCCATTGTGAAATAGTCTTGGGGGGAAATTGTTCAAGTTTGAAATGTAATGTTTATGCATTGAAAGATTGTATGTGTATCCCAGTTTGAGCCTTGTTCCCTAGCGTGGGGGTGGTCTATTTGAGGCCTATGGTTGGGTGGAAAGCACCCATGGTCCTTGTTATTTTGGTGTGTTGCATATGCAGATTTGTGTCGAAGGGAGCAATGGAAATGGCTTGGAATGATCATCTTGTAGATTGATGTTGGATGAGAAAACTTGACATTGTGCCCTCATTTGTGAAGGAGGATTCACCAGCTTGTTCATGTTCTCAACGATCATGTTGGACAATGTTCATGCTACTCATTTTCCATATCTTTCAATGTCCATGTTCCTTATGATTTTGAAAAGTCCCTTATGTTGCCCCATTGTGATGGAAGGAGATTGTATCATGGTTACCTAATGTACGTGTAGAAGAAATAATTGATAAGGTTGTATATGCATGTTTCATTTGGAGTTTATATTGTTATGAAAGCATTGGTACGAGTCACAAATTTTCTTTGACATCATTGTTATCATTTGAAAATGTGAAAGAAAGTTTTCTCCTTGTGGTATTGTAAATGACTAGTTGATAATAACAATCCATAGATGTTATGTGATACCATTGATTGTATAAATTTAAAACTTAGTAGATTGCTTACAATCTTGCTATGCACTCAATAATTTGGAAGAAAATTTTTATGTTCATATCACATGTATGGATAACATTGATTTTAATTACCAAGCTTAATGCAATTCTAAGCAAGAAAATCATCAAATTAATTTTATGATATAACAAAATGAAGTTTGTTGTAAGAGAAGACATAATAAAATCTATTAGATACATTGTTTTAGGCATGCATTTTCCTCTCTAGAAAATGTATGGTAAAGGAAAATAAATCCCTTCCTTAATACAGAGCAATAAAATATTAAAGAATATTCCCAGATTCTAGACTACTATCCAATAAAAATAAAAATAATAATAGTATATAGAGACTAATGAGTGTCCTAGACTAATATATTTTCTAAGTGATAGAATGGTACACATTACAATCTTGTGACCTCTAAGTCACATCCAACACTCAAATAATAAATTAGTAATTAAATAAATAAAGGCATATTAGTGTGCAAGTTAGAGAATATGGCAAATTTAAATATTTAACTCAAAAATAAAATAAAAGCCAAGATTGATTGGATGTACATATAATAGGGTTTTAATATGAAGTAAGTTGTCGAGATGATGGGATTGGAGAATCAAGGATAAGGATGGATGGTGGATTAAAATAATAACTCAAATCTAGTTTTATCTAGTCAATAAAGCACATTGGTACATTGAGACATATATGTTAGAATGACAAGGTATGTTATATACAAACCTTATTTATATGCTTGCACCTAATCCTTGCATAAACAATTCATCTAACAAATTTAAATTGACACACTCAATACGATGGTGTAGTAGGATGTGTTTAAATACAGATCATGAATTATTATTGAGTTAAGTACTTTGAATTGGCCCTTAGACTTACTAAGAGTTCCTCATTTTATGTGCTTACTAATTCGTACTATGAAACTACTTTGAATCTTAACATGCTTTGATAATGATAATATTGATAGTGAGAAAGTGAGCTTATGGTGAATAGTTAGATGTAATTTAATGTAAAAAGTAAATGCAATAGTATAGTAATTATAGTAATTAAAATAGTAAATGTAAAAGCACGACAATGTAGCTAGATTAGTTAGTAGTTGATGAGCTAGATAGTTAGTAATTGTCTTTTGTTAGAGTGAGTTCAATTTATGTATTGAAATAGTAATTTTTGTGTTTAGAAAACTGTAGTGAGTGCTAGTTTGGTGAGGAAGAAATGTTGATAGATAATGAGGATATAGTAATATAGTAATTGTCACATTAATATATATTGTAATGATTAATGAATGTGTGTACATTGGTAATGAGCATAATAAGTAATTCTGATCCCCTTCCCTTACATGCTAGAATCATGACCTAGTCCATATGATACAACCGATAGACCCTAAGAGAATATTAGTATCAGAGGCTTGTTAGGATATGAATCACCTCACTAATTTATGAGTGTTTTATCTTGAACTTGCTCGTTTGACTTGTGGCACTAACTTGAACTAGATTGTCATCCAATCTATTTGAAAACCACCTGTGACTAAAATGTTAACACCTTCACACTATTCACATGATTCTTGAACTCCTATTCAATGATAACCTTGTTTTACAATATGTAATTTCTTATGTGACTTCATAAGCTACAAAAAAAAAAAATTGTTGTGTTTTTACTAGTAAAATTTAGGGCATGACACATGATCCACGATAAATTGAACAATACTAGATACTAAATTAATATTTATATCATTGTGCACGTAAATGAAAAATATATATATCAAAATACATGTATCCATAGACAAAATTTTACACAAATATATATCAAAGATCATGTATCCATAGACAAAGTACTCAAATATATATATATATATATATATATATATATAAATACATAGATCCATATACAAAATGTGGCTGATCCTACCATCATAATGCGTATAATATCAATGTTTCTATATACAATGTGGCATATGCCATCTCAAAATGTCTCATGATGCATCCTATGAAAAATATACTATCCTAGGGTGCTTGTGGATGATCAAAATGCAACCTCTTCGCTGCACTAGGTGGATCGAATGCCTCCTACATAAACAAAAAAGGAAAACCCAAAGTTAGACTACTAAATTTATATGATTCTACGTATCTAACATTGAATTACTCAAATGCATAATGATATTTTTCATATTGGAGAATAATACTATCAAAATTTCATAATAAATACCTCTCTCGTCGACCTCCTATGCCAGTCAAGAGTCCTCTCGTATGCCCTCAGCAATGCTGGTACCTCTGTGATTGTGGCCTGTATATGTTCACATACCTTTGTTAGATGAATCTACAATTTAAACTATAATACTATAATTCATAGCATGCTAAATTTATAACATATTTAATAATGAATTCAAACTACAACTTACTATTATAGGCTCCTCCTCAGGAGTGAGTGGCTGCATCATCAAATCTACATAACTGTCTCGTTGAACCTCATGTGCACTAGGAGTCTCCTATGAGATACAAAATAGTAGTTTTTAATATCATGGAAATTAGTTTTGAATTTATTTATGAAGATAAGTGGTGCAAGAGAATCCCATGCTCATCAAGGGAACATTGAAGATCCAAGGCATTACAGAGGTCATGGAACATCTCTTGAAGTCAATTGGGCAATCCTTGCACCAATTATAGCTCATGGAAGCATACAAAGTTATAATGTTGGACTCATATGTGGAAGAAAGTTGTAATTGGGCATGAGATAGGATTTTAGGATTTCATATGGTAGATGAGTCATTTGATAGGTTCATGTAGGTTGTCATGATCATATCTTGTCATTAGACAAGTCAAAATGTTCTAGAATTGAGTTTTGGGGTTTGAACAAGAAGGCCCTAGTTTTTAAGCCATTTTAAGGAGGGTTTTGACGTTTGGGTGTTTAGGAGTGTGACCAAGACCTATAATCTTGAAAATCCTTAGTGTGCTGGTCCCTTTGTTGAAGCCTTGGTGTGTCTAATTCCTCCTTGTGTGTCCCAGAGTTGAAAGGTACATAAGTGGTGTCCAGAGATTTCTTGGTGAGGAAAGAAAGGGAATTAGTGAGTTGGCCCTTGGGAAGGAAGAAAACTTGTTGTGTGCCTTAGTTCATAGGTGCACCACAACGTAACTTTGAAACCGCTGATCTTGGCATCGAATCGTTAGTGCCATTAGCTACAGATGGGCGGGTGAACCCTAGTCACACCCTTGTTTTGGCCACAAAGACCATCCATCATTTGCGACCACCCCATACCGAGGAGTCTTCAAGGTGCTCTAAGTGCATTTTGAGGTCGATCCTTCGAGGGTCATAAATCAGAGCTCGTGAGGGCTATCGATGAACTTTCAAATGCTACAGGACAGTGATCCTAAGGCCTAAAATAACCTATCTCATTTTTTAGAGATCACATTCCATTTGGATTCAGCACAGCGATCTCGCTCGATGCCAAAACTCACAGTATGCCTCAGTTCATAGGTGCACCATAGCGTAACTTTGAAACCACTGATCTTGGCATCGAATCGTCAGTGCCATTAGCTCCAGATGGGTGGGTGAACCCTAGTCACACCCTTGTTTTGGCCACAAAGACCATCCATCATTTGTGGCCACCCCATACCGAGGAGTCTTCAAGGTGCTCTAAGTGCATTTTGAGGTCGATCCTTCGAGGGTCATAACTCAGAGCTCGTGAGGGCTATCGATGAACCGTTAGAGGAGAAAAGTTTCTAAGGATGGAGTGGCTTAGTGTTTTTGCTAAAATAAGTTAGTCGGAAGGCTTTATTAGAGGGTCTTGGCCAAACTAGTGGGGTGTTTGCCCACTCTCTAATTTTAGAGACACGTAGGTTTTGGAGGAAGATTAGGAGAGCTCTACTACAACTATCCTTACCCTAGCTTGGACCAAGGTTGGTATCTCAAACTTGCTTCTTTTCCATTTTTTTCTTTTAGCATGGTTAAGAAAATATGTAAGTGTGGAGTTTATCAATGGAGTATGCATTGCATTGCATTGTGGAGTAGCATTCATGTGAGTGCTTCAATGGTGTTCATTCCATGTAGATTAGTGTGACACCATTGTGCATCTTGTTGTATTGTGTGGAGTATTGTGAGTATGAGGTTTGGATTTCGTCTATTTCCTTGTTGTATTATGGGTGTTGATATTGTGTTGTGAAAATGTGATGTGCTCTTGAAAATTTCTTGTTTTGTGCTTGAGTATTGTTATGGGATTGGGACTTACACTCACCCTTGTGGGAAGGGAAGAGAAGTCCAGGGTGAAGGGCTTAAGTTGGGTTCGAAAAATGTATTGAGAACCTTGGAGTATGGGCTCCATTGTATGCCATAACATTTCATATCTTGCTGGGGGTGATAAGGAAAGTATGGTGTAGAAAGGAAGTTTGAGGAGTTACAGCTGATGGTAGTGGGTTTGGAGGAGGAAATGTGGAGGCCCCAAGAGGGCATTAAATGGTTCATTTATGATAGCCCCGAGAGGGCATGAAATTTGGTGAATTATGATAGCCCCGAGAGGGCATGAAAATTGTTTATTGCAAATATGGTTTGGTATGGCAAGTCTCCATTTTAGAACACACCTTCACCCTATGTTTATGGTTCCATCTGTAAAGCCATTGTGAAATAGTCTTGGGGGGAAATTGTTCAAGTTTGAAATGTAATGTTTATGCATTGAAAGATTGTATGTGTATCCCAGTTTGAGCCTTGTCCCTAGCGTGGGGGTGGTCTCTTTGAGGCCTATGGTTGGGTGGAAAGCACCCATGGTCCTTGTTATTTTGTTGTGTTGCATATGCAGATTTGTGTCGAAGGGAGCAATGGAAATGGCTTGGAATGATCATCTTGTAGATTGATGTTCGAAAACTTGACATTGTGCCCTCATTTGTGAAGGAGGATTCACCAGCTTGTTCATGTTCTCAGCGATCATGTTGGACAATGTTCATGCTACTCATTTTCCATATCTTTCAATGTCCATGTTCCTTATGATTTTGAAAAGTCCCTTATGTTGCCCCATTGTGATGGAAGGAGATTGTATCATGGTTACCTAATGTACGTGTAGAAGAAATAATTGATAAGGTTGTATATGCATGTTTCATTTGGAGTTTATATTGTTATGAAAGCATTGGTACGAGTCACAAATTTTCTTTGACATCATTTTTATCATTTGAAAATGTGAAAGAAAGTTTTCTCCTTGTGGTATTGTAAATGACTAGTTGATAATAACAATCCATAGATGTTATGTGATACCATTGATTGTATAAATTTAAAACTTAGTAGATTGCTTACAATCTTGCTATGCACTCAATAATTTGGAAGAAAATTTTTATGTTCATATCACATGTATGGATAACATTGATTTTAATTACCAAGCTTAATGCAATTCTAAGCAAGAAAATCATCAAATTAATTTTATGATATAACAAAATGAAGTTCGTTGTAAGAGAAGACATAATAAAATCTATGAGATACATTGTTTTAGGCATGCATTTTCCTCTCTAGAAAATGTATGGTAAAGGCAAATAAATCCCTTCCTTAATATAGAGCAATAAAATATTAAAGAATATTCCCAGATTCTAGACTACTATCCAATAAAAATAAAAATAATAATAGTATATAGAGACTAATGAGTGTCCTAGACTAATATATTTTCTAAGTGATAGAATGGTACACATTACAATCTTGTGACCTCTAAGTCACATCCAACACTCAAATAATAAATTATTAATTAAATAAATAAAGGCATATTAGTGTGCAAGTTAGAGAATATGACAAATTTAAATATTTAACTCAAAAATAAAATAAAAGCCAAGATTGATTGGATGTACATATAATAGGGTTTTAATATGAAGTAAGTTGTCGGGATGATGGGATTGGAGAATCAAGGATAAGGATGGATGGTGGATTAAAATAATAACTCAAATCTAGTTTTATCTAGTCAATAAAGCACATTTGTACATTGATACATATATGTTAGAATGACAAGGTATGTTATATACAAACCTTATTTATATGCTTGCACCTAATCCTTGCATAAACAATTCATCTAACAAATTTAAATTGACACACTCAATACGATGGTGTAGTAGGATGTGTTTAAATACAGATCATGAATTATTATTGAGTTAAGTACTTTGAATTGGCCCTTAGACTTACTAAGAGTTCCTCATTTTATGTGCTTACTAATTCGTACTATGAAACTACTTTGAATCTTAACATGCTTTGATAATGATAATATTGATAGTGAGAAAGTGAGCTTATGGTGAATAGTTAGATGTAATTTAATGTAAAAAGTAAATGTAATAGTATAGTAATTATAGTAATTAAAATAGTAAATGTAAAAGCACGACAATGTAGCTAGATTAGTTAGTAGTTGATGAGCTAGATAGTTAGTAATTGTCTTTTGTTAGAGTGAGTTCAATTTATGTATTGAAATAGTAATTTTTGTGTTTAGAAAACTGTAGTGAGTGCTAGTTTGGTGAGGAAGAAATGTTGATAGATAATGAGGATATAGTAATATAGTAATTGTCACATTAATATATATTGTAATGATTAATGAATGTGTGTACATTGGTAATGAGCATAATAAGTAATTCTGATCCCCTTCCCTTACATGCTAGAATCATGACCTAGTCCATATGATACAACCGATAGACCCTAATAGAATATTAGTATCAGAGGCTTGTTAGGATATGAATCACCTCACTAATTTATGAGTGTTGTATCTTGAACTTTCTCGTTTGACTTGTGGCACTAACTTGAACTAGATTGTCATCCAATCTATTTGAAAACCACCTGTGACTAAAATGTTAACACCTTCACACTATTCACATGATTCTTGAACTCCTATTCAATGATAACCTTGTTTTACAATATGTAATTTCTTATGTGACTTCATAAGCTACAAAAAAAATAAAAATTGTTGTGTTTTTACTAGTAAAATTTAGGGCATGACACATGATCCACGATAAATTGAACAATACTAGATACTAAATTAATATTTATATCATTGTGCACGTAAATGAAAAAAATATATATCAAAATACATGTATCCATAGACAAAATTTTACACAAATATATATCAAAGATCATGTATCCATAGACAAAGTACTCAAATATATATATATATATATATCAAAATACATAGATCCATATACAAAATGTGGCTGATCCTACCATCAGAATGTGTATAATATCAATGTTTCTATATACAATGTGGCATATGCCATCTCAAAATGTCTCATGATGCATCCTATGAAAAATATACTATCCTAGGGTGCTGGTGGATGATCAAAATGCAACCTCTTCGCTGCACTAGGTGGATCGAATGCCTCCTACATAAACAAAAAAGGAAAACCCAAAGTTAGACTACTAAATTTATATGATTCTACGTATCTAACATTGAATTACTCAAATGCATAATGATCTTTTTCATATTGGAGAATAATACAATCAAAATTTCATAATAAATACCTCTCTTGTCGACCTCCTATGCCAGTCAAGAGTCCTCTCGTATGCCCTCAGCAATGCTGGTACCTCTGTGATTGTGGCCTGTATATGTTCAAATACCTTTGTTAGATGAATCTACAATTTAAACTATAACACTATAATTAATAGCATGCTAAATTTATAACATATTTAATAATGAATTCAAACTACAACTTACTATTGTAGGCTCCTCCTCAGGAGTGAGTGGCTGCATCATCAAATCTACATAACTGTCCCGTCGAACCTCATGTGCACTAGGAGTCTCCTATGAGATACAAAATAGTAGTTGTTAATATCATGGAAATTAGTTTTTAATTTATTTATGAAGATAAGTGGTGCAAGAGAATCCCATGCTCATCAAGGGAAAATTGAAGATCCAAGGCATTACAGAGGTCGTGGAACATCTCTTGAAGTCAATTGGGCAATCCTTGCACCAATTATAGCTCATGGAAGCATACAAAGTTATAATGTTGGACTCATATGTGGAAGAAAGTTGTAATTGGGCATGAGATAGGATTTTAGGATTTCATATGGTAGATGAGTCATTTGATAGGTTCATGTAGGTTGTCATGATCATATCTTGTCATTAGACAAGTCAAAATGTTCTAGAATTGAGTTTTGCGGTTTGAACAAGAAGGCCCTAGTTTTTAAGCCCTTTTAAGGAGGGTTTTGACGTTTGGGTGTTTAGGAGTGTGACCAAGACCTATAATCTTGAAAATCCTTATTGTGCTGGTCCCTTTGTTGAAGCCTTGGTGTGTCTAATTCCTCCTTGTGTGTCCCAGAGTTGAAAGGTACATAAGTGGTGTCCAGAGATTTCTTGGTGAGGAAAGAAAGAGAATTAGTGAGTTGGCCCTTGGGAAGGAAGAAATTTTTTTGTGAAAATGCCTCCTAAAAATCAAATGGCTAGAGAACTTGAAGAATTGAGAGAAGAGTTGGAAAAAGAGAAAAGAGAGAGGAGAGAACTTGAAGCATCTAGAGTGAGGGAAGAAAGACAGATGAGAAGAGAGAGGCTGAAGCTTATTGCAAGGATAGAATCCTTAGAAAAGGAAAGGCAAGAACCTAGAGGAGAAGAGGGTAGAGAAAGAAATCATGGAGAGAACCATGAAGAAGAAGAGGTTGGTAATGCAAGGCAAGAGCATGAGACAACAGATGATCCTGAAGAAAGGAGATTTATGAGAATCATTAAGGCAGTACAAGGTAATGGTGGGAAGAACCATATTGATTTTCCAATATACCAGGGTAAAATGGATAGTGAAGAAGTGCTAGGGTGGATAGAGGCCCTTGAGAACTACTTTTATTTTGAAGACATAGAGGCAGATAAGAAGGTAAAATTAGCAACAGCAAGACTGAGAGGAACATCACTCACTTGGTGGACTAGTGTTCAGAATGAGAGAGAGGAAAGGTGGTTCAGGGCACCTAACCTATGTGGCAGGGGGGAACAAGTATCTCTGTTTACGGACACCTTTGCACTCCATGAAAGCGAGGATTCAAGTAGACTAGGAAGTTGGAATAAAGGTTTGGTCTATATTTTACAAGTTGGTCTATGTTTTGTAATAAAGGCACATGTAAGGCCCACAAGAATTTTGGTGTGGTTATAAACCAAGTGAGTCCATGGGACCAAAAGGCCTTAGAATAGGGTATTTAGAGTCTAAATAGTATTAGCAAAAAGTGGTTGTTTGTTTTTTTTATGGTTGGGAACACCTATATGGTTGTTCCAATGGTCATGTAGACCTTTATATATGTCATATGTGATCTCAGTTGAAAGGGGGAGATCAGAGTGTATGGTTGTTTGGAGAAAAAATAATAAAAACTTCAATTTTTTGGAAATTTACTTAGTTGCATTTAATAAATCCATATGACCAATTTTGAGTCAATGGAATAGTTTAGAAAGTTAGGGAATGCATAAAAACTATAGTTTGAAATTTGAATTTCAAATTCAAATGGTCATATTAGTTTTGGAGGGAAAGTAGTAATTTGGTATTTGTTTGATTAAATAAACCTTTGTAACCAACTTGGTCGATTAGACAGATGCATATAAGCCTATTTAAGTTGTGATGAACATATGCAAGACATGAATCATTATTGGTATGGAAAAAATCATAGAAATTGTATAGAACAAAAATCATACTTTCCTCTGCATCAATTTAAAAATTAAAAAATAAATGATACTTATACATACAATGAGGCTCTCTGTGCAAATGAAAATCCCTGATGATCTAGGAAGCCGAATCTATACAGGCTCATCGCCAGTAGCCACACCCTATATACAATAAATAATGTAATTAAATGAGATTATCACAAAAATTTTACAAGAATGCATCAATATTTAATCAATTAGAAAACATCTAATTACCTTTCCTTTGTCAATGCATGCTGGCTCAGCCCCCGCACTTTGTCCCCCTGGGGCAGGTGGTATCTGTAAGATAAAAGAAAGATTAGCAACCATATATGCTACAATATCAAATAGAAAAAAGAAATGCGAAAATGACATAATGTACCGTAGATGTCTCAAGGCCAAATGAAATGGCTGAGATTGTAGCATCATCTATTTGTCTGAGCTCCTCCTCTGTCATCAACTAAACATGAATGAAGATCACATACATGTAAAAGTCAGTATGGCTTAAAAATTAAAATTACTCTATTATAAAAATTAACTTTAAATCACATATGTCATAACAAGAAAATGTATACACATACCGACACCGAAGGAGTCCATACCTCTACATTCCCCTCCTCTCTCGCATCAGAGTCTGTAGCCTCTGCACGTGCATCTGGTGTATCCTTGTCTAATAGAAAATGATACTCAGGAAGATCACCTATGGGACCCAGGCAAATATTCTTGCATGTAATGCAAGTGTGAGGCACACAAACGTGTGATGAGCTAGCCGATGATGAACTGGCACCAACATCATCAACACGAGGAGGCAGGACTTACCTAGCCTGAGATATCATTAGGCTACTCAGCCTATGAATGGCTCTAATGGTCTGAGAGCTAGCCTCTGCCATAATATCTGGATGCTATACTCAAGGAGGGGGGGAGATATCAGGGTGTGGGACAAAAGTGCCAAGTTTCTTCCGCTGGGAAGAGGGTCTATCGTGAGGAGCTCCTAGTCCTAAGCCCATGTTGGGCTTCATGCTCCAATAGTTCACTTTAAGTTTCAACACAAATTATGCATATAATTTTCTAAGGAAATAAAATGGTATGTCTAAATTGCCATGTGGAGGGATATCAAAGACCCTCCACCAACGGTCCAAAAAATTTGCACGTATGGCATCATTTGTGCACCATTTAATCGATAGTTTGGTTTTTTTTGGGTCAACTGGTATACCCATTTTTGGGTTAGCAAAAAGGCTTGCCAAATCGTCTTTGGTTATGTTGAGGGCTGCGACCTCATCATAATCCAAACCATTATCAAACATCTGGTGCATTTCATCATGCCAACGAAGAGGGGCATTTTGTTGGTTTGTAAGGGTTTCAATGTTATCCACTATGGTGTTTAACGTGGATAACATAGGAGCCAGTGCAAGTACATTATTGTATGTTCTATGCAAACCTCTCAACTGAGTGAGATTTTCATTTATCAAATCCTCGATTTGAAGAGGGTTTTGAGGAGGTAGAGGATCATTTGGTGGACGGTTTTGTGGGGATATTGGATTGTTTGGTGGTGGGTTGCGAGGAATATTATTCTCTGCCTCAGTGTCATCATTTTGATCAGCCATTCCTATTGAATTGCAAAACGTAATATATATTAAAAAAAAATTCTAAATTTTAACCATTTTTGTCAAAAAAACCCTAGATTCAACTAAAACAAACAAAATCATGTTAAAATCTATTAAATTTAGGTTAAAAATGAGTTGGGGGGGGGAACATACCTGATATCTAATATCTGATTTGACTGGCCCAAATTCGCATGAAAATAAGGGTCGCAGGTCTGTGATTCTGTGTTTAATCCATGCACAGGTATCGGATATCCGATATGACAATATATATAATATAACATATATATTACATTTTATATATTTTTATATTATATTTTATATTTATTATATTAATTTACTATATATTATAATATAAAATATTATTATTATACTATATTATTATAATTTATAATATATTATACTTTTTTATTATATATTATATTATAAGATATTACTTTTTATTATTATATTATATTATATTATATATATATTATATTACATTACTATATATTATAATATATGAAATATTATATTATATTATTATAATATAATATGTTATTATAATATTATTATTATTATAGTATAATATTATATGATTATAATATAATAATAATATTATTATTATATTATAGTATAATAATAATTATAATAATAATATTAAATAATATATCATACTATTATATGATTTTAATTATTAGTCGGATATTGGATTTAAAATTGGATATCCGATATTATCGGATATTCGATATGATATCGGATATCCAATATGATATCAGATATCCGATAAGGCTCGGCTTAACCTTCCAGGTTTGGTTCCTGGATAGGTAAAAAAAAGTCAGAGCGGATTTTGAAGCGCTTTTAGGCGTCTTCAAACTCTTTTTTTTTCACATCGCCACTTTTTGGCACACCATGATCCTGCACATACCCATTAAGTATAGTTAATTAAACTTAAATTAAGGCATTAAAAATAGTAACATGTACATAAACATGAATATTGAAAACATATACATATGTATATTAACTTTTATTAATTAAATGTTGTAACATGTATTCTTTCTAGGTGATCATAGTCTTTATATGCTCTTATGTACATGGACCATTAAAATTATATAGTTAATTACACTTAGATTAAGGAATTAAGATGAATAACATATATAGAAACATGTGCATAACACATACATAAACATAAAAGATTAAGACATTAAAAGATCAATAAGATACACATGTGTACATTAATAGATCAATAAAATATATGTACATATATCTAGAGAATAATGTACCCATATCAAATGTATAAAAATAGATCATGTATCAAATGCCTAGAAATAATATATATAAAACATCAAAATTTCTGTATAAACATGTATCTAGAAATAACATATAAAACATCAAAGTTCCCATGATATAAACATGTATCTAGAAATAACGTATAAAACATCAAAGTGCCCATATAAACATTTATCTAAAAATAACATATAAAACATCAAAGTGTCCATATAAAATGTATGTATTTGGAAATAACATATAAAAAATCATAGTGTCCATATAAACATGTATCTGGACATAACATGTGTGTAATAAAATAAAAGGCCACATATGATAATCAACTACATCCCCCCTCCTAATCCTGGGCCCTATCCCCAAAAGGGTCTATCAGCTGCATCTGAACCCTATGTCAAATGATAACTTGGACCATTTAATTATGTGTACAGAAAAATTATATCAAGATCTATATATATATATATATATATATATATATATATATATATATATATATATATATATATATATATATATAGATATATATATATTGTAACATACCTAGCACTCACGACATGTAGGATCTATCAGTGTTTGCATGTAGTGCATGCCTCTAGATCACATTTTTGTTATCATTGTCGAACTCTATTAGACTAGCTTTATGTTGATGGTTGGTGACATTATTTTGAGATATATTAGATATTGTTTCAAATTTAGTTGATTTATGTGATGACACTTGCCCGCTTACAGAGTAGGTTTTCTACATGTCATTGTGTGCCTCTGGGATTAGATGTCAATTTTGTGATTGGAACCTTTGAGTTAGTATACTTTTTAGGATTCCTGGACTTAGAGAGTAATTTTGTTATGTGATTTGATAACCTATTTGGGACTTGAGATTATCTCCTCAGCATGGTGGGAGTGGACCATTTAGGTACCATGTGGTCAGGTGGTAGTGCTTTATCACACTTATCATTTGAGATCCATCTGTAGACACTGTGGTTGGAGTACTCTTGGTTGGTATTTATCTTCATTCTATTCTTGGATCATTATGATAGATGATATACCTTATGATGGATGTATTTACTAGTATGTTTCTTATATTGATGATTTGCATATGTTAGATGATGTTATCTTATGCTTTACTTTGCATGTTAGATTACTTTCTGTATATGATGTAGTAGGATTTAGGAGTGACATTCCTACTATGTTAATACTGATGATCTCTTCGGTGACTTGGGTTGTTACGCACGGAGGGATGGCTAGGATCCACGATGGTCTAATGATGCTATTTATGGTTGGGTGGAACCGTGCACTTAGTTAATTGTATTTTATGATATATGGTTATCTTTTATGATGGATGTTTTATATTTTCTATGATGATGTATCATGTATGACATGTGGTTTCATTTACTTTATTGAATCATGGATTAGAATATGATGATGTACTTTATTTATATGGATGTATATTCTTTTAAGCTTTTCATACCCTCTGGCATGTATAGTGGATGATTGAACACTCGAAAATATAATGTATGAACATTGGACTTTTCATTCAATTATTTTATGTGGATGTAGTATTAGATGGAAACATAATAGTTAGTTTAGATGTGATTGAACATTAAGGGATCCTTAAAGAATGAAACCTGTTATGTATGTTTATGTTTATTTTTAGTTGAATGTTTTCTATTGCTTCTGCTATTGCATGAATGTTGTAAATGGTTACTTTCATGCTTTAAAAAAAAATGCTACCAAACTTAGTTAAACTTTAGGATAATTCTTTGGATCCCTTGGCAGGCATTACATTTGGTATCAGAGCCCGAGTTTCAACATTGGGAGCTCTAGGTATATTTGAATGCCACTAGTTGTTAACTAGTTGAGCAAAACAAAAACTTTGAACTATCATGTGTATCTCTTTCAAACCCGAAAACTTGAAACTAGGTGAGCTGAAATAGAACTTAAAATTGTTACATGAATATTTTTCATACTTCAAACACTTAGGTTTCAAACTTGGAATTATAGTGAAACCTAAACATGGGTAAAACTGGAAATTGAAACTTATTTTGTTTTCAAAACATGTATCTTTTATCTATGCTTTGAGGTAGTGTGCCTTTGGTTATCTTTGAGAGCATTATGTTGCTCTTGTTTAGAATGTATTAGGGGATCTATTTCAGTAGTTGTTAAAAGAATAAATGTTGGATCAATATGGTTTTTAGTTTATCATTAAACCAGAATCATATTGCTCTAAGTGTGTTGTAGTGTCACCAGTGGAATTATATTTCCCTATAGGGAAAAAGGGTTCAATGGGACCCACACAGTGAGTTCTTTAGTATTATCATTCATGTAGGCTTCCAGGAGTAAGCCTAATTCTAGGGGGGGTGGATGTAGTGCCTGCCCCTAGGTCACATTTTTGTTATCATTGTCAAACTTTATTAGACTAGTTTTATGTTGATGGTTGGTGACATTATTTTGAGATATATCCAATATTGTTTCAAATTTAGTTGATTTATGCGATGACACTTGTCTTCTTACAGACTAGGTTTCCTACATGTCATTGTGTACCTCTAGGATTAGATGTTAGTTTTGTGATTGGAACCTTTGAGTTAGTATACTTTTTAGGATTCCTAGACTTAGAGAGTACTTTTGTTATGTGATTTGATAACCTATTTGGGACTTGAGATTATCTCCTCAGTGCGGTGGGAGTGGAACATTTAGGTACCACGCGATAAGGTGGTAGTGCTTTATCACTCTTATCATTTGAGATCCATCTGTAGACATCGTGGTTGGAGTATTCTTGGTTGGTATTTATCTTGATTCTATTCTTGGATCATTATGATAGATGATATACCTTATGATGGATGTATTTACTGGTATGTTTCTTATATTGATGATTTGCATATGTTAGATGACGTTATCTTATGCTTTACTTTGCATGTTAGATTACTTTTTGTATATGATGTAGTAGGATTTAGGAGTGACATTCCTACTATGTTAATACC
The DNA here is from genome assembly GCA_028749045.1 of Cupressus sempervirens. Classification (NCBI taxonomy): domain Eukaryota; kingdom Viridiplantae; phylum Streptophyta; class Pinopsida; order Cupressales; family Cupressaceae; genus Cupressus; species Cupressus sempervirens. Next base: position 74,876,803 of record CM053789.1, read on the forward strand.
GATGATCTCTTCAGTGACTTGGGGTGTTATGCACAAAGGGATGGCTAGGATCCATAATGGTCTAATGATGCTATTTACGGTTGGGAGGAACCATGCACTTAGTTAATTGTATTTTATGATATATGGTTAGCTTTTATGATGGATGTTTTATATCTTCTATGATGATGTACTTTATTTATACGGATGTATATTCTTTTAAGCTTTTCATACCCTGTGGCATGTACAGTGGATGATTGAGCACTCGAAAATGTAATGTATGAACATTGGACTTTTCATGATTATTATATGTGGATGTAGTATTAGATAGAAACATAATAGTTAGTTTAGATGTGATTAAACATTAAGGGATCCTTAAAGAATGAAACCTATTATGTATGTTTATGTTTATTTTCAGTTGAATGTTTGCTATTGCTTCCACTATTGTGTGAATGTTGTAAATGGTTACTTTCATGCTTTAAAAAAAAAAATGCTACCAAACTTAGTTAAACTTTAGGATAATTCTTTGGATCCCTTGGTGGGGCATTACATTGCAGATCAGCAAAAGGTAACATACTATCACTCAAACCCTATAACACATACAAAAAAAAACACACACACACATATAAATTTAACATATAGACATATTATTTACCATAATAAAAATAAATTTAAACATATAGAGATATTTACTATAGCATCATGTAATTCTCTGCTGATCTAATTGATATCTGAATCATGCAACAAAAAAATAGTATCAACATCCAAGTCAATAGTGCAGCCCTAATCTGAAAGCATGGAGGTAAATAGACTAGGCTTTCTAGGACTGACATCCTAAGTAGGGGGGTGCTATAGGGTCCTGAGTAGCTAGGGCTGGTGTTGCAGCCTGGGCCTGTGTAGTAGCAGAAGAAGTAGAAGGTGCATAAATTTCCTTGTGCCCCTATGAATCCTCTGGGACTGCTGCACGTGACAAAATATGACTAATTTGAGAGCTCATGTCACAAAGTGGAGTTCCTGTGAGTTTAGATAATGCTTGATATGCATCTAAAAGATTAGATGCTAAAGATGATCCCAAACAATGTAATGCATCCACCTCTAAGACTGTAGAAATGTCTACTAGAGAAGGTATGTCTACAACTCTGTAATCATCATTAATAGGTGAACTAGATGATGCAGCAATAGGAGTGGTACCTTGAGACTATAGCATATATCCTCCACACTGATCAAATGAAATACTATGTAACTGTGTGGCAATGGTGGTGATGCTCAAAAAAATTTGTGCCCTGATTGTGTCATTAGGAACACTCTCGCCTACAACAGCCATCTGTAGACCTCTCGGCATAACCAAAAGCTTTGGACCCACCATTGCTCATTTTTTAATGGGTGCAGGAGTGTCTGCAGGTCTAAATCTATCAAAAAGTATTCCCTAACCCTACCCAACATGCAATGGATAATCTGTATAGTCAGCATCATAATGTAAATGAAATTATGCAAACAATTGTTTATAGAAATATAGAGAGAACTCATCCTTTTGTGGCCATCTATGATGAGTGGCCAACCAACAAGGACACATCAATGGTGTGATGAATGGATCAATACACTTCATCATAGAGTAGCCTCTGACTCTATGATGATCTATATAAGATGGAAACATGGATTTCACCATGCCGGTGGAAACCTCAGTGCCAATCTATCTATACTTCACAGTACCAGTGACACTATGATATAAAGAAGAATAAAATGTCTCAATGCTCATATCATCAAAAGGGTTGTATGATTCAATGGTCTGAATCATAGGAAATAACTCCTCTTGCATCGTTGTGACCTTCTCCCTATTAGGGAGGGTGGTAGAAGAGGAAAGTGAGGTATCCAAAACTTGCACACCACAAGATAATCTCGCAACTATATCACTAAATAATTGCTATCTATCTTGAGTGGAGGAGGTCGATTTGTGTGTTGTACTAGACTTAGCACTCTGACCCCCACTACAGACTCTAGCATCCCTAAGGATGCAAGAGATCAATCCCTAGAACCAGATGCCATAATGTATATATCAATATAAATATGAGGAAATGAATGTGAAGCTACAAGAGTGATAAATATCTAGAGATATGCACATTCATATATATATACAAATATAAACATACCAAGTGTATAGATTAAAATAATTAAAACCTAAATTTAATTTGAAACACACATACATATAAATACACAACATTAAATGTATGGTGCTATTCAATCATGTAACATTTATGTATTTTTAAACAAATTATCTTAGAGACCATATCTAATGTACATTGCAATGTGCTCATGCAAATGTGAAAAATAACTATTTGTACATGTACATGTGTATATGCGATAAAATAAAATAAAATTCTTGATTAAATTATAACTACGTGTCCACATGTATATGCAATAAAAAAATATAATTCTTGACTAAATTCTAGATTTTGATGTAAATGCTTTGATGATTATGGGGAGTGTAGATGAGAGTTAGGAGATAGGGATAGAAAAATTAGTAAACTTAAACAAATAAACTACATAGATTAAGTATAAGTTATTAGAGAGTGCATTAATTAGTATTGTAGTTATTACTTAATCAAAACTATATTTGTTACTAGATAAGTAAATGAGTTTAGTTAGCAAATGTTAGCTTACAATTTAGAGCTCATGACTTAATTTAGTAGGTTGAATTAGAGTTAAGAATGTTAATAAAGTAAATGGGATCTAGTTTTATTAAGGTTGATAGTAAAGTCTATTATGTGCTAGTAAACATATGAATACCTATTAGAACCTACAATAGACATAATGACCTAGTAGAAGTCCCTAGGTCCCCTTAACATATATATGGATACGAATATGTAGAAATGTATCATAAGAGGTCATTATGTGTTATTTGGTAATGTAAGAATCATAATTACCTAATAAGACCTATTACATCCTAATAATACATATTAAGACTTATTAGAACCTATAAAAAATAGTATGACCTTGATTACAACTCCTATGCCCCCTTAAGACACACATGTATGGATAACATACCTAAAAATGTATCATAAGTGATCTTAATGTGTTGTTTGGTATTGTAAGACTCATTATTACCTAACAATACCTATTATGTGCTAGTAAATATATCAATACCTATTACAACCTATAACAGACATAATGACCTAGTAGGAGTACCTAGGTCCTCTTAACATATATATGGATAAAAATATGTAGAAATGTATCATAAGAGGTCCTCATGTATCATTTGGTAATGTAAGAATCATCATTACCTAATAAGACCTATTATATCCTAATACTACATATTAAGACTTATTAGAACCTATAAAAAATAGTATGACCTATTACGACTCCTATGTCCCCTTAAGACACAAATGTATCGATAGCATACCTAAAAACGTATCATAACTGATATTAATGTGTTGTTTGTTAATGTAAGACTCATTATTACCTAACAATACCTATTATGTGCTAGTAAACATATGAATACCTATTAGAACCTATAATAGACATAGAGACCTAGTAGGAGTCCCTAGGTCCCCTTAACATATATATAGATTAAAATACGTAGAAATGTATCATAAGAGGTTATTATGTGTCAGTTGGTAACATAAAAATAAACATTACATAATAATACCTATTACATCCTAATAATACATATTAAGAATTATTAGAACCTATAAAAACTAGTATGACCTAGATTACAACTCCTATGTCCCCTTAAGACACACATGTATGGATAACGTACCTAAAAATGTATCATAAGTGATTTTAATGTGTTTTTTGGTAATGTAAGACTAATTATTACCTAACAATACCTATTATGTGCTAGTAAATATATCAATAGCTATTAAACCTATAATAGACATAATGACCTAGTAGGAGTCCCTAGGTCCCCTTAACATATATATGGATAAAAATATGTAGAAATGTATCATAAGAGGTCCTTATTTATCATTTGGTAATGTAAGAATCATCATTACCCAATAAGACCTATTATATCCTAATAATATATATTAAGATTTATTTGAACCTATAAAAAATAGTATGACCTATTACGACTCCTATGTCCCCTTAAAACACACATGTATGGATAATGTACCTAAAAATGTATCATAAGTGATCTTAATGTGTTGTTTGGTAATGTAAGACTCATTATTACCTAACAATACCTATTATGTGCTAGTAAACATATGAATACCTATTAGAACCTATAACAGACATAATGACCTAGTAGGAGTCCCTAGGTCCCTTAAACATATATATGGATAAAAATACAAAGAAATGTATCATAAGAGGTCCTTATGTATCATTTGGTAATGTAAGAATCATCATTACCTAATAAGACCTATTGTATCTTAATAATACATATTAAGACTTATTAGAACCTATAAAAAATAATATGACCTATTACGACTCCTATGTCCCCTTAAGACACACATGTATGGATAACGTACCTAAAAATGTATCATAAGTGATCTTAATGTGTTGTTTGGTAATGTAAGACTCATTATTACCTAACAATACCTATTATGTGCTAGTAAATATATCAATACCTATTAGAACCTATAACATACATAATGACCTACCAAGAGTCCCTAGGTCCACTTAACATATATATGGATTAAAATTCTTACAAATGTATCATAAGAGGTCCTTATGTGTCATTTGGTAATGTAAGAATCATTATTACCTAATAAGTGGTAATCTACGACTGAATTGCATGAGTAGATTAGAATATTAAGTCCTTAAACACTCTATTATGACTTGTGTGAGTGCTTTATTAGAAAGGAATCCTTAGAGTTCTTTTGAGTGACTTGTTTGAGCAACGTTACTCCATACACTTATCACTCTTGTTTCAATGTTTTTATAGTTAGGTAACATTTAAAAGATCATTTTATAGATTATTACATTGTCTATTGGGCACATATCTTACCTTATTTTGTATTCTTCGTTGATTTGTTTTCTTGAAGTTGGTTGATTCTCCATAGTTTGGTATAGTTGTATGCTTTATGTGTGTGTGTGTGTGTTTTCACATGTGTCTATCTTGTTATATGCTTTATTATTTAAGCATAACACTATTAAGCATAAGTATGTATGTAAATGACTTTATTCAAAGGCATCATTATATTCCTTACACACTTGTCTTTCTTGTTCTCTAACTCATATTAGTAATTTTTTTTGGGATATTGTTACTATGATTTAAATTTTAAATAAAAATAGATGCTTTTTAATTGAGTGAGTTTTACCTCAAAATATTTATTGTTCTACTAATATGGTGCCTGATTAATTATATTAATCTTAAGTGCTATAAGATCAAACTCCTTGTTAAAATGAACATCATGAATATCTAAGTGTGGTTCATTCTGTTAGTAAAGTGCCTATGTTATGGTTAGAATGTGGTATAGGTTATGATTGTAGTTGATATAGGGTTATGTTAGAAGGTGTATTTAATGTCAAAATTAATTTCACCATAAGAGATTATTGTTTCACCTAGACCCATTAGGTTATGTTAGAAACTGAACAATGTGCCCTGAAGTTTTACTACATTTTTTACTAATATTTTTCTAAATTTTTACCTCATGTTTTTCTACATTTTTAAACTATTTGTTTTGATATTTTTACCTAATGTTTTCTATTTTTTACCTAATGTTTTTCTAAACTTTTAACTAATGTTTTTCTATGTTTTTACCTCATGTTTGACTACATTCTTGCTAATTAATTAATTTAAATACCATTCTAAAATAATTTTAAATAATTTAAAACAATTTAATTTCTAAAAAATTAATTAATTAAAAGAATTTAAATATGTTAAAAATTTAACAATTCTAAATATTTCACTCACAAAATAGGTAAAAAACAATTAAGTACAATTAACATTTACTAATCAAAAAACACATTAAAAAAAAAAATTAATGGAAAAAAAAACTTACTAACCTATTATAGCCGAAACCCCTAAACTGCTCTCTGAGAACTTAGGAATTGCAACAGTGAAAATGATAGTCATAAGGGGTTTTTTGTGCTTTTATAATGTCACAGGGGTTTCGGTTGAAACTATTCCTGCCAAAACTATTCTAGCCGAAATACCTTTTGGTATCACAAAAGGTGACACAAGTTTGTGCTTCCACCCCCAATCAAATATTTTCAAAAAACTAAAGGAGAAAATTAAATTAAGAAGAACATTTCTAATCACCATTAAAAACTACCATACATTTTATGTTTCCCTTCAAAATGCAACACATAGTATGTTTGAAAGGTCAACATGTGTTTGACAAATGGCATGTGAAGAAAGAGACAACTGCATCATTTTCCAAACTCTTGCACATGAGCAACATCTTTTTAATAGCTTGAAGGAGTTGGGTGTACTTGAGCCTATGTATTTTGTCAAGTAATTGGAACTCATTCTTCTTATGTTTGCCATGGGTTCCTTATGGAATTGATGCTCAAAACTATTCAATCCATTGCTTTTATGAACCAAACATTTTGTCAAATAGTTTGTGATCAGTTCCTATGGCTAATAAAGAGTCCCACCTTTCTTGGTTGAGTGGTCCACCTATCTTCATTTTTTTATGGTAGTGACTTACATATCAGATTCAATAGATGTGTTCATCTTATTGCATTTGGGGAGTTAAACAAGGAAGAAGCATCATGTTTGACTTAAAGGCATTCTCAACTTATATGTATGGGTTCTCCATTGAGGAACTACTATAATACTAGAAGAGACAAAGATATGCCAATCCTCAAACCAATTACAAAGTATCTCCTGATCTATGACAATGCTTATTGTCAAATGAGTAGAATACAGAGAATGAAACATGCTCTTAAGCTACTTGTAGGCCTCCTTTACATACCCATAGACACCAAGTTCTTGATTAGGAATATATCCTCTATTAGTATAAAACTAGAGAGTTGAAATATATCAAACAATCTACCTATGCTATCTATTCTCCCACAAAAAGTCAAGCACAATCTATCATAATGAGTTCCCACGTATACCTTTTACATCATGCATATTGAGCACCTTCCAATCTCATAGGAATTGGGGAATGTGGATATTCTAGCACATGGAAGCCTCCCCTTTCTCAAATCTCATGGCTCCATCTTCTATGTTTGAGGTTGCCTTGTTTGTACCTCTATGCTTTGCCCAAATTTAATGCACATGTAGATTGTGATGCTCTAATGACTTAAATTAGTGCCAAGTGACATCTATTCTATTCAAGAAATCACACAGACATAGTTTGGAACTCTATTAGGAGCACATATTTGTGAAAAAAATGTGCATGTGGGAACCTACTTTGTGGGGGATGGCCACATCTATATTACCCATGCCTAAACATGAGTATCCATAGCTTGATTTTACATGCATATCTAAACAAATTCTCAACATCTTGGGGACCATAGATTATGATGCCCGCTTTCAAAGAAAATTGTAAGCATCTAATGGCATTCTTCAAGATGAGCATGTAGATTTATAAAGGATAATTTGGCAATCAATGAGATTTAAAGTTTGAGGTGAGGTGGCTTCTACTTTTAGGGCCACAAGCTAGGACCAATCTCATTATCATAAAGCTTCTTCCTTAGGAAATGAAGTTCTTAACTCTGAGATGTGTTGTCAGATTACAATTCATGAACAACCTTAGTCTAATTTTCCTCACCTGTATTTTTTGCTAATCAAAATTTTTTCAAACAATTTAAATGAACTGGTAATTTGAAGCTTTATGCGTAGGTGATCATGGTTCCAACTACCCAAGGCTTTTATATGTCACAAGCTATGATATCTTTGAGAAGTCAAACTCTAACTTTAGGAAGGAGTATTTCACTAAATCTTCTTGTGACATTAGCTCTCAATTAAATTATTTGAAATGAACCTATCCTGGTATTTGCCTATGTTCATGTTTTATGAATTTGGGTTCTAAACATTTGAGCTCTAGAACATGTATTGGTGAGGTTCAAATCCCAGAATCTGCATTTTGAAATATGCATCTAAAATAGAAAATTGAATCTACATCTTGAATTCTCATTTCCAATTTGACAAAAATATGCATCTAAAAATGAAGTTGGAATTTGGACTCTTAAAACTCAAACTCTAAATCATTGAACTTTGTTCAATAGGTATGAAGTGATTCAGAACCATTTCGTACCATCTGAACCTATTTTAAAGATACTAAGTTTTAGAACATGTGTCAGTCATTTTGCTATCATAAAAATCAACCTAAACATTGCTTTCTTCAAACTAGACTCCATGAAACATTTTTCAACATGGATTAGGTGAGACTAAGAAGCAAAATATGAAAAATTTATCGAGGGGACGAAGTTACCAAGTTTTAAAATTGGGGTTCAGGATGCCAGCTAACAACATGACAAATAATTTATTATTATTATTTTTCAATTTTCTTTGTGTACAAGAAGTTTTTAAATCAAGAGGATCATATCCTAAAGTTTTAACATTAGAATATATTTAAACTTTTGCACAAAATTTTAAAGGCATATGTAGACCTATGAGGCCAATCTAAGGACTTGAACTTCAAATGAGATTCTGGGCATTTTCGGTAAGCAAATATAGAACTATTATATACCAATAGAACTAAGAAAGAATGAGCTTTCAATTTTTGGAGTTTTTTTCTACATAGGAAGCCACTATTTCAAGTTATTCAAGGTTTTGTCTCAGATACCCATTTTTTTAGCTTCACTTAGTTAGGGAAGTTTAGATTTGAATTCTGATGAAATGGTGAACTGGATGAACATAAAAGGCTATATGAATGTAGTTAGGGGCAGATTTTGTGACCTCTAAGTCAGTTTAATGAAGGTATAATCATCATTTTAGATATTTTGGAAAAACAAGGGTTTTCATCATTAAGGAAGAAATATTTCCAAGTTTGTTACATACAATGATGAGAATCATATCAAATTTTAGTTGTAGAAGGATGAGAGATGCATTGCAACAATAGGAAAAAGAAGATTCAAGTGGACACATGTTACATCCATATCAGATCTAAGATTACATTCCTTTCCTATATCTATCTCTTTCTCGTCCATTTTAAGGGTTCCAATCTTGAGATTTTTCTCACTATTGTGAGACCAAGGTTCTAGTTTTGGTATTTTTCACTACTGTGAAACCATTCTCTTCAACATATTTCTCTTCTATGAACAATAGTAGTTAAGATAATATAGATAGTTCTGAGCTATTTAGTGGTTTTATGGATTGTTTTGCATGCATCTTGAATGTATAGTTTCAAAGAAATGAATACAATGAGGAAGAATCTTCTTAGTTTCATTTTGATTCTCATCTCCTATCTTTGTAACCTACAATGTTATGTGGTTTAGGGACAAAGAACTTAGACCCTTTTGCATCCCCTTCAGGTTGTATGTCTAATATGTTTTTATTTTGGAACAAAGAGCCAAGTAAATTTTTGATGTATTTGACAGGGTTGTTGGTTATTTTAGAAGGATATTTCATGAGAATAAAGTCTTTATGAACACTGATGTCTGATTCAAAAAGTGATGAGATAAATATGATATCTTAATGTATGGAATATGTCAATAGTATCATAGATGTATGTGCGATATTTTTGGAATTGTCTAATAGATAAGGCACTGATCAGCTCTAGGATCAACTTGTTCTTACTATTGCATATTTGGGGATTTTCTAAACTCAAAATTATAATCATCCATTTCTCTTTCTATTTAAGAGCTAAAAGGATGCCCTCACTTAGCTTATACATTTATTAGGTCATGTTATTAGCTATTTCATGTCTATGATCTTTGCATAAGTACAAAAAATATAAGGGTTCTATCTATTTTGTTTTAGATTCAATGTATGCTTTGAATATTGGTACCATATGAAAAATCTATAGGTCCACTCGCCTAGGTTTTGTAGAGCCTGAAGTAGAAGAAGGGTCCAGCCTTATAGTTGGCCCAGTGTCTGAAAGGATATGTTGTGGATGGAAAGTAGCTGCCCCTAGATGTATTTTGTTCTCATTGGGGTAATTTGAAATCGTCATGTTTCAAAACATCAACAATCCCCAAGGTGTTTCATGAGATAATTCCTCTCCTGATTTTATTTTGAATGTCAAGGATTTTGACAATGCGTGCACTTAGTTAGAATAACAAAAACTCATTGGATATTTTGTGGGTCCCACTACTTCTAAAAGAATTCTATAGGAATTGGTTTCTAAGGTTTGGACACCTTAGGGTGTTTTCCTTGAAGGAATTCAAAGTCTTACCAAAGGCTTTTTCCTTTTTCACTTTGGTAACTCGAGCCAAGTTGAACATGTGTTTGTTTAAGGTCCCTAGAATGTTAGTTCCTCCCTCTTAGTTTTTCAATGTTTATCATATGATTTTTTTGTTTATGATGATAGCAAGCTTAGGGTCCCTATTTGGGTAGAGTTCCCTTGACTACCTATCCCATGTTGGTCTTTTTTGATAACCATTGCACAAACCATCAATAAGGTTGTTTTCCTTGAAATGGACAAGTTTTTCAACACTTAGTTTCTATTGAGGTTGACCTTTCTAGGGACCTCAAAATCTATGTTGATATATAGATTGGTGGTACCGCCTTCACCTAGAACATGCTTTACCTAAACCCTCTAAATACCTGCTATCAATGCCAGTCAATTGAGCATAAGATTAGAGATTGTCCTTTATTGGACTAAAACCATCCACCCATTATGGAAGCTAAGCTAGCTATGACCACTAAGAAAGATGAATGGACTATGGTGGTTAAAAGGGGAAAGGGTTTAATTGCAGCCAAGGTAAGCTCTTTTCCTATGGATAATGGTAGAACAAGCTCAAGCCTAGTTCAACTAGATCCTTTAGTCCGATTATTTCCCCTACCTCCTATTTCAAACCCTTGAGTGTAGGAGATAGTGGTTGTTCATACTCCTAATCCTCATCCTTTATGGATTTGATTTCTTCAAGTGGCATCAATGATTACTCAAAAAACTCTACATTGGTCTCATAGCCTAGATGGCCATTATGGGTTTTTTATTAATGGGAAGAAGATTAGGAGGGTCATCTCTCTTCATGACTCCTTGTTTAATGCTCCCACTTTTTTTTCACAACAATTTATCCTCTCTTAGAGATGAGGATGACATGAAAGTTGGTTTACCCTTTCATGGAATGTGTAGGGGTTGATAGACCTCCCTAGAAAATATTTTGTTCATGAAACCAAGCATCAATTTGGTAATCTTGACATGCTATATCCTTAAGAAGTTAAAGTTGTTGGATTTCTCCTTACCTTAGCTTGCAAGGTTATTTGGCTAGACAACATTGTATTTTATTCTCAATGTGAGGCTACTTGAGGTGGAGTTGTTACTTTTCTTTCCCCTTGTTTACTTTCTTCTATTATTTTGCATGGATATGATCCTCTGTATAGGGTGGTTTAGATTTTAATATCTTTTTAGAATCATTCTTTTGGCATTGTTAACATGTATACCCCTAATGATGTTGTTGAGTGTTCACAATTGTGGTGCTGGTTGGTAGATCATTTTCCACCTATGACCTAGGTTTTTTGTGGGGACTTCAACATGGCTGAGATGACCATTAACAAGGAACAACTTTTGCCTTTTTGATGGGCAGCTACCAAAAGAGAGACCTAGTTTTACATGCAGAACAAGCTAGGTGTTTTTGATCCCAATGGTAGCCGCTACCACCTAGATGGGGTTTGACATACATGGTCCAAATTTTCAACTGGGTCTAATAGAGTGTTAAAGAGACTTGACGAAGCTATGATTTTTTAATTATCCTTTTTTTTTTCATTTTCTCACTAGTATTCTGTACTTGTCACACCTTTGCCAAAGGTGACACTATTAGATCATTTTCCCATTATCTTTTCTATCACTTGAAAAATAGCTTAGCCTCATCCTTATAAAACTTAGTTTTATCTTAATACCTCTTTTTTGTCCTATCTACTAACTATTGCCCACATTTTTTGAACCTAGAATCTTGAGCTTTGACCCCACAACTAGGTTGGCTGGGTTCAATGGTGGAATGACAACATCCTCCATACTACAATGTTTCTTCACATTTACAATAGATAGTTGGCTAAGTACCACAAAAGATCTTATAAAGCCACAACTAAAGATCTACATGAAGCCTTGATATCCCTCACCATGAATCCATTTGATACAAATTTATAAGTTTGGCTTGCCCATCTTCAACACCAAAAGAAAGTTGCAAATAGTTATGTTGCTAGAGGAGCCTAGATCAAAGCCTATCTTCATTGGTTGAAGGTTAGTGATCAGGCTTCTAAAGAACTTTTTAATGCTATGTAGGCTTGTCATTGTGAAGTTGGCATCAAATACATCTGAGAAGACATATAGGTTCTTAATAACCTACTAGCTATTCTCTAGGATTTTATATGTCACTATGAGAAAAAATTTATAGCTTAGGGGTCATCCAAGGTGCATCACCAAGCTTTAAAAGATTTCCTTGTTGTCACTTCTAATAGGCTTTCTCCTGAGAAATATGGCTTTTGTGAGAAAAATTTAATGCTTGTGGACTTGAAGTAAGCTATTATTTCTATGGCTAATGACAAGGCCCCTCGCTATGATGGTTTTTCGTGTGAGTTTTACAAAAATCCTATGGGATGATATTGGCCCTAATTTTCATAAGGTGTATTGCAAAGCTTACACTTCTAATTCACTAGGAAACATTATAAACATGGGTAATATTAAGTTCATACCTAAAGATGGTGATCTTGAGGAAATCTTCAGCTAGAGGCCTATCACTTTGTTGAATGTCTCCTACAAGATCATTGTCAAAGCCCTTTCTCTTAAAATTCAACACTTTCTCCCTTAGATTGTTCTCCCTAAAAAAACTGGTTTCATCAAGTCCTAATAAATTTTGGATAACATCATTGCAGTTTGTGAAGGTATGGAATGAGCCCGTTAGTCCAAGCAGTAGGCTTTATTCTCAAGATTGATTTTTCCAAATCTTATGACTGAATTGAGTGGCCTTTAATCTTGGCCAATCTTTAATCTCTAGGAGTTAGTTCAATCTTTCTACATAGTCTATGTAGATGTTCTTTAGTGATGCCTCCACCTGCATCACCATTAATGAGAGGCAATTTGAAGCTTTTGGGCTCTTCAGATCTATTCATCAAGGTTATCCTCTTGCACCTTCACTCTATGTGTTGGCAGGTGAGGGTTTTGGCTATCTTCTTACCAATGTCATCTCTCAGGGTTTGGTGCATAGTAGCTATCTTCTAGAGTCATCCACACAACTTATTAATTGACATTTTGTAGATGATTCCTTCCTTACTTTGGTGGAAGATGAAGACAATATTACCAATGCCTTGTAATGTTTGGATACTTTTTTTCTTGACTTTGGGTTTACCATTCAATGGCGTAAACCCCTCTATTACATATAATATTTCTTGTTAGGCCCTTTGTGGTTGCAGTAGTATGGGTGGAAATGGTTTCAACATGGAGATATTTTTAAGTTTCTAGACATTCCCATTACTTTTCAAGCCTCCCCAGTGGAGTTGTGAAGTTTTGTTCTTGCACAGATTGAGAAGAAGTTGGAATATTAGATCATTAAGCTACTCTCCCTTGTTAGAAAGTTTCAAATCTATTCTAAAGTGCTTATTGATATGCATTTCTACTTCTCTACATTTTGGGCTCCTTCCAAAGCTTGATACCTCAAGCTCAAGCATCTCCTATAGGACATTCTCTAGGTCTATGATGCTATGCATCACAACTTTCATAGAGTTTCTTGGGATTATTGTTGTTTTCCCAAATATTCTAGTTGGCTTGGGTTTCTTTCCACTTACAAGTAAGGAATTACCCTTTGTGCTAAGTGAGTCATTCGAGCCCTCACTAGAGATGAGGCTTGGAAAATTTTACTACGAAACTACATTTCTTGAGGCTATTCAACTAATTGGCCTACCTAGAAGAGGAACTTTTAGACCCTTCTTGTGACTCCTAAACTTATTCATATAAGGAAACTTTTGTTGTTAAGAGCATTTGGAAAGCCTAGGAAGCTCTCAATCCCTGGCTTCATTGGGTAGGTAATAGGTTTAGAGATGGCCTCACAAAGAACCAACAAAACCTTTGGTAGTCTCCCTTGTTTGTTGTTCAAGGTGTTCCTTTAGCCAAGATATAAGGAGCCAATGCTCTGTGCTTATTTTGAAGGGATGTCAAAACTCCTAAGGACATATTTTCCTAGGTTACTATGACCCTTCACTCATGGGAGGACTGTAGGTGCAATTCAAGCTTATCCATGTAGATCGATAGAAAATTAATCTTCTATTTACTATGGTGCCTCTCAATTTGTTATAAAAGCTTGGTATTTACTTGTCTCACCCATGGTGGAAAGATTGGAAGTGGTATCTTACCACTCCTATGACTAGTTAAAAGCCCAAGCTGGGGTATCAATGGTTGGTGCCCCATCCTCTGATGGTTGATACTCTCAATTAGCACTGACATTTGCATTCTTCTCATAAGACTTGGAGTAACAGATTTACCACTATTTGGCACTCCATTATGAAGCTTAATATTGATCACTTTTCTTGGTGCATCCTCTTCTAGGGCTTCCCTTTGGGCCCTTAGCTCTAACATCTGGGAGTTCCAAATCTTAGATGCCCTTTTTATGGCTAGCCTAAGAGCTTCCTACACATTTTTTGTTTTGAAGAAGAGCCCAAAAGTATTGGTTTTGGATTCATGATTTTTTCAAGCTTTTTTATCTAGAGGATTTCAATTTTAAGTGCTTATATTAGTGCTGATTAGGTAGGTAGTATGGATGATAGAAAGAGCACCAGTGGTAGAACCTTCTTTCTTGGAGAAAAAATGGTTTCTTGGCTAAGTAAGAAGTAGGATTGCACCTCACAAAGTACAACAAAAGAAAAATATGTTGCAACAACAAACAACTACAATCAACTTGTTTGGATGAAGCAAATGTTGAAGGATATAAGAATAGAAATTAGTGAACCTGTTGTCATAAATTGTGACAACATAACCACAATAAATATGTCTAAGAATCTAGTTTTGCATTTGAAGGCTAAACACATTTCTATTAAGTATCACATGTTGAGAGAAAAATTTGCAGAAAAGGAAATTAGAATTGAGTATGTGAGCACTAAAGAGAAGATTGTAGATATATTCACTAAGCCTCTTCCCAAAGAGACTTTTGAGTATTTGTGAGATATTCTATGGGTTATGCCCCTTCCTACACCAGAGTAGAAGATGCAAGAGTGCATTAGTCCAATGTAATAGAGTACCATTGTTTGTCTAGACTATATGTTAATTCTTCTTGTATGGGGGAGTATCTATGATGCACAGAGTCATCTAGGACTCCTTTTTGATGTTTTTTTTTCTTTGTATAGTATCTTTGGACACTTGAACTAGTAAGAATCAATTGTTGTAGAGTTTGATGGATGCTCAAGCCTTTGACATTAATGGCAATGGGGGAGAAGATTAGCATGAAAAACAAGTTAATGAGAAGATTCAGGTTGAGAAGAAGATTAGCATGAATGATTGATGAAGAGGATTTGAAAAGAAAGATTAACAGTCTTGTTGGTATTCCTCGAACTAGAAGTTTTTCATCTATTTTTCCATCAATGACAAAGGAGGAGATTGATGGAAGCATGAATGCTGATAATATTCTTATGGGGGAGTATTGTAGATATATTACTATGATGATATGTTACATTCATGACTCAGTTTGTCATTGATGTCAGCACAACAATTTTTTGTGGTATTTGACAAAAGAACAGTGGAAAGATCAAGTTGGTATAGATGGCTAGTTGAGTATTCTTACTATTTGAGGTTATGAGAGATATTTCAAAGTATCTAATATATGTAGTAAACATTAGATAAAGAACTGATAAGTTTGGACTAAGTTATGTAAGTTTTGGTTATGTTTATTTTGAGACAAACTTTATAGAGGCATGTTTTGGAAAAGTTGTTGTATCTCTTAGTAGAATTGTTATTATGAGAATTGAGGTTGAGGATGTGTAGAAGAAATTTTGATGATAATGTGTTCAATCTCACTTATCATACTATTGCATGTACAAAAGTTTATGCAAGTTGCAAGGTAGAAGATTAATTTTATCGCTAAGTGTAACATGTTCTTAATGTAGTCCTATAATGATTAATTGAGAAGGTCTAATAGCCAACTTAGGTAGTTTTTTTATTGACTCAGTATAAAGAACTTGGACATTTTCCTTCATCATGAGAAGTATGTGGATGAATTTGTAAGCAACACGAGATAAAAATCCAAATTTGAGTGGAGTAGAGCGGAAGTGAAGGAAAATTCATTACTAAGATTTCATTGTGTGATTCAAGGTTTAATGTTTGGATCCAAGGTCTATGACCTAGTCTACAAGGTTTGGAAATGCTTGGTTTGGTTGATAGAACAAAGAAAAGAACATAACAAAAAATTGCATGTTTGAGCAGTGAGCTCTTCTTGTAGTTTAAATCGTATGTTTGGGTAGTGGGCTCTTCTTGCATACATTGTAGTACAACTCCTACAAAGGGTTGGCACAACTCCTAATAAGGTTGGAATCTCCTAATGGGGATTCAAAGTCTCCTAATAGGGACTATCTAATAAATGTTGTAATAGACTCCTAATAGGGTCCATCCTCTAACAAGGAATATTTATATTAGTACATCATCTTGTGGGCATCATTCCCACCAGGGTTTTCCCTCTAATCAAGGGTTTCCCTAGTTAATATATCTAGTGTAATTGTCTATGTGTGTTATCATGGTTGATGTTTACTTTTTTTGAATGGCTAAGTTTGTTTAAGGAAGATAAATGTTTTAATTGTTGTTTAACTGATTCAACCCCCTTGCCCAACCCCCCCCCTCTTAGTTATCTTGGTGGACTATTGTTTCTAACAATTGGTGTCAGGGCATCAAGTCCTTGAAGATAAAGTTTAAGAGCATTGGGAGATCCCTAGCAAGCATGTTTAGGAAAGATAGTTTGATGTTTGATGGAACAAATTATAATAGTTGGAAGAAAAAGATGAAGACACATATGCTATGTATGGGTCTGAGATATTGGATCTTGACAAAATTAGCAAACAAAATCATTATTGAAAAGGATTTGAAAAATTGTATTGAGGATGAAAGAGATCTTTTTATGTGTGACATGAGAGCTAGAGAAGAACTATTGACTACACTTCCTAAAATTGAATACAATTAGGTAAAATCACTTGTTACCAAACTTGGTAGTTACCAGCTTCTAAACTTGGCAAGCTCCAGAATGTTTCGCTGACATAGAAAGCTATCTTCAATTCTTGAGTGAGTTCAACATACACTATCTGGCTAAGATATGACATTTTTTGTAAAATCAAAGATAATACACAATCAACCAATTGTATTCAATAATCTCCATCTTTAGCATTGATGGAAACACAACATGTCATAATACAATGAAATTTTAGAGAAAAAAAATAGTAAGGAAAATATCCTTAGTTTCTTTCTAATTCTTATCCATGAGAACACTTCTATCAGTGTGAACTCCCTCTCCCTTTAGTTTGTCTCTCTATCAACAAACTCTATCTTTAATATTTTCTTTTGATAGCAAATTCTCCCTCTTTCATATGAGACCAAGTTCATTCTTCCCTTTATGATATCTTCAAGAATTTTTTTTGTGATATTACACACAAAAAAATTTCTCCTTCTTTGACATCTTATGCCAAAGAAAATATTTAGTAAATATCAATGTACTTGATGTACTGATTCATATGAAATTTTCCCTTTTCAATGCTATGTTAACTGACTCGATCTTCAACATGCTCTGGTTGATGCATTACTAAACTTCATTTAGAGAGCTTCATATAGGGAAATGTCCTCTAACTTACCTCTTAGATACAAAAATACATCCTTGGATAATGGATTAGTGAATATGTCTACAATTTGTTCTTTAGTATTCATATATTCCAATCTTACCATTTTATCTTGCACCAATTCTCTAAGAAAAATAACATTTTATAACAATATGCTTGGTCTTGGTTTGCATCACAAGATTCTTTGATATATTAATTGGATTGGTGTTATCATAGAAGATGGCCACTAGATCCTTGTTCTCTATCTTAATACCTGCCAATCATTGCTTGAACCAAACAACATTGGAGAAATTAATTGTTGTTGCCACATGCTCTACCTTTGTTATAGGCCAAGAAATGCAATTATGCTTCTTATTTGTCCAAGACACTATTATTTTACCAAGAAATAATGCTCCACCACTTGTGCTCTTCCTATCATCAACACTTCCTACCCAATCAACATCTATGAATGCTTTCAAAAATCTATGAATGTTTTAATATCTAAATTGTCTCCCTTTTGTACCATAATCTAGATTCTTTAGTACCTTTTAGATACCTCATGATTCTCTTAATTTTAATTATATGGTTTTATTTAGGGTTTTCTAATAATATTGCCACCATACTAGCTACTAATACCATATCGGTCCTTGTATGTAGGGTATGTGCAAGATCATGGTGTGCTAAAAAGTGGTGATCTAAAAAATATGTAGTTTTGAAATGCCTCAAAGCATTTTAAAATCTATTCAAATTTTTTTCTCACCCATCCTTATACCAAAAAAAAAATTAATACCTTTATAATGCCTATTATATCTTTAGATACCAACCCTACACAATCAACTTTAAAAACATGTTCAAAACGGATTGTTTGCCTTTTCTTATGTGTTTTTTTACATCAAACATGTATCTTATGACTTTTTCTTCACCCAAATTTAATGAAATGAAAAGGGTTTCATAAGAATGTTCCTATCTTTCCATGAAAGTAATATCTATCAACTCATAGTTTCAATAAGTAATTATAACCTTTTCAAATAAAGTTATGT